>OZ022263.1:73680828-74265828 GCA_963978885.1 Nemotelus pantherinus | reverse complement strand
ACATTGCAGCAATCCAAAGAGGAGAAAATCTTGGGGACTACCCGGTCATGCTTCTACGTCGTCGGCACGGCCGAATATTCACGCTGCGAAGGTTATGCTCTGCATTTGGTGGGACCAGGTCGGTGTTATTTATTATGAGCTGTTGAAACCAAGCGAAACCATCACTGGGGAACGGTATCGAACTCAATTGATGCGATTGAGCCGAGCACTGCGCGAAAAACGGCCACAATACGAGCAGAGGCACGAAAAAGTGATTTTACTGCATGAAAACGCTCGGCCTCACGTTGCCAAGCCTGTTAAAACCTACTTGGGCACGCTCAAATGGCAAGTCCTACCCCACCCGCCATATTCCCCAGATATTGCGCCGTCCGATTTTTACTTGTTCCGTTCGTTGGCACATGGCCTGGCTGATCAGCAGTTCAACTCATATGAAGACATCAGAAAATGGCTTGATTCGTGGATAGCCTCAAAAGACGAACACTTCTGGCGTCAAGGTATTCGAGCTCTGCCAGAAAGATGGAAAAAAGTTGTGTCTAGCGATGGGCAATACTTTGATTGATTCAGATGTAAGAGTTTTTTTTATAATAAAGTTACATTTTTATCGAAAAAACAGCGAGAACTTAGTTGCGCACCTAATATATATATATATTTATATATATATATATATATATATATATATATATATATATATATATATTTATATATTTATATATATATATATATATATATATATATATATATATATATATATATATATATATATATATATATTTATATATTTATATATATATATATATATATATATATATATATATATATATATATATATATATATATATATATTTATATATCTATATATATATATATATATATATATATATATATATATATATATATATATATATATATATTTATATATATATATATATATATATATATATATATATATATATATTTATACATATATATATATATATATATATATATATATATATTTATATATATATATATATATATATATATATATATATATATTTATATATATATATATATATATATATATATATATATATATATATATATATATATACATATATAAAGAGTGTGTGTGTGTGAAATGGTTTGCTTTGCGTAACATTTATGGCCACTGGGTTTTAAAATTAAACATAATCATTAACTATAGAATTATAAATGATTTAACCAAATGCTTAGAGCAGTGTATGTGTAGACGATAATGCAATTGACTGGATTAAATAAAAATAACCCTTCTGAAGAAATAGCAGAGCATTATTCCCCACGTTTTCAGGTCATTTATCTTATTATTTATTTCTTTTCTTTACTAAGTTAGAAACTGTCAGCTGCATATAGAAAGAAAATAATCGGAATACACCAATTCATTCCTTAAATATAGAGAGGCAAATATAGATTAGATATTTCATTCAATATCTTCATTTCATATCTACATGGAATAATAAATCATTTTTGTTTACTTATAACCAAACAAAAATTAAAGATGCTCATGAATCCTAACTTTCATATAAAGCATGCTTTTCAAATCAAAACGGATTGTAGTTTTGAATTCACTTTGTACTAGCAGCTAAGGTTTGCCTTTAAAACTCTCCAAAAGATATTTTTAATTAAAACAGGACAATTTATTTTGCTACTTTTATTTATCCCTTATTTTCTTTCAGGAAACATTTTAAGTCGCTGTTTTCAGACGAAAGAAATGTGAGATCAAAACATGTGTGATACCAAACTAGAAAATTAAGAAAAACTAATGAACTATTTATACCTGAAAGCGATAAATGCATCGCCCATTTCGCCTCCCACTATGTGCACGCCTCCATCAGGAATAGAGAGTCCCTGGAAAAACTGTCGAATATCTAATGCATTTGCTGACCAAGGTAAATTCTGCAAACGTATGATGACGCTCATTATGTCGGCTCCTCGTAGCGTACAATACGTCGCTTTCAAAGAAACGTCGAAGGGATTTGCACACTATGAGTTAAAATCAGTTGATTTCACCTGAAAGTGAATCAGAAAAATCATCTTTGAATTAAAAGGTCTTTTGAAACTAGTGGTATTTTTATTCGCATAATTCTATAACATAGTATTGTATAATACGCGCTTCGGATTTAATTACTCTCGAATGCGATTTTGATATAGAACTAAAATGCTAATTATCTTAATGAATGATAATTATAGCGATCTGAATTACTGAACGAGTGAAAGTGGTGATGTATACGTATTATGAATTAAAATGAGTATATAAAAGTTATGCAATAAGGACCTGTAGGTTACTTTTCAATTCTTCAATGCGAACTATTTATCAATTGAATAAATTAAAGAATCAAATGCAAAGCTCTAAAGTTCAAAAATTGCTGTCAAACTGAAATATATCAAATCTAACACAAGGACGAAAATGCCTAGATATAAGCTAAAGCATGGATTTTGAATTATTCTTCAGCTTACTTTCTTTGAAAATATTTCGTTTTGTAGTTTAAAGGAACAGAAAAATATTTAATAAGTCCTGCTGCAAATAAAAAAACATTTTTGATTCATTGGGAGAAAAAGTTAGATTCTTTCCAGGATTCAATATTGATCTCATTGAACCAAATATTGTTTTCTAATTCACTGACAAAAAATATTTATATCAATATTCATATCTCGGATTGTCAATAAGATTAATCAAGTAAAAAAATAGTTTTTATGGAGGCTTTAAGGACTTTTAAATTTAATTTTCAATTTTAAAACTAAATTTAGTGTTTTATGTATTGCATATCATTAGTCTATAATAAAGTTTTAGTGCAACGTTTGCCTAGCAAACTAAGTTTCCAGTCATAATTAATACAAATTCATTCTTTTAACTTAAAGAAAAATATACATTCACCATAGCAAAATATATTAATAAATTATAGCAATGACATAGCAAAAGATTTTAATGAATTTCATTTATGTATTTCAAGGTCATCCATCCAAAGTTTGTTTTTCCTAAATTTCTCGCAAATGGATTTCTGTTCCATACAACTATTCATAATGTCCTTGAAGGTATCGTAGAAAATATTAAAAGACTTGAGACGTTGAATCTCTACAAATTTTGCAGACTAGGTCTCAATTTCCATTTTTGGGTTAAAATTAAGTAGGTTTAAATGTTTTCTGGCATGCAAAATATTTTCGGGATTTTTTGTTGATGGTATACATTTCAAATCACTAAGAGAGATTGCATATTGCTTTTTGGCACTACTGTAAATGGCAAAAAAAAAAAATCTGCTTACCAGATATCCGGGTGACCTATCAGACCAAGGCGTATGTGAGGATCGAATCACTAAAAAAGACCATCTACAAGCCCACGAAGTTCCGAGCCGGCATCCGCCTAAGCGCCGCTGAGGCTCGGTCGTGCTAACTCACTTATCGGTAACTACGGACTTTAAAAATTACGACAGTTGATAGGTCGGTAAGGCAACCCCAATCCCGCTTTATTCGCAGTACTTTCTGAACGTATGTTACGACTGCTTGCCAGTTCTCTTCGGTTCGCTTCGCAGCATGGCATCCACGATCGTATCAGCCGTGACCAGGCCGAGCGTCGACTCAATGATACACCTCTAACTTACGAAGCGACTGCACAAGAAGAATGTGTACTTAGCATCATCGATCTCAGTCACACAATATTTTGTGTTGCCAAAGTTTGTCGCTAGAGCCTCAGTTCTGTCCAGCTCTGAGCGAAAGGTATACTCTTCTTTACGTTGTCGCCCTAGTAAATCCATCGGGATTACTCCCGATACGACCATCGTAGCCTCTTCTAAGACCGTGCGGTAATTACAGGGGATTCGCAGAGAACTTCTGCACTGGGTACGGGCAATGCGCTTCTGGAACTTCTTAGTTCGGAGCGCATCTTTCCAAGTTTTGACTCCATACACCAGCCTGCGTCAAGTCTCACCGGGTCCGCCAACGTTGGCCATTAGCCTATTCAGCAAAGTGACTACTGCTAAAGTCATGTCAAATGCTTTGCGAATATGATCCCAATACGTCAGCTTGGCGTCCAGGGTCGCTCCCAGATACCTGACCGACTTGCTGGTCTGGACCTCGACGGAGCCAACGGTCATGGCTATGGCAGTTGGTATCCTCCAATTCGTCAGCATGGTAATCTCTCTTTGAGACTGCCAGCGGACCCACCGATCCACTCTCCTCATGATTTGGTTGTCTAAGTTGAACGAAATCGGTAGACCTGGAAGCGATTATCGCTGTGACGTCATCAGTCTATCATTCACTGCATCATCGGTGTCGTAGAGTAACCATCGGTCCTTGAGATAGTCCCGATTCATGGCAATATGTTGTACCCAAGACTATTTCCAAAAACCAATAAAACACGCTATAGAAAAACCATTACATAAAAGTAATAATCCTACAGAATAGAACAAATGTCGACCGACCTTGTTGCTTTCTATTTAATTCAGTGACTGAAAGTACGGGAACAGACCTATTAGTTCTGTTCGCGTACTACGATTAATGCAATTAATTGCAATGAAGCCGTTTTTGTACTCCGTTTTACTGAAAATTTCCCCTCTTTCAGTAAATTTCAGTAGGGTCTGAGCTACTGAAAAATACTGAAAACTATCAAACGGTTTTTGGCGTAATGTTATTATGAAGGACGAATATTTTTGTGGCGATAATTTATCCCAGCTTAGGATGACTTCATAATCACTGTTTTCTCCCAAAAACCGAAAACTGACACTTTTGTTTGTCAATTTTCAGGAAATCCAATGAGACCGTTTTCGTACTTTTCATGAATTTCTCCCACCACATGATTCAGGAAAATTCAGTAAAATTCAGTGACTGAAAGTACGCGAACTATCACAGCATCGCAATTTCCTGATGAAATGTGGAATGAACTACAATGATATGGCGATGAATTTCGATACGATGGTTAGAAAGCATGAAGTAACTCGGGTTATAATTTAAGCACGTCAAATGTACGAGAGTTGATACAAAAGTAGTGATAATCGGCTATGTCCAATTCGTATAAAATCTAAAAAAAAATTTTTTACTGCCCCATATACTCACTAAGTCAACATTAAAAAATCATATAAATACATTCACTTGATTTGGAACCGTCGAAGATAGAACATGTAAATGGGGGCAAAAACGAAATTAGAGCTGTCACTAAGTAGCTGTGTTTGAAAAAAATGTCTACCAAAGACATAAATAGCGGCTTGATGGAAACATTTAGGCGCCCTGTCTCCCATATTCCACTGTTGCACGCTGAGCTAAAGAGTTTAAGCTGAGAAGAACATCCGCTGAAGGTGAAAACCGCGAAGGACGTCCATCCATGTCCCTCACTGAAGGCAACATTAAAAAAGTTGAAGATGTCATGTTGGCAGATCGAAGAGTGACCATCAGGCATGTAGCTGAGGTCACAGGGATCTCGTTTGGTAGTATTCAAAGAATCGTTGCCAACGAATTACATAGGAAGATCTCAGCGCGTATGGTGCCGAGAATGTTAACCGACCAATAAAAGAAACGAGTCAACATTCGGAAATCTCGAAAACTTCCAGATCTGGAGAAGTTTTTGCCACCTTTCCTAACCATGGACGAGACCTAGATCCACTGGATAGCCGCTGTTGAGACGTTTTGGGAGAGTAGAGACAAATCATTTTTTTCTAAGGATATCCTGGGTTTGGAATGAAAGATGGACTAGATTTATTAACTTGTTAAGAGACTATGTTGAAATAAATATTTTTTTTATGTTTAATCACCTTGGTTTTGGATTTGATTATCATTACTTTTGGATCAACCGTCATATACTAATTACTTGAAAACAAATCCAGCTGACGATTCAGTGACCAAGTCGTAAGCGTTAGTTTAAGCGATAAATATGCCCCATTTGTGTCATACCATAGCGATTATTATTTTCTGTAAGTTGGCACGTTTAAGTTTATTTTTTAAATTTGCTTTATCTCGACAGAAAATTAATGCTGATTAAATTAGAGACGATAGAGAAAAAATGAAATTTAGTTCATATCACCCAGAATATGCGCATCATCTGCAATTGTAGTATGATATTTTGATGGAAACAAAAATCAGAAAAAGAAGTTGACAAACTGTAGTGTTTATACGTCAAATTTGAGAATAGAGATTATTTCGTTAAATAGCGACTCTAGTATTCTCTAGTATAATCAACTCTAGTATTGGGATCATTACATCTTTTACATTCTTTGGCACATTCGGTTTTAAAAACTATTTACGATTGTGTGAAAGAAACATTTAGTAATGATCATTTAAGTTCTGCGCAGTTAAGATCTACGTAAACACGATATTTATAAATTTGTATAAAAATTTGATGTATTATAAGATGCTAAAAGTTATCAAATTCTAAAAAAAAATATTACCATAGCAATTACAATGTTCGTTTTCATTTGTTCGCAATTACTTTCACTACCGAGAACACCTGCCAAAAAGAAAAACCGCAAATGTTCCACAATTATTCTCGTGACGATATTATGTACTGCACTTAATACTAGCTTTGTAAATACAATACACAAAAAGACGATATACATAATCTTTCTATTAACTTTTTCTCGGAGATTTCTAAAATCCAAAAAAAAATATGTGGACCGTTAAAAAAAATGCGAGTTTAATTTGTATGATAAGAAACGAGACAAAATTGGTCGTAAATGATTATTTTCGTGAAAAGCTGATTTTTGATCAATGCAATAAAATAATCTTTGAATAAGTTAAAAATCTCATTTTTTCTTTGCTTAAGTTGCGATAAGGTGTAACTTGTCCTTTTTTCCTTATTCATTTAGGAGGGGTGGTTGGGGCGATGAGCGGTCAGCAGTTTAACCAAATCAGCAATTTTACTACATTGGTTGAGGTCAGACTGCTGGGACCGCTTACAAGATGAGTACATGATCTAAAAAAAATGGGGTGATTTGAAGAATCATAAAAAAAGAGAAAACGCTGGAACGAACTATGAAATCTACTAGTTTCTCTTGTATCAGAAAAGATTCCCACACATATATACGCAAGGGACGTGGAAGCAGTGGAGGGTCATCGGTTCTAGACGAAATTTTTAAATAATTCATCAGAAAAATCATATGGGAAACTTACGTTAACGACATCAGTAGTAGCGAACATTATCCTATTATCTTTTCTCAAATGTTTAAATGTTACAGAGCATTATTACCCACCTCGTGACATAATCTTACTTGCGTTTGCACCTTTAGTGCATTACTCTTACGCCCCACAAAAAAAAAAGTCTAGCGCATCAGAACCGCTAAAAAACTAATTTTCGAAGAAATTGTCTTTGAGTGACAAAAAAATTTGGAAAGACGTAATACACTTTTTTGTAGAAGCATATCAACCGTTCCTTATCCCAAGCAACAAAACTCAACTATAATACAAATGATGACAGTGTTCGGTGCTGGCAACACTTTCCCGACTAAAGCCCTGAAATGTGTTCGACGCGAAACGGAACGAAGTGTCAAATCCCATACAAAATCAGCCTGGCGCGGAATTTCGTTTCGTTTGGTTTTGCTCGTCAGTAATGTGTTCCAAGGCGTATAAGAGTCTTCGAAGACAACGCAGTGACTCGCTCTGAGATGGCGCTGCACAATGTATAAGATAAATTTCGCGGCCATTTAATGACCCAGCTACCTTAAATTGATGCGAAAAATGTGACAGCTCATAATTTCATTCAAGTTTGCGGATATTTTATTGAAAAATGGGTGAAAATGGATGGATTAACAGCGAATCCTTGCAACAGTAGTTTTTGTTTTGCCGAAATTATCATTTTTGATGCCGGTTAGTTAAATTTATATGCACCGAATTCAAATGTAATGCACTTGTTAAATGTCATCAGTGGCAATTTATACTGCCCCCGGTGTCGGGGTGCGGAACTTTATTTCGCTCGATTCCGCACAGACATTTCCGCTGTATTTCGTTCGTCGAATACATTACTAGGCTTAAGCAGCAATAAGTTTACTATAACAAGCTCATACTTAAATCAACTTATCCTTTGAATTTCGTTCTCATCGGAGGATTTCATCGAAAGTTTCAGCGGCTAAACGTTGTTTGAGGCTGCCATCGGAAAAATGTTCAAAACTTGGAAGATCCAAAAAATGGTTTCTTATTTTTATCGCAAATACTTTGTATATGAGTACGTAATTTGAAGCATCTGGTAGTGCAATATTTACGAAAATGGCTAATGCTGGTTACCCTGTGTCAGCAGCAGAGCAAAATATATACCAAATCTGCTTCACGTTAAGTTAAACCCAACCAGTAAATTTCGTTTCGATTGAATCACTGTGCTTGAAGTTATACGGGTGAAAATAATTTTAGGGTTGCCACCCTCAAAACTTTTCAAATTTTTAAAGCGTTAATATTTGTTGTTAATTTTCATTGCAGGATCATTCCCATTTGCAAATCTAATGACATAATCGCTCAATAAAGGAATTCCACAAAATTACGAAAATGATCATAGTACGAAATTCCTACGATATTTATTTCAAATTAAGGTCCATTTACTGCATGAACTTCGTTTTGATTTCTACACTGGACCGGAAGTTATGGGGAAAAAAGCTTTATTTTGCTGAGCAAATGTGCAAGATTTTTGAGACAAAAATCACCATAGCTGGCAGCCCTAATCTAATTTTGAAGCCAAATTTTCACCAAATATTACATAGAGTTAGATCCAAGTATTGTGTGAATTTTGTTAAAATCTGATGGCTGAATCGGAAGTTATAGGCCAAAAAGCTGTTTTTTTTCTCAGTGATTTTTCAAGATGGTACCTGCCACAGAGTTGCCCGCATTTCAAAATCAATTCTATCAGACCTGGTCCTAGCTAATACCAACATGTCCTGTAAATTTCATTATGATCGGATAATCCAGTCGTCAGTTCTCGTGAACAAAACTTTCGAGTGCTGAAAATAGAGGTAATTTGGTGATGGGTTGCCGTTCTTGTGCAAATCGGAATTTTAAAAATTTCAATTTGACATGTGGACAAAGGTTAAAATTTATCAATGATTTGAATTTTTTGTCAAAAATCAAAAATTTTTGAGGTGGGTCAATGATTTGAAGGATTTTTTTTCAGGAGCCTGCCGTAGCTACAGGTATACCTGCACTATCTTGAAAATCCCTGTGTCTTAAATCTTAGCCAACTTCAATACGCTCTGCGAATTTCACGATGATCCAATGTTTTTGTCAGAAGTAATGACAAATCAAAATTTGAAAAAAAATCCTTGCCTACTTTTAGGCACTTAGCACCCACACACAGCTCAACATTTTCAATTCTTTATCATAGACAAACTTAAAACATAATTAGTTTTCATTCCCAACACTTTTTTTTTACAAAAATTTACACTGCTTGGAAATATAGGAGTACCTCAAAATCGATATTTTTTTTTTGTTAAGTGACTAGTGTATAGTGACTCAGGAGTGTCCATACAAAAATTCAGATCGATCCGAGCAAAATTAACGAAGTTATCGGCTTAACAATACAAATAACTCAAATTCATATTTTCGCGCAAATCGCGTTCCTTTCCTGCTTTATTAGCCGCGCGCAGCTCTCAAATACGTAATAGTAGAGTCTTCCCACTCTATCCACACCTGTATGTGCTATATTTGTGTAAAAACACAATATATGTGACTTGTAGTAGTATACATTCATTTCATCGAGCAGTTACGATACACGTGTTTCGTAATTTTTCACGCACTTTTGTTGCACAGTTAAAATTTTAAAACGCGGTTTTTGAGGAATTTTATATTTCAAGTCGGTGAGACATGTAACTCGAAAACTACTCGACCGATCTTTCTGAAATTTTGCACACTATTTCTGTAGGCAATTTACTAGGTAACGCTGTCGAGATATTTTTTATTTTTTGCTTTTTTTTTTATTTATGGAATTTATTACAACTGAAAACAGAAATTTCGAAAAAAAAATTTCCGTTTTTTTCGTTTTTTTTACTTCAAACTTATACCAAAAATTAAATAATCTAGATATTTGGAAAAACTCGACAGCGTTACCTCAAGAAACTTCTAAACTAACGAATTATTTTCGGTTTTTTTGTTTACGATGATCCAGTCATTAGTTATGTGTCTCACCGCAAATCAACACTTTGTCCTGAACGAAAATGTCAAATTCATGTCACGAGCTTAATTTTCGATATTTTTCAATAAAATTTTTTTTGGATACTCTTCAAAGGTTGTTCTTTACTGTAGGTATTATCCCAATCAAGTAACTATTAACAGTTTTCTAAAAAAAAATCTTGAAAATGGGTATAAAATGTGCTGCTCTGACCATACCCCCCCCTTAAGGAAGTGAAAAGACTATATTTTTCTTCATTGAAAGGTTTGGTATTGGGAAAACTCAAGCAGCAAATATTGTGAAAAATCGAGATACCATTCGATCCAAATGGAATTCTGGTATTAACATCCAAAAAAGAAAAGCTTTCTCAAGAAGGGAGGTTCACAAATAGATCAGATGGGCTTTGATTGGTTTGCCAAGGCTGGAAGCCAGCATATTCCAATTTCAGGGCCAATTATTAAAGCGAAAGCAAAATAAATAGCCTAACAATTGGGATATTGTGAATTTTTGGCGTCGAATGGATGGCTAGAAAAATGGGTGAAAAGGCACAATATAACATTCAAGTGCATAACTGGCGAAGCTTCAGATGTTGATCAATTAGACGTTGACCAGTTTAGGGCGAAATTGCCCACTATATTGTCTGGATATAAACCCGAGGATATTTATAATGCTGACGAGAGTGGGCTGTTTTTTCGTGCTTTACCCGATAAAACTTTCGCATTGAAATCCAAAAAATGTACTGGTGGCAAACTGTCGAAAGAAAGGCTGACAGTTTTATTTTGTGTGAATATGGCAGGGAGATGGAGATGCTATTAGTCATAGGTAAAGCAGCCTGTCCTCGTGCATTCAAAAATCTTGGCTTGCAAGATTTACCTGCCAATTGGAAGTCGAACCAAAAAGCGTGGATGACGCGGGATATTATGTCCGAATGGCTGCAGCAATTGGACAGGAAAATGAAAATTCAAAATAGAAAAGTTCTTTTGTTTTTGGGTAATGCGGCATCTCATCCTAGAGATTTGAAATTAACACATGTTACCATAATTTTCTTACTGGCTAACACTACGTCAGTCTGTCAACCCTTGGATCAAGGGATTATACAAAATTTCAAGGTTAATTATAGAGGATTGATTCTCGAACACATTCTTTCGAAAATTGATGGAACCAAGTCAGCATCAGAGCTCGCAAAAACAATAGATGTAGATATATATATATATATATATATATATATATATATATATATATATATATATATATATATATATATATATATATATACATATATATATATATATACATATATATATACATATATATATATACATATATATATATATATATATATATATATATATATATATATATATATACATATATACATATATATATATATATATATATATATATATATATATCTATATATATATATATATATATATATATATATATACATATATATATATATATATATATATATATATATATATATATATATATATCTATATATATATATATATATATATATATATATATATTTATATATCTATATATATATATATATATATATATATATATATATATATCCGGTTGTTGAGTCTTCAACAGTGCCCTCAGACCGGGGAACCGGACGCGTCCCCAAGGTTGTGGATAGGGGAGGGCCTTCTATGAGGGTTTACTGTGAATAACCAATAAGCAGTCGCGGACAATGGTCGGCAGAGAAGGGAGAGTCTCAGGGGCGACATGTGTCTCCATAAATACCTGAGTGTCAATGATCTTCGCTGTGACATGACGAAATATGGCGTCATCACGTAACCATATAACCTGGCGGTAGGTAAAACGCTATGGGAAGGAACCCTGAATAAAAAACCAAACATGGAAGATGAGTCTAGGAGTAAACTTACGGTGCAGGGAAACGGATGCCCAGTACCGGCGGCAGAGGGGAGTGAGCAAGCAGGCTCCCGGTCGTCGATATCCAGCGACTGCAATGTTATGGAGGTGGTCAACTTGGCTTCCATAACAGATATATCTACAAGGAAAGCAATTACTGAGGGAGAAAACCCATTTCGGAGGAAATCACTGGTGCTACGTACACCTCCTAGACCAGCAAATGAACCCGGAGGAAGTGTGCAAGCGTCCAAAAACCAAACTCAACGGATGATTTCGGTGGTATCGGAGGTGGAACCAGATGCGTTCATTAAATTGGGTGAATTGATTACAACGCTAGCTGAGTTTACCAAAACACGAACAAACGTGCACCATTCAATAAGGGACCAGATCAGAGCCATTCGAGCTACTTATCATAAGGCTCGCGTGGAAATTGATAGGAGAAACTCTGGAAGATCGGATGCAACTACGCAAGTTACACCGACACCTGCAAACGACAAGAAGGCTAGTAACATTGTCAGCAGGGAAAAGGCAGGACGCAGTGGTAGCACAGTAAATCAAAAGCGGCATCGAGAAGTTGGAGACGAAACACAAGAACATGTTCAAACTCCGAAGAGACCGATGAATAGGACGCCGAATAAGGTTCCAGCGGCAGTGAAACCTGCGGTAAATACGAGTGCTGACACCTGGACTAAGGTTACGAGGAAAAAACAACCACCTGCAAGGCGAAAGCGGCCGGATGTGATGATAATCTCCACCAAGGGCGAAGCGACATATGCCGAGATTCTGCGCCAGATGAAGGCTGATACGGACTTGAAAGAAGTAGGCGAAAATGTGACCCGTATTCGTCGAACTCAGAAAGGAGAACTACTGCTTCAGATGAAGTCATCGGCAACAGAAGTCGCTCTAAAGCTCCAAAAACAGATGGAAAAAGCGCTAGATGGGAAAGCTGACGTCAAAGCTAAGTGTGATCTGACCAAAGTGGAAGTAAGAGATCTCGACGAAATCACCACAAAGGAAGATATCCGTGCGGCATTAGTGCGACAGTTTAATTTCAACGATTTGAGGGAAGATGCTGTCATATCGCTGAGGAAGACCTACGGCGGTGCTCAAGCGGCCACAATTTGTCTCCCGGTAGTGCAGGCGAACGAGTTACTAGCAGCGGGAAAGGTAAAAATTGGATGGGTTGTTTGTCGACTGCGGGCGCAAATTCAACTAAAACGTTGCTTCAAGTGCTTAGAGTATGGTCACTTCGCTAAAGCGTGCAAAAGCGAACATGACCGATCAAAAATGTGCCGACGATGCGGTGAAAAAGGGCACTTTTTAAAGGAGTGCACGAAGGACCCGAAATGCTTCTTCTGCGATCACACAAAGGAGGGTGATTCCAACCACGTTGCTGGTAGTAGTCGATGCCCAGTTTTTAGAAGAGCGCTCGTAAATCGAAAATGAAATTCATCCAACTAAATCTCAAACACTGTGCGGCAGCCCAAGATCTGCTCTCCCAAAATATTAATGAGATGAAGATAGAGGTAGCCATAGTGAGTGAACAATACAGAAACCTGCGTGAACATATCTGGGTTCGAGATAGAACCAGTCGGGCGGCCATCTGGGTTTGCGGAGGAACGTCATTCCAAGAAACCATGACCGAGAGTGAAGACGGTTTTGTGTGGGCAAAGATAAGAGGATGTTACGTGTACAGCTGCTATGCCTCTTGCAACTCGACTATTAACCAGTTTCAACAACTACTGGATAGGCTGGTAATAAACGCAAAACAACACACACCGCACATTATAGCTGGCGATTTCAATTCATGGGCAACCGAGTGGGGCAGCCGAAGCACCAACGCTCGAGGCCGCGTCCTTATGGAAGCTTTCTCTCAGCTGGACGTAGTCTTAATGAATACCGGCAACATACCTACTTTTCGAAGCCGAGGGCTGAGTTCAATTATTGACCTTACGTTCGCGAGTCCATCAATTGCAGCAGATATAGTATGGCGGGTATCAGAACATTATACACACAGCGATCACCAATCCATCATATTCGAAACCGGACACAGGCTAGAAAGCCGATCTCAGCGAAAAGCCAAGACTGTTGGTAAAGGTTGGTCAGTCCGCAAATTCGACGAAATAACATTCTCGGAAATGATCTTGCAAAGCGATATGCCTCGAGGAACAGCTGCGGAGAAGGCTCGAAGGGTAATCGAGCTGATAACGCGTGCGTGTGATGCTTCAATGCCGAGGCGAAAACCGGTGTCATATCACAGGCCAAACTACTGGTGGACGGAGGAGCTAAGCCGACTTCGCACTGAGTGCCTGAAGGCGAGGAGAAAAAGCCAACGCAGCGTAAACCGACCCAACTATGAAGTGCTTCAGCAAGAATACCAACAAGCGAGAAAAAGGTTTCAACTCGCCATACGCAGTAGCAAAAATGCATGCTTCAAACAGCTTTGCGAAGAAGCAAACGTTGACCCATGGGGTGGAGCGTATCGAGCCGTCATGTCACGTATTAAGTGTTTGAGATCACCACAGGTAAGCTGCCCAGCTCTCCTCGAGAAGATTGTATGCACACTCTTTCCCCGTCATCAGGAAAACTTTCGAACAGTCCCGCAAGGATCCGTGAGTGAGATACCCCCAGTGACTGAAATGGAACTATTGGAGGTTTGCAGTCGACTCAAGGACAACAAAGCACCGGGGTTGGACGGTATCACCAACAAATGCCTAAAGGTCGCAGTGAAACTGAAGCCTGATCTATTTATAAGTGTTTTTAACGCATGCTTGACTGAACAAACTTTCCCAAGCTGCTGGAAAAAACAAAAACTTGTCTTGCTGCCAAAGCCCAAGAAACCCGTTGGCGAACCGACATCGTACCGTCCTATCTGCCTGTTGGATGTGATGGGAAAAATGCTGGAACGCCTAATACACAACAGACTTGTATCAGCTGTGGAAAACAATGGTGGACTGTCGGAACGACAATTCGGCTTCCGCAAAGCGCGCTCGGCAGTGGACGCCATCAGATCGGTTATGGAATTCGCAAGAACCGCAATCGAAGCACGCGGGGCATCACGCAAATACTGTGCACTTATAACACTTGATGTTAAAAACGCGTTCAACACAGCGAATTGGAACCGAATAGTGGAGAAACTACTTCAACTAAGAGTCCCTTCTTACCTCGCTAGGATAGTATGCGAATACTTGAGGGACAGAGCACTGTGGTATGATTCCGAAGAAGGACCAAAGACTTACGACGTAACAGCCGGTGTCCCACAAGGATCCGTATTGGGGCCTCTGCTTTGGAATATCATGTACAATGACGTGCTAAATCTGAGGCTCCCGTCGGAGGCAACGATAATTGGGTTTGCTGATGACATAGTAGTGTTAGTATCTGCTGAAAAGTCAGACGAGGTCGAATCACTCGCTGACGAGGCGGTATACATCACGAAACAGTGGCTAGAGAATACAGGGTTGAAACTGGCAGCATCTAAGACGGAAGCGGTATTGATTAGCAGCCGCCGTAAAAATGAATCTTTTGAGGTCACTGTGGGAGATCAAAAAATTAGATCCAAGTCTGCAATTAGGTACCTAGGAGTTATGATTGACAGTAGACTTAAATTTAAAGCCCACGTCGAACATGTCTGCAATAAGGCGTCTAACGTCAGTGCAGCCCTAGCAAGGATGCTTCCTAACATCGGAGGGCCAAGTCAAAATCGCAGAATCCTGATATCCAGAGTTGTGAGTTCGATTCTACTGTATGCAGCGCCAGTGTGGGCACATCAGCTATCAGTGAGGCAAAATAAAAAGAAGATATGTTCAGCCTATCGACTTAGTGTCCTCAGAGTTATTCGGGGATATAGAACCATTTCGGGAGAAGCGGCATATGTGATAGCAGGTATGATGCCAATTGACATTCTCGCAGCCGAAATGCAGAGACTCTACGGAAACAGAAACGCCGACACAAAGATGGAGCGGCAAAGGTCAGAGGAAGCATGGCAAAGAAGATGGGAACAAGTTCCAGTTGGCAGATGGACTTACAAACTCATCCCCGATATTCAAAAATGGATCAAACGCCCACATGGAGAAGTAACATACGATCTAACGCAGTTTCTAACTGGACATGGTGCATACCGAAAGTACCTACATCGCTTCGGTTTAGATGTCTCTCCAAATTGCCCGACATGCGGGACCGAAGAAGATCCAGAGCACATTCTCTTCAACTGCACGCGGTTTTCCCGATACAGAGCCAAGTTGCAACGATACACAAACCTGTCATTATCGACAGAAAATCTGATTGACATGATGCTGACATCTGAAGCAGCATGGACCGAGTTGACAAAAGCAGTAGCGCAGATACACGCAATTCTTCGAAAGGAGGACAAGGAAAGAAGAAGAAATAGAACCGTGAGCAGCTAAAGCTGACCCCGCCCACGAAGTAATACCGATTGGCAGTCCCGTGGGGATGGGGCGAAGAGCAAGAGGGGGGTTTTAGTCGGTTAACGCCCGACATAACCGAGGCCCAGACCTGGTATCCAAGTGGATTTCCCCCCTAGAGAAAAAAAAAAAAAAAAAAAAAAAAAAAAATATATATATATATATATCAGCAAATATATATATATATATATATATATATATATATATATATATATATATATATATATATATATATATATATATAAATATATATATATATATATATATATATATATATATATATATATATATATATATATATATATATATAAATATATATATATATATATATATATATATAAATATATATATATATATATATATATATATATAGGGGCCGTTCAAGTATTACGTAAGCACTATAGGGGGGGTGGGGGGGTCTTTGTTTTGCTTATTTTGGATGACATGGGGGGTAGGGGAGTCCAGATGATGATTACGTCATCGATAGTTATTTACTTTTTTACACGAATGGCAACCCTCACATTGTCTATGCTTGAAAACGAAACGCATTTTCGGGGATTCCCGCAAATATACACGCATACGTTTAGGCACTCGCTTTAGAATCGATTCGGGGAATTACCGCGCGCTGTTCACTTGTCTAAATTTCTTCTGTCAGTGTATTGTTTTCTTCGGATACTATAGCGAGTAGACGTATTGTAAGCATAGCAAAGCAATTCAACATTTGTGGTACCGTTGATTCCATTAGCCAAAGTTTAACGTTTAAATAAGATGTCGTTTCAAATAGACAAATCCAAGTTATACCAAAAATTGTTTGAAAGTTTTAAAAAATCTCATACAAGTACGAAAGTACAAAATGTACAAAAGTTAGTTAACGAAGTGTGGCGAAATTATAAATTACAAGCAAAGTCCGACAAGGAACTAGATATCATTGTATCTAAGAGAATTGAAGAAGAATTGCAAGCGGCGACTAAGAATAAATCCAATCTACTACATTTTTTTTCCAAGGTGAGTGACGAAATCATTTTAGGTATCTATGAGTACTAGAAATATTAGAAAAGAGGTCATCAAAAGTGGCCCAAATGATGTACCGAGGTACACTTTGTAGAAAAAAAATCCTTATTATATGTTGAATATCACTGTATATTTACTTTTTTAATATTTGTGTTGGATCGGTAAATGCCAAAGAAAATGCCAAGTTGTCGAGATCATAGTAGGTATCGTCAAGAACCAATTCGTAGGGCAAAAAAGCAGAAATCCAGAGAGAATAGCCAAGTTACTAGTATTATATAATATGTGATAGTTATTATAATTATTTATATTATAATTATACTTAGTATTATCAAAATACTCAAATAAACAAACAACGTATGAACTATGAAGTGTCAAATAGTCGACGGCGTTTTGTTATTTTTAGATTTGATTTGTGTATTTTTGTGTAGTTTCTTTTAATATTATAATGCAATAATATTTAAGTAAACAGAATAAGATATTATTTTATGTAAATACTGTATATAGAAACGACATTATAAAGATATTATAAACATTTTTAACTAACAGAACGCCATAAAATGTCTGATGTTGCCACATTTTTAAATTGTGTTGTCAATTAATAAAACTTTGGACTATTATTTACAAGTTATAAGGAATTTCTAAATCTCTAAAGTATTATTTTCGAAATCCTTTGTTTTTTCTCTATAATTTGATATGCATGTACCTCGGGTACAACTTTGGGCAAACTTGTATGGGCTTTTAATGACCTCCTTTATATGCGAATTTTGCAATTTCCCTTTGGGGAAAGTTGCCAAATGACGGGCTATGGCTTCAAATAATCTTTAAATGCAGTTTTTATTGCACACTTTGTATTTATGTAGCTTAATAAGAAAATCTTTAGCAGAATCAATAGAAAGTTTTTACTTTTAGGCAACGACTACCTGTAAACCTGCAGAAAAAACACAAATTATACAGCCAGCTTCAAATATTAAAAAACAGGAAGAAGATAAAATAAAACCCGGTAATGAATCACAACAGCAACGCGAAAATAATGAAAATGCAGATAAACAGAGAGCAAAACCTTCTCAGGAAGCTATGAAAAATAAAATTGCTCTACTCGAAAAAAATCTGAACGCTTTGTATTCTGCCAGAGATACTATGCCAAGCCGTGCTGAAGTTGATAAACAGATCATTAAGTTGCGTGAGGAAATAAAAACAGCAAAACAGTCTTTAAACAGGAAGATTCAAAACGCATTTGCCCAGAAGAAACACAGGGATGATATGAAAAGAAAGTTAGAAGATATTTGTCATGAAAATCCAGAAATAAAAAAAAGACTATCTCTGAGGGATTCAGTGGGACGTCCTAATCTTGAAAGCAATCAACCATCACTATTGAAAACAATTGCGGATATAGCTTTATTTGGGAGTGCAGCAGATGATAGAAGACGAACGGAATCTATTCGCAGCGTAAAAACTCTTGATGAACTCACACAAGAATTACGTAAAATAGGATTTGAAATTAGTCGCAGTGGGACATATCTTCGTTTGATTCCCAGAAAATCTAATTCTGCAGAGGGACGAAGACATGTATCGACAGTCCCTGTTAAGCTCATTCGGGCTCAAACTGATCACCACAAGAGCCACTTAGATAGCAAGTTCGCTGAAACATCAATCCATTATTTAGAGAACATAGCATCCATACTTGGACCAGATCAAGTATTTTTCATATCTCAAGATGATAAAGCTCGAGTCCCTATGGGCGTAACTGCGGCAAATAAGCAAGCACCTCTTCTAATGCACATGGAATATAGAATCAAATTACCTGACCACGATTGGGTAATCGCTGAGCGTCATAAATTAATACCATCTGTTTATGCTGGTATCAAAATCACTTCCAGTATGCTAGGACAACCGCAAGCCGTTGGATATTCTGGACCAACATACATCGCTATTCGAAGTGGAAAGCATAGTTCATCTACTGCTAATACTCATGCTCAGGATTTCGAGACGCTTCTCGAACTTGAAGAGTTTCGACCATTAGCTAAAACTGACCATGGACTAGTAAAACCAGTGGTAATCATGACGGTTGATGGAGGGCCAGATGAAAATCCGCGTTATGAAAAAGTCATAGGGTTTGCTATACAACACTTTAAGCGACATGATCTCGATGCATTGTTTTTAGCTACCAATGCTCCTGGAAGAAGTGCGTACAACAGAGTAGAGCGCAGAATGGCTCCTCTTAGTCGGGAACTGGCTGGTTTAATATTGCCTCATGACCATTTTGGGTCTCATTTGGATGAACGTGGCGTTACAATTGATGAACATTTAGAAAGATCTAATTTCGAATTTGCAGGAAATGTATTAGCTGAAGTATGGAGTTCAATAGAAATTGATGGCTATAATGTTACTGCAAAATATGTTGGGGCAGGTCAACAAGATGTTCCTGTATTTCCAGACATTAAATGGTATTCAGAACATGTGCGTGAAAGCCAATACTTGCTTCAAATTGTAAAATGTAAAAATACAGAATGCTGTCGTCCAAGAAGTGGTCTATTCAGATTACTAGATAACAGGTTTCTTCCACCACCTGTAAAAGTAAAACAAACAGTTGATGACTTGGTTTTGGATGAAGGAGGGCAATTTCTTGATCTTCCAGTCAATTTAGCTCTACGCTTAAGTGCTTCACTCAAAGATTTCCTGCAAATGCCCTACGATTATTTTTGTCCGACGGTAAAATTGAGGCTATCAAGTCGAACATGCAAAACGTGTGGTCTTTATCATGCTTCCATCAAGTCACTAAATCGTCACATCGAGAAGATCCATAAAAAAGTAAACACGCACACTGATAGGAAAGTTAGACCTGTAAGAGTCGCTGCTCGTCGTGCTAATGAACTGATGTGCATTATTCAAAATTTAGAGCACCATGATGTTGAATGGCTCGATGAGAACGACGTAGACATTCCAAAATCGGATGAAAGTGAGCAGACTCACAACACTGAGCAGCAATCCAAGCAATCCAATGTCATCGAAAACTTAGAATCATGGATTCGGGTTTCATGGACTGAAGACTGTTAATTTGAATTTAATATGTGTACCAAAAATTTAAAATAAGTTTGTTATGTTCGTAAGTTTATAATATTTTTGTCCCTTACTCTATGTTGATTACTGCATCAGTAAAATCTAATCTCTATTTTAAATCAATTTTCTTATTTTTAAAATTATAATTATAACATTATAATTATAATATAAAAAAAATACATTTTTAATTGAAAAATGTTTACGTAAGCATGGGGGGAGGGGGTAAAAGCTTTGCTTACTTTTGCTGACAAGGGGGATGGGGGGGTAAATAATTGTAATAAATCTGCTTACGTAATATTTGAACGGCCCCATATATATATATATATATATATATATATATATATATATATATATATATATATATATATATATATATATATATATATATATATATATAAATATATATATATATATATATATATATATATATATATATATATATATATAAATATATATATATATATATATATAAATATATATATATATATATATATATATAAATATATATATATATATATATATATATATATATAAATATATATATATATATATATATATATATAAATATATATATATATATATATATAAATATATATATATATATAAATATATATATATATATATATATAAATATATATATATATATATATATATATATATATATAAATATACATATATATATATATATATATATATATATATATATATTTTAATATATATATATATATATATATATATATATATATATATATATTTTAATATATATATATATATATATATATATATATATATATATATATATATATATATATATATATATATATATATATATATATATATATATATAAAGAAATACGAATTTTTGGCGAAACGAGTTTAATACTAATTTCCTTCGAAAATTAGTAAAAACAGAAAAAGAAAAGAAAAGAAAATTTAATTGGCACGATAGCTTTCCTTTGCTATTAAATTCAATGAATTTAGATCATGTTTTTGTATACTCACATAATCAACATATGCAGATGCAGAAATAGTCAAAAATATTTGAGTTACACAGGTTCAAATGCAAGTCAGCATTATCGTTTGGATATAAAGTGAATTAAATTGATCCTGCGACAACCAGTTTTTGGAGTGCTTAACTTATGAGAACGGGGTCGCGGCAGTGTTTTTAATGATCAAAAAACCAAGACATGAAAAAATTGTATCAATAAAAGTGATCAATTAAATCAACAAATAAAATATCGTTTCCTTCCTACCGCTCGATCGCTAAGCAAAACCTTTAACCTCTCCTCAAGACAAAATTAATTCTGCTAAACTAAAGTCCCAATTTTCATAACACTCATTTCCAAATAGCCTTGAGGAGATTCCTACGCATAGGCAACTACGCTGCAATCAGTGCACAGACAACTGCCAGAATATGAAACTTAGGCCTGCATTTTGGTGAAATTATATACACAGGCAGAAATCAAATCCGAAATAAGGACTAAAGAGAATCTTCCATGCAGTTAAATCTTCATATATATTCAAACTGTTATGTAAAGCAAAAAAATGGGTGGATCGAAGCAGTTAGAGATGAAAAGAAAAATGCTTGGAACAGAATGTTCAATTTATTGGCATTTGGACAATAAAATGCAAAATAAGTCACCGGCTGGTATTAAATCTCATTGGGATTCGGTTAGTTATCTCCTGTTTTTAAATCTGATTAAAAGCAAAAGCACCAGCAGAAAGTGATTCTACGAAAATACTCCTCTCCCTACTAATTGCACTAAAGATATGTTACAAGAAATCAAACAGGAATAAAATCGGGCAAGAAATGCATAGGAATAAACTGAAAAACGAAGCAGTCCCTATACTTTATAACAGTTTCAGACCCATATCATTGATTGATTTATTCATCATAATCATAAATACTATTATAAAAAATAGAGTGGTCACTGACTATGAAAATCCTTTCTTACCTGCCACAAAACTCTTACGCGTATACTACAGGAAAATCAGTTAATTCATGTTTGAACCACCTAGATGTTTCAGAGCCTGTGCTTTTGGATTATAAACCTAAGATCGATTTAGTTAGGTGAAGCCTATATATTTATGATTGATGGATTGCTACTAGGGGATAATCTTACATTTCCTCCCACAATTTACAGCTACCTGCCTCAAATATTTTTCAGTATGCTGACGTTTTCATTATAGCCACAGCAAAGAAAGATGTCCTCTCCTGTTGTTCATGATAGAATTCATGGTGCTTTTAGTCACTTATTTTCTGTAGAGCAACATGGTTTCATGAAGGACGTTTAACGACTACGAATTTAGTGGAATTCATTAACTTCGTCGCGTGCACTTTGTACAATGGTCTTCAACCTGAAGTGATTTACACTGATTTTGCGAAAGCATTTGACAGGGTAAACCACTCAGTGCTGTTAAATAAGAACTTTAATTTTGGTGTTTCTAGTTCCCTTAAATCCTGGCTTTCTTCATACATCCATGATCGCGTCTGCCGTGTTGTTTTTAATGGCTGCTCTTCCTCCCCTTTCTTTCCTACTTCTGGTGTTCCCGAAGGTTCCATCCTTGGTCCCCTTCTTTTCACGTTGTTTATCAATGACCTTCCTTGTAACTTTCAGTCTGACTCTCGGTTGTAAAATGATTGTTGCAAGTTACAATCGGATCTTTTCGTTTTAAGTGATTGGTGCTCTGCGAACTCCCTTGCTCTTAAAGTTTCCAAGTGTTTCGTGATGTGTTTTTCCAATAAGCCTAATTCCATTTCGTTTGAATATTTTTTGAGTGATAGTCTTTTGAAGCATGTAGATTAACATAAAGACCTTGGCATCATCTTTGATCAGAAGTTAAAATTTGATCTGCATGTTTTCTTTGTTGTTGCTTTGTTGTTGCTTCAAAGGCAGCTGGTTTCGTTCTGCGCTGCTGTCGCTTTGCAACCAATGCAATACCAACACATGTGGTCGTCTTTTTATTTCTCTTGTTCGTAGCATTATTAAATATTGCTCCCAAGTGTGGTATCCTCGTTTCGTGTACCTGTCTAATGCTGTTGAATCCGTTCAGCGTAAGTTTACTCGCTGCCTTTTGTACAAGTTTAATGTTGATTATCGTCCATATATTGACTGTCTGCTTTTCTTCAATCTTCATTTGCTGAATACCCGCAGAATATTCCTTGATAAATATATTTTTATAAGCTTTATCATGGCTTATTCTCTTCCAACATTCGCGTGTGTCATTTCTTACGTGTGTCTGATCGCCCGGTTAGAACTCAATCGCTTTTCCTCACTCTCTTTGCGCGTACTCTTGTGTATTTTAACTCACCAATACCTAGGCTACTTAGAAGCCATGAGGAGCATCAGTTTGGTTCTTTGTCCATGTCTTTTCAATCTTTTAAAAAACATGTTATTGATATGTTAACGTAGCCTCTTAGTTATTTTTATTGTGTTTTTTTTTTCTCTTTACTTTTTCTTCTATTTTTATTTCTTTGTTTTGCTTAATATTAATGATTTTTGTCTTTTTTGTATCTCATTTTATAATTGGATTTTATGTTAAATGAGATTTAAATAAATAAATAAATATTCAAATTTAAACTAACATATTTGCAAAAAATTTTTCAAAATTTAAACTTAAAGCTAACACCTTAAAAATTAAGATAATAGTGTAAACAACAAAAGTTCAGTACACCCGATGATCACATACAATTCTACCTCGATTCCCGAATTTTACCTGTAAAACATCCCCAAATTTCGCAGGCTACTTCTTTAAACAAATTGGCTCTTTCAAAGCTTCCATGCTTAAAAGAAGCCTAGATGTATCAACACGAACTTCATCAATTATAGCATTCAATATGGCTATAGAGCACTCCGGGGTACTGCAAAGGAAATACTCAGTGTTCAAGCTAATTATTCCTATAATATACCAAATATCCTATCATTAAATTATGGTGTAGTTCAATAGATTAATATGTTGATCCATATTTTTGTATCAAATATTCTCTGCTTGGAAAAGTTTTAGAGCCGATAAACGTTGTCTATGCTATTATAGACAAGGAGGGGAAAGCGATCACAAATTAATAACCTTTATGAGTAAATATTATCCTAGGATATAATTCGAAGATGTTAAAATTTGTCACAACTAACCTTAATAAAAATTAATAATCTTCCACTGCAAATGGTTACATCAATCAGGTATACACTATAAGCTGATGTCTGATGAGAAACAGTGCATACTTTCGAAACCACTCAAATTTCAATTTTTAATCATCTCACAAAAACAATTCCACTCAGTCACATGTTAAATATGAAGAATTTCTTACTCACATTAATTGGGTATATAGATTAGTGTAAGTGTAAATGTTAATATAGTTTTGTGATGACAAACATTTAGAATAGCGTTGAAAATAGTAGTACACATGTTATCTATGAAAGCAAATCCACGGTTTAGTAAATAAGTAATATTAACATTTAACATATTCAATTGATTTAACAATGTACACACTTTTTCCTATTCTTATTCATATACATCATTCACGCTCCTTACTACATATACTACTGCTCCTGGCAGTAGTATAAGGCTGCTTTAATCATTAACGATAGGATAAAACTAACGTCGTTCCTTGTAAGAGTGAATCAATTAAGTCATATGTTTATAGCAAACTATCAAAATAAATGCATCTTCTTCCCGAAAATAATTTGTATGTTCCGCATTAAATTAAAAAGATTATTATTCGCTTAAGAATATATGATTCAAAAATGTCTTCATCCATTCTTGCCTTGTGCTTCAGCAAAGCAATGCCATTGATGAAGACATATTCATTGTCCCATCCAATGTTATATCCATATTTCAACGTAAAGCTAACCGAAATGAAACCGAACTGAAAACTAACGAACAAAATCTGTCAAACAAAATCACCTAAATGAGATGTAAACGCATTCTCCTGATTTTGAATGGAGATACATACCATTATCACTTGATTGTAAGAGCGATTTAAACAGCCTATTATACCGCCACATCCTAGCTCAGGCACTTGGTGTCTGCGTTAAATCAAATATCATTGTACAGCCCTAGAAATCTTACCCTATACTCAATTTTCATTGTGCTGGCAAATTAGACGAAAAAAGGTCCAACTTCGAAAAAGTTAGGGAAAAATTGGATTTTAGTGTGAATCTTGATATTGTTGTTCTAAAGAAAATATCAAAAGTCCCCATCGATCCGAATGCGACTTAACTTATTACACGAGGTCAAAGGTCACCAAAAGTTATTTTTCGTAAATATCTCAGTAATGATTACGTCTACAGAAAAATAATGTATGACAAATTTATAATTAGAAAAATTTCCCACTAAAAAAGTTGCATAACATTTTCTTGTTGATCTAAACAGTTGTAACAAACAGTATGCACTTTCTTAACTACATGTTTATCTTGTTCCATTTTGATTACGACTTGGAATATTTGCGAATTTAAGAAAATAAAATATTTCAGAGCGCATGAAAGCAAATATATCTGCAACACTCCGAAAAGACCACCTCCCTTGTTAATGAGCCTTGATGATAAAATAGTCACAATGCTTATGAAAATTACAAACATGATTAGTCAAAAATTCGATAGCACTAAAATAAAATCTGCTGCTAGGATTTTTCCTCTTTTCAATCTATGAAAATTCGTAATGAACACGTACCTATGGATCCTTTATTACTATTTCGACGCATAAGTATCACAAAAATATTTAAGACTCAACTTCAAGAATTCTTGGAGTGTGTCTGTGTACTAGCTTTATATCGGTTATCTTATCACTCTTCGATGAAAATGGGATGTGTAAAAATCTCTATTTGTAAATGCTTTCACTCGGTAAATTTTGAATTAGATACCACAAAATAAACCTATATTATTGACGGAGGATTTATTTTATATCGTATTATATGAAATAAAGAAACATATGATGCAGTTTTTTTACATAATAGCATAGTTGTATTCGTTGGTTATAACGATAATCAAAAAATATCAAAGCAGTAGAGCAACGTCGTTGATATGCGAAAAATTCCTCTCCGCTAATATTCTCTTGGCTGGACTCATGAATGTTCCAACGAGTCAAGAACGATTTCATGAGAATGCAACATCAAATATCGATTTATTTCTATGTTAAATGAAACATTTGAAGCTGCTAATATCAATGTAAAACAAGGCCAAAATGAGGTTGATGTTCTCATCATTGAAACAGCAATCGAAGAACCTGATGGAAGAACAAGTATTGTTGTGCTCCTGTTGATAAAATCATCTACTTTTTTAAACATGGACGACCAAAAATAGAAATTGTATTCTTCACAAAGCTTAAACTAATATCCCAATTGCCAAGCTAATATTTTATTTTTACATGAAATAAGTTGCGACACTATTTCAGCGATTTTTAAAGCGCAATTTATAATGCAGGTACAGTTCAAACTGCGGCTGCAGATAAGTTGGATTATATTGTTCCCCAGTTTGTAGTTATTACCATGGTCAGTCGTGCGTAAATGCATCGCCCGTGATAATAATATCGACGATTGCGACTCTACTGATGAGTTAGATCCACTTTGTGTCCTGACTGAAGCCATGGAAGTACAGGAAACAGCAGAAGAACAAGACGATGAAGAGGAAAGCATACACATATAAATAGAGTCTGAGGATGAATAATTATTTAAATTAAAAGCTCCTGTTTTAAAGAAACCAAAAAATTAATAAGCGAATTCATATTTTCTTAAAACTTAAACAAAAACAAAAGTGGATTGTATATCACATCAAGAAAACGAACCTTATACTCTACCTCGAACGTGGTGCAGAATGAGTGCACGTTTCATGAGAAACGTAAAGGTTACCAGTTTATGGTTCAAAATATCTCAAAAACGATTATCGTTACAAAAAAAAAGTTATAAAACTCATTTTTGCAAATTTCCTAAGCTACAAATTTGTCATACATTATTCTTCTGTAAACGTAACCATAACTAAAACATTTACGAAAAATCACTTTTGGTGGCCTTTGACCCCGTGTACAAAGTTAAGCGGCACTCGGATCGATAAAGACTTTTGATATTTCGTTTAGAGCAACAACATCAAGGTTTCCCCTAATTTTTTCGAAGCATAATATCTAATTTCCTTGGACCGTTCGGATAAAAACGAAATTCAAATGACGTGTTGGTCTTGGCGTAAAGCAGTGTGGTAGACTTTTTGGTGCGATGCTAATAGGGTTGCCAGTACAGAGCATTATCATCATTTTTTTTTACTAGAAAGTGCTGCCATCGAATTTTATAATGAAAACTTTTAACAAGTGTTTTAATTTCTTAAACGATGAAACTCATGAGCCTGGTATCTTTGGAAATCGTTCTACCTTACAACTTTCGATGAACTTATTGGATCAAAGTGATACATGATCTTCGATATAAACAATATCAGACAAATCTTAAACTTTTCATCGGGAAATTGACTGTTTAGCGACCTTTGCGCTAATTTCTTTCTTTTTCAATGTATAAGCCAGACGAGCAAGCGGCAGCAACCTTATACTATTACAAACATACACCTACTGACCAAGATCTAATTAACATATATATTTTGTTTCGCATTTTAAGGCTGAACCATAGCATAAGAACTAAAAATAGCATTGAAAGAACGGTATTGTGCGATATTTGCCTGATGGAAGAGATTTGCAGAGAGTGAAGGATTCACCATCAGCTGACACCTAAGAAGAACCAAAACCAAAATAAGTTCACTTTATCATATGCAAAATTGAGAAAAGCATAATCTCAAACGACAGGTGAGAATTAGAGATGGGCTTATACTAATATTTCGTGATATTACCTAATACGAATATATTAGTTACACGATATTATAATATCTTAACTAATATTAACATATTACTAATATTTGGTTTTAATAATATTATGTGTGTATTTTGGTTTCATGGCCATAAATGAAAGTTATTTCAGTTTATCGACGAGTTCAACTAGAATCGGTACCAAAAAGATATTATGCACCTGCCACCCCTTCAATTGCAATAGTAATAATTGGAATAGTGAAAATTTTGTATTACCCAAAAACATAAATTTCTATTCGCCTACTTCCAAGCTTTCGTCTCGTTCCCACTAGTAACGCAGCCCATGGGCCCTTCAATATGCTCATCACATTTGAACATTCACTTCACCTATTGTGTAGCTAAACAAATCGAATATCAAAATATATATTCCGTGAACTATTTCATACTGCAAATTGTCCACTCATAATTGTTTTAATATATGAGAACAACGATCAATTTTCTTCTATTGTCATTTTAAATCCCAAATAAATGCATGCCGCTGTCAAAATACCTATTTATTATCATCTTTATATAACTCCATCAACTACTATTCGACAAACATTTAATAAAACATATTCAAATTTTTAGTTAAAGAAAAATCGCGAATGCAAAAACGGCTCTCCGTTACGATCCGTATGAATTCATAAACACTATTTCCATCCACGCATCAACTTATTCAAACCTAGGTGCGTTCACAAAATTCATTGATCAACAGAATATTTTACTTCTTATTTTACTCCATTTAAACATACACACATTTAACATACATATATCGGAAAAACTTAGCTCCGAATTAACTCATTAAACTTGCCTCATACTTAATTCATTAGACTTGTCTTACGAGTGATACATATGTCATTCTATCAACTATCATATACTATTTTAGCCACACAACATTGAGCAGATATGCGCAATCGTATCGAATGTTCCATCATTATGCGCCAAGTTATAATCTAATGCCAAATAATTAATGAATATAATCGTTAACATCACTAAAACGATATATTCACTAACACCAAACAATAGTTTAAATATTTTTTCTACTCCGAATTCATTATTTGCCTTTTTCATCCGTTGCATTTTAAATCCCGTCATTTACATTTGCATGGATATATATAATTGCATGGATGTACCTCATTTGCATGGATATATATAATTGCATGGATGTACCTCATTTGCACCCTCATGCCGACTTTAATTATCTTTTTTATTTGAGTCAAAGGTTCTTAGTACAGCCGAAGCATGTTCACATTAAATTAACGGCGGCATTTCAGTGATAAGTTTTGTAAAAAGGACCGGCACTGGGAACAAATTTTATTACATTGGATTGCCACTAATAGGTAACGAACCGACCCAACGCAATGAAAAAATAAGATAATAGGCAACATGAATCTTTTTATAGTATATTCAAATAGATTCGCAGCAAGTCGTTTTTGTACTCTTGCTGCAAACCAAATTTTGCCACAAAAAGAAGCCAGCTACAAAAATATGTTGCTGCTGCAGTACGCGAACAGAGCTAATTTCTACACATAATTACATCACCATCGGTTACCATTAATTATTAATGGTCGCCAAACTTTTGCTGAAAATATTCTCATTCTTCAGTTTAGGAAGATGCCTGCATCCGAAAACTATTCTCCGTTTCAAGTCATAGAATTTGCAAATTACTCCATTAATTGCATTACTTCACTCAAGAACAAGATCAGTTTGTTGATTCACCCAAACATCCTACACCCTAATGGCGGCAGTTTCTATACACATTTTTGTTTTTTAATGCTTGCTTTGGTAAAAAGACACGGCATTGCGAACAAATTGATTGATGATAACAAAACAAGAATAAACAAATTTCACGTGAAACTAATATTTATATATTATAATACGACACATCAAGATATTACTATTACCTAATATATTCAAATATTAGTAATATCTTAACTAATATGAATATATTAGTCCCACCTCTAGTGAGAATGTTCCCTTTACTCGCCAAATGGTATCGAAAGTAGTATTCCGCGTTAACTACTTTCTCGCTTACCATTTTAATACTCAGAAAATGTTTTAAGAAAATCAATATTGCATAAATCGCCATTCGTTAAAATAGTCTCTTTGGCAAAGCACATGTATATTGCCTAATAGGAATGAGAAACGTATCTGATCGTATAAATTACAGAAAGTACCCCGCCAAGACAAGAGGCGGGGTACTTTCTGTCTTTTTTCAACTTGGACTTGGATATTGCTATCTACTTCTCGCAATCAGTGGGGAAATAATGCAAATTGTATCGCAATTCACGTACATTCCGAGCTATATATAGTTCTTAAGCTCTGGCTGAACTATTACGAAATTATGTGAGCTTAATTTGAGTTAAGCAAATTTTCGAATGCAGATAGAGCAAATGATTTACCCATAACGTACTTCTCGGTGATTTCGTTCACTTTGGATGATCGTTTGTAGTTTGAAAGGTCCAAAAATTGAAACATAGTTCGATGCTCAGATAAAATATTTCTTCGAAAAGTTTTGAGACGAATCGTGTAAAACCTTCCCTGGTAGAATGAAACAAGCGCTTCACCTATGAAATGAACACTTCAGCATTGAAGCAAAAACCTCAGCTGTGATGCGAGCAACTCAGCTATGAAGTAAGCACCTCACGAAAATGTCATAGACCAGTAGCTATGAGAAGACGAGTAGGTCTTACTTTGCTTTTTACTTTTTTTTCTTACTTTGGATTTTTTTCCTAGTTTTCAAAAAAAAAAAAATATTTTATTTTAATTTAGAAGCTAGATTTGTATATTAAAAGTACTTGGGCTACATCGATATTTCGAATGTTATTTGCTTTCTTTTCCAAGATGATCAGCCATCTGATTGCCACTGTTCACATTTGACAATGTGAAAATTCACGCGCGTCGTCCAGTATTTCATTTAAGAACTACTGACGCTTAAATCATTCGGTTTACGACTTAGAAACATTAGCTATTTTTAATGCACTTGAGAAACAACACAAAAACTTGAGCAGCACGAAGATTATGATACGAACTTTGCTTTTTCTCATATTCGGCAGAACCTGCCGTTATTCAGGCGTCAGGTCGCTACTGGGCATAAAGGTCTGACACGAGCTTTATGTTATATGCAGAAGGCATGTTATCTAGCTAACGCTGAATATGTAATTCTTTAACTTGTGTCAATGTTACACCCCAAGTTAATATCAATTTGTCCAGAAACGGAGAAATCACAAACCATTTTGATAGGGTGATTATATCGTGATATGCAATCGGGTAGTCACGCCGGGTATTGATCAACTTCTTAAAACATCTAAAGTCTGCCAGGTACGATGTTGAACGTAGCACGAACATCGAAAAATTTTATCAACGAGGATACACAAAGGTCTGTAGCAGAATTAAAGAGTCCTAGACAATACGGAGCGTACTTTTGCACGACAGATATCTTCACTGTCATTCTGGGACAATTAGAGGCTAAATCTGAATTTTTGCGTAAATATGCACAACTGGAAGAAAAGCCCCACGAGAATGAACTGCACCGCTCGATACGTGCACCAAGTCAGGAATATTGTTCTCAGGGGCCGATTTGACCATTTCGCCGCCCTAGGCCTTAGAAATATTTGCCGCCATTTTCGTGAATAATATATGCAACAATGCGCGATTTTTTTTCGATTCCCTAGAAAATTTTACTGTTTTTCGTGGCGCCCAAGCTCACAAAAAAGGAATATCAGAATAATGCCGGCACCGGTTCATTCGTAAAAAATCTCTATTATTGCGTCCTTACCACACAAATAATTAATAAAATACACACACGGTAAAGAACCTAAAAGTACCTAAAAAAAAAACGCATATAATTCCAACGTCTTCGCTCATATTTTTATAAGTAAGTTTACTATTTCGTTCAAAGTTTGCTTCCGCACTTGACTGGAGATCAACTATGAATTCGACTACTGTAAATTAATGTACGATATGTTACTAATTAAGGATGAACCCAAGATATTTTGACCTTTGATGTTCTAGATTCCATTTTTTTATAGAAATTCATTTCAGTAATGAAGTAGAATTTGAAAAAATACATCAAAATAAAAAGAGATTCGCATGTAGTTCATATACCCTGTACCATAATAATAAAAATAAAAAATTCTCTGAAAAATCAACGCACGCAAATATTTAACTCTGATTAGCTTTTCGTAAATTGAAGAGATATTATTTGGGTTCCTTTTATGATCTTTTTAGATCTTTTTAGGCTCTTTGTAGGTATTTGCAGATAATTTCTAGGTACTTTTTAGGTATTTTTGAGTTTCTTTGGCTCTTTACCGTGATCGCGTTTCGATATTTACGATAAGTCAAACTTTTCAATGTCCGAAAAAAATCATCAGAGGTGAATTTCAGTGTGCATTGATTTTTTAGAGAATCCGATAGGTTTGATATGTTAGGCTCATTCAACTCAGATATAACAGAAAAAAATTGCTACCCCAAAAAAAATCGAAAAATGGCCACCCCAACAAAAATCGAAAATTTGCCGCCCTAGGCCCGGGCCTACCGGGCAATCCGCCCCTTATTGTTCTGGACATATGGCTCGAACTAATCCAAAAAAAAATAATAAGTCCTCTATATCAAGAGGGAGACAAATATACGAGAATCATCAGGGACAAACATACATGGGACATTCGATCAGAATAAATAGAGATATGAATGGCCCAATTGTCGCAGCAATATCTGGAAAAAAAACCAAGCGTAAAAAATAGCACATCTTATGTTGTTTTAAGGAAAAAGTTCGAAAGTCATGTGTTGATTATTTTTAAAAAATGTTAATTTTGCTGAATAATTGTTATTCTTCCGGTTATTTTTTCTAATCTATTTCATTTTATTCTATTCAAAAATTGCCTTCCATTTTGATCTTTTTTCGATTTATACAAAAAGATATACTATCAGGCAAAATTTGTGCTAGTCACTGTCCAAGAGACAATCCCCATTGAATTTAACAGCATTTCTGCATTTATTTCACAGCGACTCAGCTCTGTTTAAAAGCATGCATATTCTGCAATAGACTTAATCGCTAAGCCCTCTTTTAGCATACATTCGGAATATGCTAGGGTGAATTTTTCCTCATCTTAATTAACAATTTGTTAACCTGAAAATTGCGTCAACATATATAGAGATGCATTTAAGTACTGGGGTAAATACTCATTATTCTATTACTACTTGTTATAGGGTAATTTTTAAGCGACATTATAATAGTTGCGCTAAACATCATCTTTCTCAGTATTGATGTGTTCACGTTATTCACAAAGTTAATATTTGCTGCGAAAATTCGATGTGTATTTTGGTTCCACCTTTGCGCTCTACGCTAAAATTAATCCTTATAACATACCTTAAAATGTCGACGATAAACAAGCATTTCTAACCAGTTCATGCCTAAATATTATATTTCTTTCTGCTCTTCGAAGGATATCATCATATTCTGGCCAATTCTGGATAAATGTTGACACTTTACTCATGAATAAGAGCGCCTACTGCATGCAACGACCCACATCTACATTATAGCCTTTATTGTACACAAACTGAGGCTATTCTCTTGCACTATTACCTCAAATTTGGGTAATAAGCCTACAATAACCCGATACCAAACATAAACGCAACTGTGCTTATGTTAAATTCGTATTTCCAAAATAGATTTTCTGTCCACGCATCACCGAGGACGGTCAGCCATTTTGAACAAACTGTGCCCTGAGCACAATTACGGAACCAAGCACCCAACTTACCGCAGCACTAAACTCCTGAAATCAACCAAATTCTTCTCTTCACTATTCTTAATGATCACAAATACCCTCTTTGCTTATTAAAGAATATTTTTAAACCAATAATAACATTGAAACATTCCCTTTCAGTATCCCACGACGCGAAAGCGAATCAAACCAAAATTCATTCGATGCGAAATTTTCGACAACCAGGGAGGAGCCAGCCAGCATCGATTAGTTTAGTATACAGACCGGATTGAATTGGACTGAATTGGATTGAGCTCACAGTGTATCAGAAGTCAAAGTAGGTTTTCGATGCGACTAGATCGAACCACTACAACCATGGCCGTCATAGTTGTAATAATAATATTTAGTCATAACTTTCTTTTTGTATCAATCAATTGTATCGCGACAGTAAACCGACGCGAAACATCACATAACCTAACAATAACTGATAAACATTTCGTAGTGAATTTTTCACATTATACCGCATGCACCGCATCAATTTTTAGCTGTTCACTAGGACTGTTTTGCAAATCTCACTTTATTTTCACGTCAATCACTTTAACACAACCTGTACAATTAACATTTTCCCGCGGACGTCCCATAAGACTGCGTGTGTTTTTCGCGACATTTTATCCTATTACTGTGACGTCATCATTATACATGACGGCCCATACTTCTAGAAGGCATTGATTAAGCATAATTTGGTTTTTTAATTGCTTATGCGACCGGCCTTCTATATGACGGCCATGCTACACAACTCAGCCAGTTCTACAATGGTGAAGTATGCCGCAATGGAAAGTCACATACATGAATAAAACTAGAGAGCACAGCGTAAGAAGTTAGTTCCTAACCAGCGTGCCAACTCTTTCCATTTTGCCAAAAAACTATTTTGACCTTGAAATTTCGCCTCCATTTACGCAATGCATTATCTGTCAAAGCAACCTGAGAGTGTGTTGGTATTTTTTGCGAGAGAGAGCCGTATTTGAGCAGCGAAAAATCTAGTCTGAGTATGCAGTTTTCGAATCGTATATTGCATCTCTTTCTGCTCCATGCGGTTTCTTCCAACTTTCCAGGCTGGCCAACAAAACAATCTCAGATTGTATTACTTACCCACTTACCCACACACATTGATATAAAAGTATAGAGGATATGCGAATAGCATATACGTATACTGTCCGTGACTGTTGCCAGAAACAATTGTATTAATATGGGTGAGAATGCAGTGTTCTGACAATCTCAGGTGTTCCAGCATCGTTCCAGTTACTGGGACTGTCAATTTTCGTTTCATAAAATCGATTGTCTTCAAGCCGCGCATTTATAAAACGCTTTATAATTCGTGATCGGGAGCTGCATTCAAAAAAATATTGCATTTAGTGTCGTGCGCATATGAGTGGCAGTGTCGAGTGATTATTTCATTAAGCTAATGTGTATACAGAATTAGGTAAAGCAGGTTTTATGTTGTGCGGTTTGGTTGTGGTGAAAGAAAATAAAATTAATGCGTGAACGGTTTAATATTTTTAAAATATAGCTTTTGTTAGAGAATGCGTGAAGTGTATAAATTTCAAATACGCCTGTTTATTTCGTTTGCGTGAATGATAGCTTGGCAATTGTCGCGACAACGAAAACATCACCCGGTTTGTTTACATTTTAAGCAGTGTGACATGTTGACTTTGTAAGTAGGTCAAAGCGGGTACTAAACTAAATAATGAAAGGGGGCATTTTCAGCATATGCTCAGGTACATGAAAATAGAAAATGAAATTGTAAAATTGTAGTTTCTGAAGCCAATAAATAACAGTTAATTATGTAACGAGCATTGTAAATCTGCCATAGCCGGTCCCAAGCCCGGTTGAGAAAAGAGGTGGGAGGTGCGAAGCTGTGAGAATAGCTGAGTTTTTGCACCTCTATCGCAAATATGTGCAAATATATACATAAATAAATATATATATATATATATATATATATATATATATATATATGGTAATTGTCCAGAATTGGGGCTCCAGACAGAAATCACTCCAAAAATTTTTTCATCGATTTCCGGTCATTTTTGAAGGTTCAATAATTATATTTCAGGCGGGGGAGACACATTTTTTTTCATTCCAACATACATTATAGGGTATATGGTGTATATATAGCTATTTATTCGGTAAGTTTATAGTACAACTCGGTCACCTCCGATTTTTTTCAAATTTAAATATGTTTTTTCTGCCATCATACTGAACAAGAATATATATATATGTTGGGCGACAAACTGTTTACATTTTTTTTGATGGTCTTAGAGTAATATTGCGATATTATCACATAATATAAAGCCAAAATAAGATGAACTAAAGAATTTGCCAAAGTAAACAAACTGTCCACGTATACCTACATAAAAAAAACAACAATGCTTCTTCTGAGAATTTTCATTGTTATTGAGTGCATTTGCACTAAACACTATTTTTCAATTTCTCGAAAAATTAATTTGTATACATCGGCGACGTTACCTTTCCTCTCCTCTCCTCTAAACCCATTCTAGATGATGATGAATGCTTGGAACGTTTCACGTTAAATTTATCCCTTCCAAAAAGAATTCGCTGTTTAAAGCTATAATTCGCCTATGTTTATTTCTACATTCACGTTAATTATTTACTTTTGTACTTATCGGAATAATATGAAGATCGCGAATAAAGATCATTCGTTATTTACATTTTTTCATTGCATTCTTCTTCTGACATATTTCAGTTATTGTTGATTTAGATTATTCTCATTAGTTTTATCAAAGCCATGGCGTGTGAAACTTGTTCCTGGACAATTCAGCGAGTGTCAATTACATTTGCGTCGCAATTTTTTAATGCACGTTAGAAAATAATTAATTTTTTTTTTGGAAAATTCAAAAAATTGTTGTTTTTTTATTTATAAATTTATAGAAAACTGTCTCCCCCACCTTCGAATATCTAATTCTATCATGTAGAATGACTGGATATCGACGAAAAAATTTTTGGAGCGATTTTTGTCTGGAGCCCCAATTCTGGACAATTACCATATATATATATATATATATATATATATATATATATATACACATATATATATATATATATACATATATATATATATATATATATATATATATATACATATATATATATATATATATATATATATATATATATACATATATATATATATATATATATATATATATATATATATATATATATATATATATATATATATATATATATACATATGCATATACATATACATTTATGTATATATACATTTTTATGTATATAGATATACATATATATATATATATATATATATATATATATATATATATATATACATATATATATATATATATATATATATATATATATATATATATATATATATATATATATATATATATATATATTCCAGAATATGTATTCAAAATCGTAGCCTTAACTGTCTTGGATACCGCAATTGCATCATTATAAAAAGTGCAAATTGCATTAGTAAGTGGAAGTGATAAATGTTCTGGGGAATAAGTTATATTGTGTTTTTTTTCCCAGATAATGGAAACTACGATTTAATTTTTAAAATATTTTACAATCTGCTGTATTTGAAATTAACTAACAAAAACTTACGCGAAATCATATTGAAGGAAAATCATATTGAAGATTCTAATAGGTCTGTTCACGTACCTGAATCTATTATAATAAAGGTGCGTTTTTTTGCACACCCGAGCAGATCAATATCTGTTAAGTCCAAAGCCCGGTTGCCGGTCCAAAGCCCGGTTGCAAAAGGAGGAGGGGGGCTGGTAACTTAAGATTTGGTTCTGTGGTAAGATTCGTATTTTAAAATGCATTTTAAATATTCTGAGTTTATGGTTGATAAATGATTTGAACAGAAGTTATTATTATCAATAACATTGGTTTATAAATTTAATAACGCGCACTGATTTGTGTTGCATTTTCTCGGGATAAAATTCAGAAATTTATTCAAATCATTGATTCAATTTCTTTTATTTGAATTCATCACAAATGTTAATAAATAAAATGTCCACGTATTTCATCATTAAACGTTCATAGATATTGTGAATGTATTTTACTATTAAATTCTTCCAGTTAAATCGAAACACCATTTTAATTTAGTAAAGGTAATTGAATTTGATCACGGTTCCCTTCTTGTCTATAAATCAGCATAGACAACGTATATCATTTCTACAGCATCGAAGCCGAGCATATTGAAACGGGAAACTTCGATCGTTTTGCGGAATCAGCCTCCGAAAGCAGAATCAAATTGGAAATGTTTTTGCGGGATGATTAAAATTGAACAACTTTTTATTAACATTAAAAATTTTAATCTACATTGAAAATTCTATTTTGACAAAGTGGTTTCGAAAGCATGCACTGCCTCTCATCAGACACCAGCACACAGTGCATACTTGACTGGCGTGACCACTTGCAGGTGGAAATCATTACATTTTTATTTATGCTAGTTGTGACAAATTTTTTATGCACTGTGTGCTGGTGTCTGATGAGAGGCAGTGCATGCTTTCGAAACCACTTTGTCAAAATAGAATTTTCAATGTAGATTAAAATTTTTAATGTTAATAAAAAGTTGTTCAATTTTAATCATCCCGCAAAAACATTTCCAATTTGATTCTGCTTTCGGAGGCTGATTCCGCAAAACGATCGAAGTTTCCCGTTTCAATATGCTCGGCTTCGATGCTGTAGAAATGATATACGTTGTCTATGCTGATTTATAGACAAGAAGGGAACCGTGATCAAATTCAATTACCTTTACTAAGTAAAATTATATCCATGGATATAAGTCGGAGATGTTAAAATTTGTCACAACTAGCATAAATAAAAATGTAATGATTTCCACCTGCAAGTGGTCACGCCAGTCAAGTATGCACTGTGTGCTGGTGTCTGATGAGAGGCAGTGCATGCTTTCGAAACCACTTTGTCAAAATAGAATTTTCAATGTAGATTAAAATTTTTAATGTTAATAAAAAGTTGTTCAATTTTAATCATCCCGCAAAAACATTTCCAATACCATTTTAATATATTTAAAATATATTGGCCCCTTTAATTATACGAAATCATATAATCACTACACCTTTGTATTTTTATGCCAGATGCATGTATTCACTACAACTATCAAACAATCCAAAAAATGGCAACAAAAATTTCGCTATGCCCATATCCTCTATTCTTTTATATCAATGCCCACACACGCACTTGTGATCTCGTACTGTAGTGAAGTTCAAAAAGAAGCCTACACTGGCCATGCTACACTACAATGTAAGCTCAGAAGTCCGAGCGGACTGAGTTTACGCTGAAGGAGATCATCGATGCCCCGAAGAACGAGCGGAATCAGTCTAAGCTGGCCCGAGAAATAAGCAAGAAATGGGGCATCGAATTCAAGTGAACTACCGTGAAGGGCAGTCTCAGCAAGAAGGATGCAATCGAAGCAGCCATGCAGCCATCCAAGTTGGAGTTCCATCGAAGCGCATGAAGCTAAAGCTAGAGTTACAATCAATGCAACCAACATTTGTTGCACGTCAAAATGAGTTTGAACCCATGAGAACGTATGAGAGCAGTTACAATGATGCAACACAACTTTGCTTGGCAGCAGACTTTGCTCATATCTCAAACTTGGCATGGCAACAACATTTTTGAAAATATCCAATTCCACCTGTTCCTATGAGAGTCCGGGAAATGGGAAATGTCATATGTAAATGACAATCAGAATTTGTATTTTTTTGCCTCATTTTTGCTTTACATTATACTCCGCAGCTTTTAGAGGATCAAATATTCACTGATATCTCTTTCCGAGACTTTAAAGGATCCAAATTATCGAACAGCAATTTCTTTAATATAGCCAGTGACAGATGACAGTAAATGTTGTGTTGCATTGATTGTAACTCGTTCCACCAACAAAACTTGGCAGCAAATGTTGGTTGCATTGATTGTAACTCAAGCATAAAGCTAGAGTTACAATCAATGCAACCAACATTTGTTGCACGTCAAAATGAGTTTGAACCCATGAGAACGTATGAGAGCAGTTACAATGATGCAACACAACTTTGCTTGGCAGCAGAGTTTGCTCATATCTCAAACTTGGCATGGCAACAACATTTTTGAAAATATCCAATTCCACCTGTTCCTATGAGAGTCCGGGAAATGGGAAATGTCATATGTAAATGACAATCAGAATTTGTATTTTTTTGTCTCATTTTTGCTTTACATTATACTCCGCAGCTTTTAGAGGATCAAATATTCACTGATATCTCTTTCCGAGACTTTAAAGGATCCAAATTATCGAACAGCAATTTCTTTAATATAGCCAGTGACAGATGACAGTAAATGTTGTGTTGCATTGATTGTAACTCGTTCCACCAACAAAACTTGGCAGCAAATGTTGGTTGCATTGATTGTAACTCAAGCATAATGCTTGAGTTACAATCAATGCAACCAACATTTGCTGCCAAGTTTTGTTGGTGGAACGAGTTACAATCAATGCAACACAACATTTACTGTCATCTGTCACTGGCTATATTAAAGAAATTGCTGTTCGATAATTCGGATCCTTTAAAAGCTCGGAAAGAGATATCAGTGAATATTTTATCCTCTAAAAGCTGCGGAGTGTAATGCAAAGCGAAAATGAGACAAAAAAATACAAATTCTGATTGTCATTTACATATGACAATTCCCATTTCCCGGACTTTCATAGGAACAGGTGGAATTGGATATTTTCAAAAATGTTGTTGCCATGCCAAGTTTGAGATATGAGCAAACTCTGCTGCCAAGCAAAGTTGTGTTGCATCATTGTAACTGCTCTCATACGTTCTCATGGGTTCAAACTCATTTTGACGTGCAACAAATGTTGGTTGCATTGATTGTAACTCTAGCATAACGCAAGCTCACAACCTGAAGGTCGATGAGGGCGTACTAATGTGGCAATTAAACTGGCCGAGCTTATGCACCTCCGAAAATTCATGGCGAGCGATGGTTGGCTAGAAATTTCAAAAAACGCCACGATATCACGTTCAAGAAAGAGGCGCCAGCCAACAATATTTGAGAGCTTTGGGCAGTATTCTGGTCTGGAGGCTCGATTTTGAGGTGATTTTACGGACGCAGTAAAAAAAAAGAAACATTTTTGGAATCTATTTTTTGATCAGTTTTTTATTAACATTTTAAAAGTACAAAAATGAATTCAAATAATAAAAATTGATGTAGATACAGGCCGGTGAAGTGAAGGCTCAAAAAAAAAAATTGTCTCATAGTTGACATGATTCCAACCTTCCTGGTGGTCTGAAACATACATTTTTGGTGAATTCTGTAAAAAGAAGAATGTCAAATTAGTCTGACGCAGGCGATTTGAAAAAACTTCGTTTTTCAGAAAATGGCGTCCATGTAAAAAAAAGTAGTTTTTTTGCCTCATTTTTTCAACTGGGAATTTTTTATAAATAGAAAAAAAAACCAAATCTGATAGTGTTTATAGGATTTGTGCAAAATTTTACGTATATCGGTCCATTACAACTAGAGATATCATGTCAACCGTATCGAAAAAAGTAAATTCGAGGAAAACGCGTTTAAAGCTTGGAGTCTCGTTTCGGACAGTCTGAGTCGTTTATGCTTGAGTTACAATCAATGCAACCAACATTTGCTGCCAAGTTTTGTTGGTGGAACGAGTTACAATCAATGCAACACAACATTTACTGTCATCTGTCACTGGCTATATTAAAGAAATTGCTGTTCGATAATTTGGATCCTTTTAAGTCTCGGAAAGATATATCAGTGAATATTTTATCCTCTAAAAGCTGCGGAGTGTAATAAAAAGCAAAAATGAGACAAAAAAATACAAATTCTGATTGTCATTTACATATGACAGTTCCGATTTCTCGAACGCTCATAGGAACAGGTGGAATTGGGTATTTTGTTGCCATGCCAAGTTTGAGGTATGAGCAAACTCTGCTGCCAAGCAAAGTTGTGTTGCATCATTGTAACTGCTCTCATACGTTCTCATGGGTTCAAACTCATTTTGACGTGCAACAAATGTTGGTTGCATTGATTGTAACTCTAGCTTTAATGGTATGTTATACTTCTATTTTTTAAATCAGAGATCCCCGTCTAATGCAATGTTCCTTCTTTAACTTCAAAAGCGAGATTTTCGCGAGCTCTTTCAGCCATACGGGCAGTTCGAACTTCTTTAGAAGCTTAAGAAGCTCGAAGCTCCAAAAATAATTCGAATTTCCGAAAATACTCTTAAAAGCTTATTCTTAAAGGTCTAAACTTTGAAAATACGCAAACAAAAAAAAATCGATTTGATCAAATTTCTAGACCAGAACACCCCGTAAAGCCCTGAAATGTATTCGACGCGAAACGGAACGAAGTGTCAAATCCCATACAAAATCAGCCTGGCGCGGAATTTCGTTTCGTTTGGTTTTGCTCGTCAGTAAGCCCTGAAATGTATTCGACGCGAAACGGAACGAAGTGTCAAATCCCATACAAAATCAGCCTGGCGCGGAATTTCGTTTCGTTTGGTTTTGCTCGTCAGTTGTTCGAAGGCGTATAAGAGTCTTCGAAGACAACGCAATGACTCGCTCTGAGATGGCGCTGCACAATGTATAAGTTAAATTTCGCGGCCATTTAATGACCCAGGACCTTAAATTGATGCGAAAAATGTGACAGCTCATAATTTCATTGGAGTTTGCGGATATTTTATTGAAAAATTGGTGAAAATGGATGGATGAACCGCGCATCCTTGCAACAATAGTTTTTGTTTTGCCGATATTATCATTTTTGATGCCGGTTAGTTAAATTTATATGCACCGAATTCAAATGTAATGCACTTGTTAAATGTCATCAGTGGTAATTTATACTGCCCCCGGTGTCGGGGTGCGGAACTTTACTTCGCTCGATTCCGCACAGACGTTTTCGCTGTATTTCGTTCGTCGAATACATTACTAGGCTTTAACTAGAAAACTTGACAGAGTAAATCCGGATACTATAGGTCTGTTCCCGTACTTTGTCACTGAATTTTGCTGACTTTTCCTGAATCATGTGGTGGTGGAAATTGATGAAAGTACGGGAACGCTCTGATTGCATTTCCTGAAAATTGACAACCAAAAGTGTCAGTTTTCGGTTCTTGGAAGAACAATAGTGATTATAAAGCCATCATAAGCGGTGATAAATTATCGCCACAAAAATATTCGACCTTCATAGCAAAATTACGCAAAAAATATGTTGCTTGCCGCGCACATTCTAAAATATTTACTCGCGCCACACCGTTTCAGTATTTTTCAGTAGCTCAGACCCTACTGAAATTTCATCGTACTTACTGAAAGAGGGGAAATTTTCACTTTTCAGTAAAGCCTAGTAATATATTCGACGAACGAAATACAGCGAAAACGTCTGTGCGGAATCGAGCGCAATAAAGTTCCGCACCCCAACACTGGGGGCAGTATAAATTGCCACTGATGATATTTAACAAGTGCATTACATTTGAATTCGGTGCATATTAATTTAACTAACCGGCATCAAAAATGATATTATCGGCAAAACGAAAACTACTGTTGCAAGGATACGCTGTTCATCTATCCATTTTCACCCATTTTTCAATAAAATATACGCAAACTCGAATGAAATTATCAGCTGTCACATTTTTCGCATCAATTTAAGGTACCTGGGTCATTAAATGGCCGTGAAATTTAACTTATACATAGGGCCTTTCCGAATTCGTGTCTCCGCCTTGGTCTTGATCTCCGTATAACAGATTATGACGTAAGCGTTTAAGCTGACCTATTATGACAGTTATAGGAGATCAAGATAATCAAGATAGACTGTCCGGATTCTCGGGGCCTTTCCGAATATTCGTCTTCACCTTGGTCTTCAGCTTGTTATAACAGAATGTGACGTCACATCAAGTTTAGCCTGTCCGAATAGTTTATCTACGGCTTGATATTTCTCCTCTGTATAACAGTTCATGATAGTCATCAAGACGTCATGATAGGTTACTTTTTGTGAGTTAGGTTACATTTTGCTAGTCTTTGATTCTCATAGTTTGCTGAAGTACCAAAAAGAAAACAGCCAGAGCATATTGTACAATGGACCCGATGACGATGTAACCATTTTTGCGATTGCAGCAAAAACAGCCGGGCTGGATATGGTGATAAGAAATGAACGTCAATATGGCTATATAATTTCACCGCTGGACAAAAATGAACGTATCGAACGGGACCATCAGCAATTAATTTATATCAAATCGAATATTATTAATGACATAAAAAAGGGAATTGTGAAATTGCCGGGATATTTACAAGACTACATTGATATCCGAAAAGGTAGGTACTATTCGAAAATGCTTCTGTCTTTCAATTTCAAACCAAAGCACTTATTCCTTTTCTAGAGATCGGCTCAATTTTAACAAAATCTACATGATCAACCTCCAACCATGATCAACAACGGCGTACTGAACGAATACTATAAATGGAAGAAAGTGTCAAGGAAAAGGGGCTGGAAGTTGAACATTTTCCTGCCGTTGATGGACGTGAATTGAATCTGGACGTAATAGAAAAAATGGGTATTTGATTTTTACCAGGATACGAAGATCGATATCACCATCGTCAAATGACTATTGGCGAAATTGTTTGTTTTCTCAGCCAGTACAAGGTTTGGGAACGAATGGTTGAACAGGAGATGACGGTTATATTTCCGATACAGAGGACTCCGAAATTACACCAGTAATTCAAAGTAAAACGGTCGAATCTCATGCACAGCTTAAGAGTGATAAAGTACGTGAAAATAACTCAAAAAGTCTCAAATACTCAACATGACAATAACTGATTTGATGTTCCTTTATCTTCGATCATTTACTGATCAAATTATTAACAATCGAAAACAATGTGCCTTATATCTTACTAGTATTGATGCTAAGTTTAAAGTGACATTTAATGATTCTGATGTTTGCGTTTTTAGAAAGAAAGTTATTAAATATAATTATTGAAAATAGTGAAATAAAAATAAATGTTCTTCCGTTATGGTTTGAATCTTTTAGTAAAGTTTTAAATTCATTGTGAAGTGTTAATAAAATATTATTTCACACAATATTATATCGTCTTGGTATAATTCAATATGTTATTGGAATAAATAATAACCCAATAAAAGTTCTTAATCAGTTAATTGATATATTAAAAATTTTTGAAGAGGGATCAAATACAGAAAATAAATTAGTTATCATTTTCAATTTATAGAGTTTACTTTTTTTGTGTTAGAACTTTACAATCAAAATTCTGTAGACTGTTAGTTGCATTAAGGAATATGAAATTATAAACCTATACAAGTAAGATGGCCGTTTGATTTGGTAAATATATTTTCTGCTGTTTGAATAATTAAACAGTGGATTGAACCGATTTGATGCTGTTGGATTAACTTATCAAAAGGTATTAAAGATCAGCTACTTTACAATGCTATAGACGAGGTGGTATGAGTTATAAGCTCTCTTGATTTCGCTTGTCGATATAAAGGTTGATGGGTAAAAAAGGGAATTTATGTGCAAAAACAAGACTCATGGTGAACCTATACCACTGTGAAAACCTACATACGCTCATATTAATCTATAAATCTATCCTTATTCGGCAGAAAACGATATTTAATTCTCATCATTTCTCACAAAAACCGCAGATCAATCAGTTTTAATGAAAATACATTTACTTCCAAACAAAAATCATTCAAATAAACTACAGAACTGTAACAATTATATATAAAATGCATCATAAATTGCTGCACAGATTCGCCTTTATAGTCATCCTGATGAATATCTTCACCACCAGGGAGTCGTTCTTTATTCAAACGTTTTACGCCTTCACCAGCAGTACTTTTTTGCATCTCTTTTTCATATACTTTCAGTTCCGCCACAATCTGGAGCAGGTCCTTTTGAGACTCTGGTATTTGGGTTGCTTCGACTAAATTCTGCAAGAAATTTCAAATCAATCAAATTCTGTAGCATTAATCTAAAATCCAGTTTAAAATTGTTTACCTTGAAATTCTCAATAAGAAATAGCTTCGATTGAGCATTATGTTCGGGTGGAGCATTTCCAGACATTACTTCGGCCAACCATAAATACATTTATCTGTAAGAAATTAAGAGTTTTCATATTGAAACAGCACAATAAAAGTATAATTCCTACCGGAAATCTATGTCGTTTTGTAACTTCACTTCAGGGAAACTCTCAGAGGCAGCAATTGCTCTTAGGAGCACTCGTAGCTCGAAGCCGCAGTTGACATCGAATCAACAATTTAATCGGTTTTCACATTTATTAAATATTTACAACGCGAACCGCACTAACTTTTACTGTCGCGATTGATTCAAAATGTTTCGCGGGTCTCATGTTCATTTTACACGAATATAGCACGCGCAGCCCGCACAATTTATATTTTCACGCGGACCAGTTATCATATTTACACCACTAGTCACCATTTTTGCGAAATGTCAAAAGAAGGCAAGACCTATGACAAGACAGAGAATCCGGACAGTCTATGATCTTGATCTCCTATAACTGTTATAATAGGTCAGCTAAAACGCTGACGTCATAATCTGTTATACGGAGATCAAGACCAAGTCGGAGACACGAATTCGGAAAGGCCCTCGGTCTTGTCAAGTCTTGCCTTGTTTTGACATTTCGGAAAAATCGTGACTGGTGGTGTAAATTTGGTGACTGGTCCGCGTGAAAATGTAAATTGTGCAAGCTGCGCGTGCTATATTCGAGTGAAATGAACGCGAGACCCGCGAAACATGTTGAGTAAATCGCGACAATAAAAGTTACTGCGGTTCGCGTTGTAAATATTTAATAAATTTATAAAAACCGATGATTTTGTTGATTCGATGTCAACTGCGGCTTTGAGCTGCAAGTGGTGCTAACAGCAATTGCTGCCTCTGAGAGTTTTCCCGAAGTGAAATTACAAGACGACATAGAAATCGTTCAGTGTAGGTTGGGAATTTGCCGTATATGTTTAATTGGTTGCTGGTATTAAATTAGGCCAATTAACATTAATACGGCAACTTCCTGATCATCAACAACAAATTCGAAGTGAAGTGTTCTAGCCTTGTTGAGAAATTGATTGGGAATTTGCCGCATATGTTTAACTGGTTAAAAATATTTCATTGGGCCAGTTAACATTCATGCGGCTATTTCCTAGTCTTTGACAACCAAATCATAAATAAATATATATTTTCTAGCAAAGCTACTCTTAAATTTTACAATTCGTAATTCTGCTTTTTAATAATAAAAATGGGGTTTGTTTCATTGCATAGCCTCTTCTTTGTAGCAGCTGTAAACCGCTTAGTGTGAAAGTCCACACAGAAATCATCAGGATCCTATATTTGCTATGCTGCCCTACTAAGCGCAAAAGCGGTATCTCAATGAAAGTGAGTTTCCAGATAATTAAAATGTTGTAGAAGTACTAATCTTGATATACCTCTAATTTCCTTAGTAATTTAAGGTAAAAGTGAGACAGGCGACGAAGAACTGAGTTCGTTATGAGCTGGTGGAGGATTCTTTTTACTCCACTTTTCTCGGTGAGCGATCTTCCGCTCAGTTACGAATCTTGGATACATTGGATACAGACTTTCTTCAGGTATTTTCCATATGTTTGAAATGAAATATAATTAAAACTTATTTCATTAGATGCGTATTGTTTTGATATTTATAATGTTATCAAAATAAATTGCCTAGTAGGCCAGTATTGCGCGTTTAAAATGTAAAAAACAATAACATTATCAAATGAGCCGAACATAATTTTCTCCCTGCCAACAATGAAACTGCATAACCAGTCATTTATAATTGCATACATTAGAGAAATTTCTCAATTACAACACTATATTAGCTCTGTTCGCGTACTTCAGAAAACTGCAGCAGTAACAGAATTTGGCAGCTGGCTTCTTTTTGCTGCAAAATTTGGCTCACAGCAAAAGTACAAAAACGACTTGCTGAGAATCTATTATAGTACATTATAATAGATTCAGATACGCGAACATACCTATTGATGTACAACATCTAAACTTACCCGTTTTCAGAATCTCCTTGTTATTTTCACACAATTTCCATTATTATAAACTCACTTGCAAATTTATAAATGTAATTAATTATAAATCTAATAATATATAATTTATGTACAAAACCACGCTAATATCTGTAACACGGAAGTAATTGTTTCTGATGAAGAAGAAAAAGTAATAGTTGGTGCAGCAATGCTTAGAGCAGCTGCAGCAAAAGTTAATTGTTCGTTGCAGGTAAATGAATGATTTTCGAATCTCATGCTTAGTTATAGCCCTATAAATTAATTGAGGAATCGTTTAATGAAATGGCGCGCTCCAGATCAATGATTTCGCCCAAGCCATACAACGTTTAATTTCATAAAAAAATACAATGCTTTCCGTAAAATACTCATAGCTATCGAAAGCTAATGCAATAATAATAAAATTTTTATTTTATTGAAGCATCAGCGAGTCATGTATGCTTCAAAGATACAATGTTGAAAGAAATTATACAAAGATACTTTTATAAATGCTGTGAATTTATTTTACCGCAATGTGCTCAAAATATTGCAGTACATTTTTGGTGCAAACTTTGACCTCTTTGAATACGGGTTAGTTGGCTGTATTACACAATAGTCAAACACCTAATAAAAACCAACCAAAATTACATTCGCTGTAATTCTACAATCGTATATAAATTTTTTTGAAGAATTCAAAATGTTTGAAGGATGACGATTATATATGTGCATATAAAGTATTCTCTAGGTTGCTGTCCATTTTTGGGCTTCATTAAGGGTCCGGTAGTAAAAGTGTTACATAGTCTAGTTGAATTTAGCGTGCACAAATATTTTCGGCACTCAGGTAAGCCATAAAAATTGAAGGCTTGTTGATACCTGATGAAAATATGTGCATGGCTATGCCTGTTTTCTTCATTACACAGCCCAAGACTATACATTTTTGGTTACGTTCGCAACCGAAAACTGACATTTTTGCTTGTCAATTTCCCGTACTTTCATGAATTTCCGCCACCACATTATTCAGGAAAATTCAGTGACTAAAAGTACGGGAACAGACCTTGTCTCAACACAGGCAAGATCACACTATCCTCAACTGTTATACAGGGGTGAAATGTCAAGCTGTAGATAAACTATTCGGACAGGCTAAGCTTGATGTGACGTCACATTCTGTTATAACAAGCTGAAGACCAAGGTGAAGACGAATATTCGGAAAGGCCCATAGTGCAGCGCCATCTCAGAACGAGTCACTGCGTTGTCTTCGAAGACAGTTATACGTCTTCGAACACATTACTGACGAGCAAAACCAAACGAAACGAAATTCCGCGCCGGGCTGATTTTGTATGGGATTTGACACTTCGTTTCGTTTCGCGTCGAATACATTTCAGGGCTTAAAGCGAAAAAACACTATAGAAACAGTAGTATTCTCAATTAATAAATTAAAACGAATTAATAGATAGATACCAGCTGTTACAAGTGTTGATGAATGAACTAAAGCAGACACGGGAACGGCTTCATTGCAATTAATAAATTAAAACGAATTAATAGATAGATACCAGCTGTTACAAGTGTTGATGAATGAACTAAAGCAGACACGGGAACGGCTTCATTGCAATTAATCGCGACTAATCGCACTTAATCGTAGTACGGGAGCAGACCTTATGTATCATTCTTCAGTAGTATACCTTTGTAGTGTAGATTTTGAATTTAAATATATACAATGATAGAGAAACATTAAAAATTCTTGGATTCAGTCAAGCCCACAATATGTACTTCTATTCAAAAAAAAGCAGTTCGTCGAGACGTTTCCCCTCGGTACTATGCCCTGCCACTTTCACATAACTCGGCAACTAAACCTCATAGAAACAAAAACTTGCATATTCACGTTCATATTGTTGCATGCACGCATGCATTTTCGTTGTGTCGGCGCCAGAAATAGCCACAAAAGTCGAGAAATATCTGTCTGTGTAACCTGTATTCAAAGAACGAAAACAATCTATAGATAAATAGCCAATAGCGTAAAGCTAGAGTTACAATCAATGCAACCAACATTTGTTGCACAACAAAATGAGTTTGAACCCATGAGAACGTATGAGAGCAGTTACAATGATGCAACACAACTTTGTTGCGCAGCAGAGTTTGCTCATATCTCAAACTTGGCATGGCAACAACATTTTTGAAAATATCCAATTCCACCTGTTCCTATGAGAGTCCGGGAAATGGGAAATGTCATATGCAAATGACAATCAAAATTTGTTTTTCTTTTGCTTATTTTTGCTTTGCATTATACTCCGCAGCTTTTAGAGGATAAAATATTCACTGATATCTCTTTCCGAGACTTTAAAGGATCCAAATTATCGAACAGCAATTTCTTTAATATAGCCAGTGACAGATGACAGTAAATGTTGTGTTGCATTGATTGTAACTCGTTCCACCAACAAAACTTGGCAGCAAATGTTGGTTGCATTGATTGTAATGCTTGAGTTACAATCAATGCAACCAACATTTGCTGCCAAGTTTTGTTGGTGGAACGAGTTACAATCAATGCAACACAACATTTACTGTCATCTGTCACTGGCTATATTAAAGAAATTGCTGTTCGATAATTTGGATCCTTTAAAGTCTCGGAAAGAGATATCAGTGAATATTTGATCCTCTAAAAGCTGCGGAGTATAATGTCAAGCAAAAATGAGACAATAAAGTACAAATTCTGATTGTCATTTACATATGACATTTCCCATTTCCCGGACTCTCATAGGAACAGGTGGAATTGGATATTTTCAAAAATGTTGTTGCCATGCCAAGTTTGAGATATGAGCAAACTCTGCTGCCAAGCAAAGTTGTGTTGCATCATTGTAACTGCTCTCATACGTTCTCATGGGTTCAAACTCATTTTGACGTGCAACAAATGTTGGTTGCATTGATTGTAACTCTAGCTTAACTCAAGCATTACAATCAATGCAACCAACATTTGTTGCACGTCAAAATGAGTTTGAACCCATGAGAACGTATGAGAGCAGTTACAATGATGCAACACAACTTTGCTTGGCAGCAGAGTTTGCTCATACCTCAAACTTGGCATGGCAACAAAATACCCAATTCCACCTGTTCCTATGAGCGTTCGGGAAATCGGAACTGTCATATGTAAATGACAATCAGAATTTGTATTTTTTGGTCTCATTTTTGCTTTGCATTATACTCCGCAGCTTTTAGAGGATAAAATATTCACTGATATCTCTTCCCGAGACTTTAAAGGATCCAAATTATCGAACAACAATTTCTTTAATATAGCCAGTGACAGATGACAGTAAATGTTGTGTTGCATTGATTGTAAAGCTAGAGTTACAATCAATGCAACCAACATTTGTTGCACGTCAAAATGAGTTTGAACCCATGAGAACGTATGAGAGCAGTTACAATGATGCAACACAACTTTGCTTGGCAGCAGAGTTTGCTCATATCTCAAACTTGGCATGGCAACAACATTTTTGAAAATATCCAATTCCACCTGTTCCTATGAGAGTCCGGGAAATGTCATATGTAAATGACAATCAGAATTTGTATTTTTTTGTCTCATTTTTGCTTTACATTATACTCCGCAGCTCTTAGAGGATCAAATATTCACTGATATCTCTTTCCGAGACTTTAAAGGATCCAAATTATCGAACAGCAATTTCTTTAATATAGCCAGTGACAGATGACAGTAAATGTTGTGTTGCATTGATTGTAACTCGTTCCACCAACAAAACTTGGCAGCAAATGTTGGTTGCATTGATTGTAACTCAAGCATAAAGCTAGAGTTACAATCAATGCAACCAACATTTGTTGCACGTCAAAATGAGTTTGAACCCATGAGAACGTATGAGAGCAGTTACAATGATGCAACACAACTTTGCTTGGCAGCAGAGTTTGCTCATATCTCAAACTTGGCATGGCAACAACATTTTTGAAAATATCCAATTCCACCTGTTCCTATGAGAGTCCGGGAAATGGGAAATGTCATATGCAAATGACAATCAGAATTTGTATTTTTTTGTCTCATTTTTGCTTTGCATTATACTCCGCAGCTTTTAGAGGATAAAATATTCACTGATATCTCTTTCCGAGACTTTAAAGGATCCAAATTATCGAACAGCAATTTCTTTAATATAGCCAATGACAGATGACAGCAAATGTTGTGTTGCATTGATTGTAACTCGTTCCACCAACAAAACTTGGCAGCAAATGTTGGTTGCATTGATTGTAACTCAAGCATAACTCGTTCCACCAACAAAACTTGGCAGCAAATGTTGGTTGCATTGATTGTAACTCAAGCATAATATTCAATAGCCAATAGCGTAACATTCAATAGCCAATAGCCTAACATTCAATAGGCAATAGCGTAATACCTTATAAGCGTATATATTTCGCATATTCTATCGGATTTAAAAATACAAAAATACAATTATAAAAATATAAAATAATTAGCTAAAAATACAAAAGAAAGGAGCCGTAATAGCCGTAAAATTTACAATTTTCTTTCTTTTTCGCATTTTACCAAAAAAAAAAAAAAAATGCGATAGTTATTACACTGATACAGTGGAGTACAAATTAAGTGTATTCGGGCGCGGATATTTTTGAAAGCGATTAAGCCGATAGTGTGAAATTGTAACGCGAAATTATAATAGTGCGATCATTAAAGTGTACGCGATCTAGTGTTGAGAATTATTTGTGTAAACAAAAGTATAATTAGTGGTGTAAAATAAAACTGTATTATTTCACGAATGTGAAGAATATCGATTCCACAAAAGGTGTTTTAAGGGCAAAACACAACAATATCCTCTACAAGTGCCATTATGCACAATTTAAACGAAATACAGAACCTCGACTTTTTTTCGTTGTCCGCTTCACATGAAATGCCTCATCTACTAAGCAGGTGCAACGTATATTCGTAAAGTTTCATGGTCCATTAGATGCGCATCCTTGTCAGCAGTATTTGAGTTTTGTCTTAATTTATGAAAATAAAGACCATCGAAACAAACGAGAGTGCATAAATGCGAAAGCCCCACTGCAAACAAACAATTTTTGATGTGCGTCAGAACGGCAGTGAATAAAAATGCAATTCTCGCATCGCGTTCATTGATACGTTTCATGCTACTGAGATACAACGAGTCCCGTGTTTTTTCTGAGCAGTTACATGCAAGAAGTAAGCAATCAGCTTCATCAATGTTGATTTGTTCCCGCTAATCGAAGACGCCTATTAGTTTTAAACATAACAGCAGTTTCATACTATTTACCTCGACCAAATAAAATAACGTCAGGCAATTCGCAATATTGTTTGTAGGCAGACTTCTAACTAGTGTTGAGAGAAGATTACTAGAAATTTGCCAGCAAAGCAAATCCGTTCGTGCATTGTCCAATTTCTCATTAATCCCATTCTTCTCAAACAATAGTTCTTCTAATGCAGGAACTTCGTCTGAACAGGCGTGTGTGCAACCAGATAAGGCATTAAATTAAGGTCTAAACAGAACTAAAAATGAAATAAATGGAAAAATTACTTACACGGCGGAAACTCTGCCTCCAAAGTAGTAGCTTCGTAGTCCCTGGTATGACTTAACTTGCAGTAAAATGATCGTAGAACGGGTCTAGACTCGTTCTTTAATAAAACACCCATTGTACGCCGTATTAGCGGTGAAATAATATCGAAAAATGGCCTCAAATCTTCTTTTGATAGATCAAAGTGATGTAAATGCACGATATATTTTATGTTAGTTAATAGAATGTAATTCATTCGACCGTGAGTTTGTGATAGACGTGATAAGAATTCTGAATCAAAGTTCCTATTCAGCTTGGTCTATAAATAACATAAGGACAGTGTATTCGTAAGAACGTCAGTAAGGTATACTCACGTAGTCATATGACTTTAGACTTGACTTAATTAATTCAGCTCCTGATATTGACCTTTCTACGCCGAATACATATTTAGAAAGTTCTATGATTTGAGAGTCTGTTATGGTTTGATTTGTATATCCCAATGACTTTATATGTCGAGCTACTGCTTCGAAGTGAGGTGATTTTCTTCGATGGTTGTTGAAACCCTGGAAAACACTAATATATCACTACAATCATGCAAATACGTTTTGCATACCTGCCGATGACTAGGCGGCTGATTGATTCGATTGTGGTATTGCTGTGGCACTCGTACGAAGAAAGTTTTATATTAAATACATTCATATTTAAGTATTTTCTGTACGTACAATCATTTCCAATCGCATTGCGTATTTATAAGATTTAGTTTTAAAGAAACCAAGAAACTTACCTGGAGGGAGTCATTTTGCACTATATCGTTTCCACATAACGTGGCGAAAAGCGCCAGTTGACTGTCTCTTAAGCTCAAAGTATCCCGTAATGCCCTACGATTGTATTCTTTTGTATTCAGAGTAGCCACATCAATATGCATTGACGACCAAAACTTCCAGTCTCCTTCAAATATTAGAAAATCAGTATCATCCGAAAAAATGGCTAACGCGTTATTTTTGGTTGCGTATTCTGCCAATTCGACATCACATTCGTTAAGCACGCAAACGTGTACGTCGCCGTATTTGCTAGCCAAAGTTGGCAAATTTGTAAAAATTGGAACTGGAGCTTGCATTTCAATATCATCTGACAGATTGCTTAAATCAGCGCGAGAGTATACCGATCTAAGTGCTTTCATAGCTTTTTCATAGTTTTCATTCCGACGCCTTAAACAAGTAGACATTTTTTCTTCTTTTGTTGGTCCATCTGTGAAGAAAACCATACGCACATCCAATGATTTCAATCGATCCATTAAGATTTCAAAACGTTCATTGTATACATTGTAACGTCCTCCGAGTATCAACTCATGATTATCTGTATAGAACAACATGTAGATAGACATAAGGTCGATAACGATTAATGGGTTCTCGATATTATATTCCCTGCGAAAAATACCAACTTATTTATTGGTAACAGAAAAGGCGCCATCATTCAAACCTCTTATATTTACGCACTTCATCTTCCATGCTAACATTTAGCACACCATTTAGAACAGATTGCCTCATGTATGTTTGTAGAAACTTTATCCCCATCTCGAGTTCGTAACCTTCAAGTGAGAATTATACATAGATGAGTCAGATAAACGATGCATTGTGAAATATTACAATTTATTTAACTAAACCAATGAAGTAAATGCATGATGGAATATCAGAAGCTACATCTGTCATTTCAGGTTTCATTATTATACCACTTCGGGGTCAATCGAATGAAAGGCTTGTAGATTTAAATGCCCACACAGTTAACGGAATTAAGAAAGACATAATTGGGAGCAAGTGGAAACTGGTTAGTGATGGAAATTAGTCGAATCTTATGCTTGAGTTACAATCAACGCAACCAACATTTGCTGCCATGTTTCGTTGGTGGAACGAGGTACAATCAATGCAACACAACATTTACCGTCATCTGTCACTGGCTATATTAACGAAATTGTTGTTTGATAATATGGATCCTTTACTGTCTCGGAAAGTGATATCAGTGAGTATTTGATCCTTTAAAAGCTGCAGCGTTTATTGCAGAGCAAAAATGAGCAAAAGAAAAACAAATTCTGATTGTCATTTACATATGACATTTCCCATTTCCCGGACTCTCATAGGAACAGGTGGAATTGGATATTTTCAAAAATGTTGTTGCCATGCCAAGTTTGAGTTATGAGCAAACCTTGCTGCGCAACAAAGTTGTGTTGCATCATTGTAACTGCTCTCATACTTTCTCTTGGGTTCAAACTCATTTTGTTGTGCAACAAAGTTGTGTTGCATTGATTGTAACTGCAGCTTTAGTTCAGGGCGGAAATTTTTGGGAAATTTTTGCAAATGATCCTTAACTTGTACTTTACTTTAGACACCTTCTTACCTTCTAGTGCCGATAAAGGATTTGACTAGAATCACCATAAAACACTCAAATATACAAATATGTATCTCACAACTGTTCATACGCTTCAACCAGTGGCTTCAACGAGTTCCCCTCAAGCAAGCACAAGCAGGCCCAATAAAGCAAAATGCGCTTTACGAAACAGCTGATCTTAAATATATATGTCGGCTATAGGTCTGTTTCCGTACTTTCAGCAAAATGCAGCAGTAACAGAATTTGGCAGCTGGCTTCTTTTTGCTGCAAAATTTGGCTTGCATTTGGCTTGCAGCAAAAGTACGGAAACGACTTGCTGCGAATCTATTTTAATATATTAGGCGCGTTTTTTTGCTCCTCTATCCAGCGGAGAGTAGAATGAGAGTAGAGTAGACGCATTGAAAACAACAACACTCCTACACCAGTGAATTCACTGGTGTAGGAGTGTTGTTGTTGTTTTCAATGCGTCTACTCTACTCTCATTCTACTCTCCGCTGGATAGAGGAGCAAAAAAACGCGCCTATTATAATAGATTCAAGTACGGAAACAGACCTTATGAACTCAAAAAATGTATGCGGTATACAGGGTTGCCAGAAGTTTGTTGAAAAAGTCGCCCAGTTAGTGGCAATTTATAGCCCAAAATCGCGGAGTTGAGCATATTTGTAGCCCAAAATCGCATTTACATATTATTTGGTTTAATTTTAACTTAAAACCATGATAAATTGCACTTACATAAAAAACTAAATTATATCACTTATAATTCATCAGAAAACAGTAAATTACTGTACTGGTACATTTCATTATCATCATCTTCTTCACCATCGATATCATTATAATAGATATTTGAATTAAGCTTCTTTATTAATTTCTCAGGTATGGGAAAGCAATTACAACATCATTGGCGTGTAAGTGCAACCGTATACGCATTAAAGCAGAGAGTGTTTTTAGATTTAATCTGTTTCTAAGTTTATTTTTGTTTATTTTCATGCAAGAAAAACACCAGGAAGTGTCATTAGAGACAATACCCTTTCACACAAATCTTTAACTAAAAACACACCTAAAGCAGATTTCAGAGCATAAATTTTTCTTTCTCATTACTTAGAGTGAAATGCAGAGGTAGCTCCGAAAATGTTGGTGTAGTGGTGGGGCAAAAAGCAAATCAGCAAAAGTTTGATCACATTTTATTTAGTCTGAGGAATGGATATTTGTTTTCTTTTTTGAAATGAAGCCAATGTAAAATATAGCCCAAAGTAGAAAGCGACTCGCCCAAATAAAATGTCGCAAACTGATAGAAAAGATAGCCCAATTGGCGATAAATCGCCCGATCTGGCAACCATGGCGGTATACGGGGTATACGCAGTGAGGTAGTAGAAATGGAGTGGACATGCCAGACATGCCCATAAGATTTACATTAGGCGCGTTTTTTTGCTCCTCTATCCAGCGGAGAGTAGAGTAGACGCATTGAAAACAACAACACTCCTACACCAGTGAATTCACTAGTACAGAAATTCTATGCGTCATTTGTAGTTCACGTGTTGAAGTGTAGAATGTGCTGATAGAAAAAAGAAAAGCTCATGAGAAGTTGTATTTTTTTCTGTGAGGTGGCTTTCGGTTTTCATGGTTATGTTGAATGTTTTGGTAGTTAAGAAATTAGAAAAGGCCCTCATAATGTGTAGAAAGTTAAAAGAATTAATTTTCTGTTAGTTTTTTTTCTATTTTCTATCGATTTCTGGTAGTGTATACTCGTTATTTTCTCCCTTTTTTTCAGCTGTTTTGTGGGACCACAGCGAATATAGCAACCTATGTCAGGTTTAGCGAATGCACTGCTGTTTTATACTAGATCGTTGTTTTTCCGGCATAGTTGTACTCTGCACTGCATCGGAGCAATGCCTTCTAGATGTACGGGCCGTAATGCAGAATGATGACGTCAGAGCATCGGGACAAATGTCGCGAAAAACACACGTAGTCTTATGGAACGTCCGCGGGAAAATGTTAATTGTACGGGTTGTGTTAAAGTGAGTGAAATTAAAACTAAAGTGGTTTATGCAGAACAGTGCTAGTGAACAGTTAAAACACAAATTAATGCGGTGCGTGCGGTATAATGTGGAAAATTCGCTACGAACTGTTTATCGGTTGGTGTTAGGTTATGTGATGGTTCGTGTCGATTTACTGTCGCGATACAATTAATTGTTACAAAGTGTGCGTTATGACTCAATATTATTATTATAACGCGTCCACGCACAAAAAACTAACGTTTTATTCATATTTTAACCAAAAAACCGCAAGTGAAATCTCCGTGTACATCGGCACTGCCTCGTGGAAATGTCAAATTTCCTAAACTCATGACGTCACGGCGAGAACGATTACGTAGCCTGACGGCCCGTACTTCTAGAAGGCATTGATCGGAGCAAAAAAACGCACCTACTAGATCGTTGTTTTTCCGGCATAGTTGTACTCTGCACTGCATCGGAGCAAAAAAACGCACCTATTGAAGGGGATGCTCAGTGAGGTAGTAGAAATGGAGTGGACATGCCCATAAGAGTTACTTTGAAGGGGATGGTAGTAATTTTTTTAGCTACTCATTGTCAAATCGGGTCAAATCCAAGTAGTTCCCCTCCAATTTGACAATGAGTGCTAAGCATTTTTAACATGCTTTGGCGCGAGAGGATTGAAGGGGCTAATGATGGAAAGTTATACCGTCCGTGTCCAGGGGCTGGGGATGGTAGTAATTTTTTGTCCACTAAACGTCAAATCTGGTAAAATCCAATGCCTTCTAACAATGCCTCCTAGAAGTACGGGCCGTAATGCAGAATGATGACGTCAGAGTTTGCGGGAACAATGTCGCGAAAAACACACGTAGTCTTATATGCCGTTCACATTACACTCTAAATCAGGCGATTTCGATCAGCTGATCGCTTTAGAGCTAAATCAACTTAAATCTACCTGATTACCCATACAATTTTCTCGGCGTCTGACAGTTAAAAGCTAGTGGATTTAGAGTTAATCAAGTACAAATCAGGTACTATTGTGAATTTCGTCCCTGGTGAATTTTTCTCAGAGCGCGGTGAATTCCATCCGTGAGAGCGAGAGTAGATTTGAATGAAATGTCATTCGAATTTCGGTCTAAAATAAAGAAAACTGAATAAAAACCGAAAATTTGAGTTGGACAAAGTGAAAAGAAAATGTTCTTGCATATTCCTGCACCATTTTCAACAACTTACACGCAAAAAAATTGTACACATAAATTCGAATGACATTTCTCTCTCTAAATCTCCTCATTCTAAATCACTTCGGGTAGTGTGAACGCCAGCCCCTGCGCACGGACGGTATAACTTTCCACCATTAGCCCCTTCAATCCTCTCGCGCACAAAGCATGTTAAAGCTGCCTTTACGCCATTTCGACCTCATTGTCAAATTGGAGGGGAACTACTTGGATTTGACTCGATTTGACAATGAGATGAGTAGCTAAAATTAGACACTCCATTAACTACTTGGATTTGACAATGAGCAGCCAAAAAATTACTACCATCTCCTTCAATAGGTCTGTTCCCGTACTTTCAGTTACTGCATTTTACTGAATTTTCCTGAATCATGTGGTGGGGAATTTCATGAAAAGTACGGGAACGCCCTCATTGTATTTCCTGAAAATTGACAACCGAAAGTATCAGTTTTCGCTTTTTGGGAGAACAATAGTGATTATAAAGTCATCCTAAGCGGTAATAAATTATCGCCACAAAAATATTCGACCTTCATAGCAACATTACGCAAAAAATATGTTGCTTGCGGCGCACATTTGAAAATATTTACTCCGTTTGACACTTCAGTATTTTTCAGTAGCCCAGACCCAGTGAGATAGTAGAAATGGAGTGGACATGCCCATAAGATTTACATTGAAGGGGATGGTAGTAATTTTATGTCTGCTCATTGTCAAATCGCGTCAAATCCAAGTAGTTCCCCTCCAATTTGACAATGAGAGCGAAATGGCGTAAAGGCAGCTTTAACATGCTTTGTGCGCGAGAGGATTGAAGGGGCTAATGGTGGAAAGTTATACCGTCCGTGTCCAGGGGCTGCTCGGACCCTACTGAAATTTACTGGAAGAGGGGAAATTTTCAGTTTTCAGTAAAACGGAGTACGGGAACAGCTTCATTGCAATTAATCGCGTTTAATCGCAATTAATCGTAGTACGGGAACAGAGCTATTTTTTTTTTTTTTCCTAATGGCTTCTAGAATTTCCTAGAAACAGGAATGGCTTCCTGACTAGCAGGCATCAGCCAACGTTTACACGATTTATATTCACGTTAATCCGATTGATCGTTTACACGATTAGTTTTTAAACACATGGTTTTGATTTATTATATTATTTTGCAAATTTTTAAACACACAGTTTTTATACAACTTATTATTTAGACATCAATATGTCTATTTGATTTTCAACATTCACAAGACAGACACAAACATTAAACACAAAGGCCTCAAACAACGCGACGACGCGAACACGCAGTTCAAGACACGATGATTCCCGTCTTGTCAATTCCAGAGAAAGGCCATCCTTCGGAGAAAAACAATCACTGCAGTTCTCCGGCTACAACCTTCCACCGCAAGAGACAACACGCGAATCGAACAGAGCTAATGTAAATCTTATGGGCATGTCCACTCCATTTCTACTACCTCACTGCTACCATCCCCTTCAATGTAAATCTTATGGGCATGACCACACCATTTCTACTACCTCACTGGTAGCAATGCCTTCTAGAACAATGCCTCCTAGAAGTACGGGCCGTCAGGCTACGTAATCGTTTTAGCTATGACGTCAATTTGGGTAGGCATTTTGACATTTCCATCTGGCAGTGCCGATATACACAGATATTTCACGTGCGGATTTTTAGCGAAAATATGAATAAAACGTTAGTTTTTTGTGCGTGGACGCGTTGTAGTAATCATATTTAGTCATAACTTGCATTTTGTGTCAATTAATTCTATCGAAAGTGAATCGACACAAAACATCACATAACCTAACACCAGCTGATAAACATTTCGTAGCGGATTTTCCCAATTATACCGCACGCACCGCATTAATTTGTGTTTTAGCTGTTCACTAGCACTGTTCCGCGGATCTCACTTTGTTTTCACTTCACTCACTTCAACAGAACCTGTATAATTTACGATTTCCCGCGGACGTCCCATAAGACTACGTGTGTTTTTCGCGACACTTTGACAGTCTAGTGCGACGTCATGAATCTGCATTACGGCCCGTACTTCTAGGAGGCATTGTCTAGAAGTACGGGCCGTCAGGCTACGTAATCGTTCTCGCCGTGACGTAATGAGTTTAGGAAATTTGACATTTCCACGAGGCAGTGCCGATGTACACGGAGATTTCACTTGCGGTTTTTTGGTTAAAATATGAATAAAACGTTAGTTTTTTGTGCGTGGACGCGTTATAATAATAATATTTAGTCATAACGCACACTTTGTACCAATTAATTGTATCGCGACAGTAAACCGACACGAACCATCACATAACCTAACACCAACCGATAAACATTTCGTAGCGAATTTTCCACATTATACCGCACGCACCGCATTAATTTGTGTTTCAGCTGTTCACTAGCACTGTCCCGCATATACCACTTTAGTTTTCATTTCACTCACTTTAACACAACCCGTACAATTAGCATTTTCCCGCGGACGTCCCATAAGACTACGTGTGTTTTTCGCGACATTTGTCCCGATGCTCTGACGTCATCATTCTGCATTACGGCCCGTACATCTAGAAGGCATTGCTGGTAGCAATGCCTTCTAGAAGTACGGGCCGTCAGGCTACGTAATCGTTCTCGCCGTGACGTCATGAGTTTAGGAAATTTGACATTTCCACGAGGCAGTGCCGATGTACACGGAGATTTCACTTGCGGTTTTTTGGTTAAAATATGAATAAAACGTTAGTTTTTTGTGCGTGGACGCGTTATAATAATAATATTGAGTCATAACGTACACTTTGTAACAATTAATTGTATCGCGACAGTAAATCGACACGAACCATCACATAACCTAACACCAACCGATAAACAGTTCGTAGCGAATTTTCCACATTATACCGCACGCACCGCATTAATTTGTGTTTTAACTGTTCACTAGCACTGTTCTGCATAAACCACTTTAGTTTTAATTTCACTCACTTTAACACAACCCGTACAATTAACATTTTCCCGCGGACGTTCCATAAGACTACGTGTGTTTTTCGCGACATTTGTCCCGATGCTCTGACGTCATCATTCTGCATTACGGCCCGTACAGTGAGATAGTAGAAATGGAGTGGACATGCCCATAAGATTTACATTGAAGGGGATGGTAGTAATTTTTTCGCTACTCATTGTGAAATCCAAGCATTTCCCCTCAATTTTCCGCCATTTCGACCTCATTGTCAATCTGACAAGTACGGTGAAACACGTGAGTTGTGCAGTAATTTTGTGCGCGCCAAAATAAAAGTGACCTTTGTGAATTTCCGAATTAAGGATTCAAGGTAAAAATGTTTGAGATATGTGAAGATGTGAATAGTGATCGTATATTTGTGTATTTTTTTGCAGTGACAGACAGAGAAAAAGGCAGAAAGTGAAAATGAAGTGCGTTGTGCCAAGTTGCGAAAATCGAAGGCAGTGCAAGCCTTCCGGGATTTCTTTTCACAAGTAAGTGATCAATAAAAGGTTTAAGCTTAAAATCAATCATTAGTATCGTCTTCTCTTGTTAAAAGTAATAATTTTTCAATATTTCTAAATTTGTCAACAATTTGGTGGTCGCCATGACACTTTGTGCTCTTTCGTATCAAAGGCGTTGCAAATGTTGAGAACTTTGGGGCAAGATGATATAAAACTAACTTTGCCGTCAATATCTTTTAGATTTCCGAAAAACGAGCTCCAGCAATGTGTGTGGAAAAGCGCCTTGGGTTTGCCGGAACTGCATCTAAGTAAAAAAACTGTGATTTGTTCGGAGCATTTTAAAACCGAGTGCTTCATTCGACTAGGTAACCGGACAACTCTCACTGCTAATGCAGTTCCTATCGCGGTTGAAGGGAATTCACGCGTAAGTAATTATAACGTTTTCCTTGAGCTTAAATTTAATTTATAAAATTGCCACTTTCAGAACATTGAAACCAGAAGAAACTCAGCTACTGAGGTAACGAGTGCTCGTATGGATAGTTCGGTAAGTTTTTGTTTGGATATATATTTATTATTTTTGTTTGGATATATATTCAGATTCTTTTATCGGCACGCTAGCAGCCGAATACAAATCCGCATACTAATTCTATAGCCGAATATGATATTCATCTATACGACTCTTTGCTGGCCGAATACAAATTCGTCCTGCTTGACTTCCCATTGCTTTGGTCCAATATCGACGCACGAGGGTAAATCATTTGAAACACAAGTGGTCTGATAAAACCCCAAAAAGCGATTGCCAATCAAGCTCTTATATATATCATATTCTTCTATATGATTGATTCAGTGAAAATTACTGACCAGTCACATGGTGTATACATTCGTGCGGGTTTTGTATTTTCATTCATAATGTTTGTACTTCATAAATGCCAAATGCATCAATTAGTGCCGCAAAATCTTTCATTTGAAAGACAAAATTATTCATTTAGAAGCAACATATATTTCAATTCCTCGACATACATCCATATTTCATTTTTTTGAACGATTTCAAGAACTTACTTATCTTTGCCTACAAACATTGGACTTTCACGTAAAATACTTTGTTTTAAAAGGTAGAACAATCCAAGCATGTTAATCGAATCATTAATCCAATAAGTGCAAACTTATACAAGCTATTGAAATTGAGTTTTTCAAGCTAAACTCAAGCATTTGCAAAGTATGCTCGAATTCACTTTGTCCGCCAATAACAGTGTATTGTTTAATTTCAACAGGCTTCTCATATCAACGACCCTACGCGAGGTGCAGCAGACATTAGTTTTGAGTTTTCTTCAGTAAGTAAAATTTAAATCATTTCAATTCGTGTATATATATTTATATGTGTATATATATATATGTATATATATATATGTATATATATATATATGTATATATATATATACATATATATATATATATATATATATATATATATATATATATATATATTTATATATATAAATATATATATGTATATATATAGATATATATATATATATATATATATATATATATAGATAGATACATATATATATATATATATATATATATATATATATATAGCATTTGCAAAGTATGGTTGAATTCATATTGTCCGCAAATAACAGTGTTTTATTTCATTTTCACAGGCTTATCCTATCAACGACCCTGTGTCAGGATGCGTGTGTCGCTAGCTCGTGCATTGTACATGGAACCCACTTTGCTCATGCTGGATGAACCTACTAATCACTTGGATTTGAACGCTGTAATTTGGCTTGATAAGTATGTTTTTGCAGAAGAAGAAAATCATTAAACTAATTGTTTATACCAATTTAGCTACTTGCAAGGCTGGAAAAAAACTTTACTCATCGTTTCTCACGATCAAAGTTTCTTGGATAATGTTTGTAACGAAATCATTCATTTAGATACCAAGAAATTATACTACTACAAAGGAAACTACTCCATGTTTAAAAAAATGTATGTACAAAAACGGAAAGAAATGATTAAGGAGTATAAAAATCAAGAGAAGAGACTGAAAGAATTGAAGGCTCATGGGCAATCGAAAAAAGCGGCGGTAAGTGGACGCTTCCAATTAACAGTGTTTTTCGTCCCGAATATATGAAATCTACTTTAAAGGGATGTTTATATGATAACTTGCAATCACTTACTCCTATTTTAGGAAAAGAAACAAAAGGAAACTATTATGCGAAAACAGGAGAAAAACAAGGGTAAGGCAACGAAGAATGAAGAGGATGAAGGTCCAACAGAGCTACTGGCTCGACCAAAGGAATACATCGTGAAATTCCGGTTTCCAGAACCATCGCAATTGCAACCTCCGATCTTGGGCTTACACGGTAAGGCATCTACAGCAGACACAAAATTAAACCCTCCCACAAACACTACTTTACAGGTGTTTACTTCAATTTTCCGGGTCAACCGTCTCTATTCATCAATTGCGAATTTGGTATCGACTTGAGCAGTCGCGTGGCTATTGTTGGTCCCAACGGTGTTGGGAAATCAACGTTTTTGAAGCTACTTGTTGGAGATTTGGAGCCGGTTAAAGGTGAAGTTGGGAAAAATGATCGTTTGAAAATTGGACGTTTCGACCAGCATTCCGGTGATCATTTGACTGCGGAAGAGACTCCTGCCGAGTACCTGCAGCGGCTATTCGATTTGCAGCACGAGAAGGCACGGAAGCAGTGGCGGCTCGTGTCTTTAAGACTCGGGGAAGCAGATATATTTTTGCATAGTTTTCCAGAATAAACAAGTAGGAATTTCAGCGCAGCAAATACATCAATAGTTGCATTCAATTTCCAATTGTTTGATTCAGTGACTTATCTACTCATTATGATCACCATCAATCTCAGCAATATTTAAATGATGCAAGATTACAAATTGCAATGCAACATATTGCAAATTAGAACTGTTTTTTTAAATAAAAAGTGAAAATTATTGGTCCTGGTCACCACAAATCTATAAAGTACTTTTATCTATTCAAATAGTCTAAGAGAAAAATATACCGCAGTAGATGTTCTATGGTTAAATTCTATTTTCAAGACAAAATGAATTAAACCTTCGGCAAAAAACGTGAAAATAACTCCTCACCCATACAAGGTGGGGTTAGATTTACCTCATAAAGCATTTTATCTATTCTGTGTATACATATATTAAACAGAACGTGCTCAAATATTTCTTTTATACTTTGTATAAACAAGTAATAATAAAACACAAAGCATTTATTTAAAAAAATACTTTCATACCTCTTCCATAAAATCAGCTTCATGTCTTTAAGATTTAGGGTTGAAATGACCTCACGTTGTATGCCGAACGTTAATACTCTTGTACTATTTAAGTGAAAAGCCACTATCTTTCTTTAATCATTACAATACTAACTTACGTACTTTCAGCACAAAGAAACAAACAGACAAATCAAAAGAATTTCAATCTGCAGCAAACATTTAACTCTTGAACTCAGTAATAAATCCATTACAGAAACGAAACATGCAAATAACATCTTGTGTTAAACAACGAATTCATTACAGTATTCATACATACAAATAACATCCTAAATTCATTCACCCAAAGCATACCAGCTCCAAGTTCTGTAGCGAAATAGAAACCAAACAGAGTACGCTACATATCGTGCTGCGTCCATTCACAAATATTTCTGGGCCATTTAGCGGCTGAATAAGCGAGGGGTTTTTGATTTTCTCTACTCAGGAAGACGCGGTGAGCTGAGCAGCGTCCGCGCTGCTATTCGGGAACATTCATTGCGAAGTGTTTAAGACCATCGATTGCGTGATGCTTGCAATGGGGTGTATGCACACATCACGGTACGTGCATTGAGGCAAGATCACTTTAGTGTTCTGTGTAGCATACACATATTTCAATACGCTGCAATGAATTGAGCGTTCTGGCTTAGAATGGTACCAGATGCTTGAGGTTTTCACTCAAACGCAATATATCCTATCGCGTTGCTGTAGAACTACTTTTAAGGGACTTTGGCTGTGAGAACTATCTCGTGTGTGAGATAAATAGTGTTTTGAGTTTCGTAAATTTTATAATTATTGATGTTGGATGCTAATTCATATAAAATCAATTGATTTGCTTTGAATTTCAATATGTATTGTTAAGCTATTTTTCTTGTGTAGGGAATATTTAGCAAGGGAAGCACTGCTTCCTTTGCGTACAACGACGAGCCGCCCCTGCACGGAAGGCTCTTGGATCGTTCGGTCTGGCCAGTCATGCTCATATAATCAAAATGAAGGATTTGTCTGGTGGACAAAAAGCAAGAGTAGCGCTGGCCGAGCTGTGTCTGAGTGGACCAGATGTGTTAATTCTGGTAAGCAATCCGGCATCTTGAAAAAACTTTTCTTCTGACATTATGTTCCTTCCCAGGACGAACCTACAAATAATTAAGATATTGAATCAATTGACGCCTTAGAAGAAGCTATAAACGAATACGAAGGCGGTGTAGTGATCGTTTCTCACGATGAACGATTAATTCGCGAAACAAACTGTTCGCTATACGTAATCGAAGACCAAACTATTAACGAGGTAAGGAAAACCGCCATCAACACTTTAAGTGAAACTGACGAAATTTATTTTGATATTCAGATCGATGGCGATTTCGACGATTATCGCAAGGAAGTTTTAGATAGCCTGGGTGAGGTAGTGAACAATCCAAGTGTTGTTGCCAATGCTGCGGTTCTGCAATAATTTCCACTCTCAATTGATTTAGTAGAACAATAAATAAAAATTTCCATAAAATCGGGATAGCTGTACAGAAGCAAGATATAATTAAAATATGTTAAAGTTTTTGTATTTTTGATCCTTTGTTTCCAAATTGAAAAATAAATTATTAATTTATTTTATGTCTGTGATTGGGGCACATAGGAGTGTTCGGTCAGAGCTTTTTTTTGGAATGTCCGTGTTCTGCCGCCAAAGCGCAGTTTCGCCGAAGTATCCTTCGAGTCGACATAGCTACCAACTCGGCACTTACCTGAAATCAAGTTGTTATATCGATACAAGCGTCCCTAATGTTTCCGATTTCGCGATCGAGCACCACGAGGATTCACCACAGAGTATTACTTGCATTTTATCAACAGCATACGTGGCTGGTGACGATCGTTTAAATTCCATGAAAGCGTACTGAAGGGATGTTTAATATGCCTGACATTTGGTCCGAATTACAATACATAAGACACTATGATCTATAGCATGAAAAGTGAAGATGAGCTTAGGAAGTGACAGTACATTACTCATGTCAGGATGGCATTCCAATTCGTTCTGAGAAAATGCTGGATTTGGAGATATCATGGAGATATCCCTGAGAAGAGTGAGATATAAGGAAATGAAAACAGCCGCAAAAAATAGTGTAAAAATGGAGTCGCTCAGGAAACAATTCATAAAAATTTTGTGGATTTTTTAAAATTCTTTTTGATATAATTTTTTATGTTTCACATTCACTAAGGACTACTTAAACTATTATTTCGTATTTCCTATTCGTTCCGACATTACATTGCGCTTGTCCCTGCCTTTGGGCCATGGACATTATTCGGTCAATCAACATTGTGCTCCAATTACAAGAGGAAGACTCAAGCAGAAACAATTGTTGAGTTAAGAATCATTTAATACTAGGTCGCTGACGAAATAAATTAAAGTAAAAATCTCTATAGTAAAATTACTGGACTAATTCTAAACCGTTATATATATATATATATATATATATATATATATATATATATATATATATATATATATATATATATATATATATATATATATATATATATATATATATATATATATTTAGCATTTGCAAAGTATGGTTGAATTCATATTGTCCGCAAATAACAGTGTTTTATTTCATTTTCACAGGCTTATCCTATCAACGACCCTGTGTCAGGCGCCGCAGACATCAGTTTTGAGCCTGCTGCAGTAAGTAATATTTTGATACATTTTGATATTCACATTGTCCGCCAATAACAGTGTATTGTTTAATTTCAACAGTCTTCTCCTATCAACGACCCTACTCGAGGTGCAGCAGACAGTAGTTTTGAGTTTTCTTCAGTATATATATATATATATATATATATATATATATATATATATATATATATATATATATATATATATATATATATATATATATATATATATATATATATATATATATATGTATATATGTATATAAACAGGACGAGAGCCGTAATTTCGCCAAAGCCGTGTCCCAAGTCCGGTTGTAAAAGAAAGAGGGAGGCTCTTGTTCGGTACAGTGTTTTAATTCGTTTATAAGAGACAATGTGATTTGCGGTACTGATCGCTTCACCCTGATAACTACAAAGTAAATATCCATTAAACTCAGACCATAAAAAATTACTTGCGCTCTCAGTTATATTTGCTATATCAGTTTGCTTAAGGAAATTCTCCAACTATAATACATTTGCTTTATTTAATATACTTCAGTGAAATGCCTAACAATTTATGTGATAATCACTTTTTTTTAAAAAAATTTCCATGTATGGTACAATTGAGTGTTTTGCAGATATGAATAGTATTGTTTTGCATATATGTAAGTATTTGCATATATGCATACAATGACTCCACTTTCCTGCGATACACTATTACCTGCACTATATTTGCTTTGCCATATAATATTTGAAGCAACGATTGTATTTCTTTATGGAAATCTAAGCTAAAATAAGTTGCTGCAATTAAAATATACCAATCGAATTTTTCAATAGACAGTAAATATTTCGAAATGCCGCGCCTTTTCCTATGCCCCCACAAGAAAATGAAAAATAGAAATCTCATACGTCTTTGGTTTGCCCATTCGCAATCGGTCGCGCGGGCTATTGGTGGAAAGTTATACCGTCCGTGTCCAGGGGCTGGGCCCGTACATCTAGAAGGCATTGCTGGTAGCAATGCCTCCTAGAAGTACGGGCCGTCAGGCTACGTAATCGTTTTAGCTATGACGTCAATTTAGCCGTGAATTTTGACATTTCCACGAGGCAGTGCCGACAGACACGGAGATTTCACTTGCGGTTTTTAAGCTAAAATATGAATAAAACGTTAGTTTTTTGTGCGTGGACGCGTTGTAGAAATAAAATTTAGTCTTAACTTGCATTTTGTGTCAATCAATTGTATCGACAGTGAATCGACACAAAACGTCACATAACCTAACACCAGCCGATAAACATTTCGTAGCGAATTTTCCCAATAATACCGCACGCACCGCATTAATTTGTGTTTTAGCTGTTCACTAGCACTGTTCCGCGGACCTCACTTTGTTTTCACTTCACTCACTTCAACACAACCTGTACAATTTACGATTTCCCGCGGACGTCCCATAAGACTACGTGTGTTTTTCGCGACACTTTGACAGTATAGTGTGACGTCATTATTCTGCATTACGGCCCGTACTTCTAGGAGGCATTGCTGGTAGCCATACGAAAGTATTGTCATTTGCATATCCTCTTCTATATATTGTTGCCAGCAGTTGGCAGTGCCCACCAGGCGTTGTTTGTCTTGTTTGTTGTTTTCGTTGTTTTAAAAAAATGTCATACCGTGAGAAATAGTCTGGAAATAGTGCTACTTTTTTCTTTGTCTACTTTAGCGCCGCTACCTTGAGAGTAATTTGATACCGCTTTGATGCCGGAAAAGAATGAACGAGATTGTCACAGTTGAATTCGGGAAATTGATTGACCAGCATGTCACACGGAAAGTTGAACCGGGAATTAATAGCATCTGCTATGAGAAATTGCCGCTTCTGATTAGAGATGTACACAAAGTCCAGTTTGAAGGCGGGCAGTATAAGTCTGTATTTGGGGTTAGGTTTCGTACTTGTGTGATATATGGTGAGTCAGTCTCCGGGGAATGCAAATGCAAAAACGATAAAATGACCCATTATGTTGATGATGGAACGGGGCAAATCGCGATTCATTACATGCCTAAACAGCGATGTACGGAATTTTCTGCTGTCAATCGGTTACGCAGACAAATAATTGACGCAAAGAAACATGGGTTTCCCCAATTTGGTTTGAGTTACAGTGATCCTTTTGGAGAAGAATGTAAGGATCTTGTGGATTGCATGAGTATCCTCTTGGGAAAACATAAAGCTCGATTTTCGCGTCACAGATATAAAATGTTTGTGGTGGGAAATCCGTACGTTGCAAAAAGCGGTGATGTTGAGATTTGGGCAGAAGGCGTTAGTATCGACAGTGCGGATGATCGAACCAAGGAAATATTTTTTAAAAGACATCTAATGAAAATCTACAAAAGTGTCTATATTGGAAATATTTGATGAAATTGTTGGATTTGAAACTCTTTATTTCGATCATGAATAAATAATTTCCTTACATCCACTGCCTTTCAGTATCTGAATACGCATAAGTCCAATTCATCTTTGAAGGCTGGTATTGACTTCAGCGTGGAGATAAATTTGACAAAACGCCATTATCTGGAGTGGAATATGTGAAAATTTCGACAATGGGGAAAAGCGAAGACTTGTTTAATGACAGAATTTTCAGTATTTCAATTTTCGATCAATATTTTTAGTATCTGTTGTGTCGATGACACTGGCGCAATTCAATTTCCAAATTCAAACGCTTGTTGACACCGTACGCAAGTTTTCAGCTCTAAAGTATGGCCTGCACCAAGACTACAAAAGTATTTAACGTGCACCCCGGCCACAAAAGTATTTAATGTGCAAAATGGCGGATTTAAGGAAAAATCGGTAATAGGTCCGTTCGCGTACTGCAGCAGCAACAGATTTTTACAGCTGACCTCTTTTTGCTGCAAAATTTAGCTTGCAGTAAGAGTACAAAAACGACTTTCTGCGAATCTATTTTAATATATTATAATAGACTCAGGTATGCGAACAGAGCTAATACCAACACCCCTTAAACCAGGCTGAAAACAGTTCATTATGGGGAAGGGTTTCTGATGTATTTGAATACTGACCATTACGGAACATTCCGTCATGTGGAAAAAGAGGTGCGATCTGATTAGATTTTTCCTTGAATCAGCCAGTTTGCACGTTGATCGAAACTTACTTTTTCACCAAGTGTTTTCATTCATTTTCTCTTCCAATAATATTCATAAAATACTTATGCATGAGTTCATGTTAAATTTATATCTTTAGGTGATGTGCGCGTCAAATTTTGTTTTTTCGAAGTGTTGTACCAATTTTTTTTCGTGAAATTTTTATGAGTGATAGTTTATATCAAGTAAGTATTTCAATGATTGTCGGTCACAGGGAACACTGACAAATTCGAAGAATCCAAAAAAAATATATTCTTAAAACCTCGCGTTAGTTTCACCTTTCCAGCCCAATAACTTAGCACAATTTGGCGTTTCCTAACGCATATCACGTCCTTATGGAAACTTACAAATGTTGTACGTTTGTTTGAAAACATTGCCTTTTACCGATACTGGCTTTGTCTTACATATTCCCATATCTAATTTTATGTTCAAAATAATGCTTCCATAGCCACAGAACGACGTTTACAAAGACACTTGGAATCTTGAAATTAGTTCAGTTACAGAATACATCAAAACGACACATTGGGAACAAACTAGTGATGTTCAAATTCTATCGTATTTATACACGAGTGAGGGAGTACATACTGTTGCAAAAACATTCATTTATCAGAACAAATCCTTTATTGTTGTTTTCAACACATGTCCTTAAAACTCAATTCAATAGATGCCAGGCATTCAAAGATGCATACATAAAATTTGCGTTTCCCAGCTATAAAAGTTCCACATCTGTATCGAAAGAAATTGTTTCTTTGTTGGTATATAAACAAACACAAACTTAGGCAGTTTTTGCGCGAATTGCAGCACGTTTGCTGGTAACCGCTTGAAAACCAGATTTAATACTAGCAACCGAACATCGAGAGCCACAAGATTCACATTGAAGGAAGAATAAGCGCGTATCTTTTTGCAGGATCGTTTCAGGTGATCGACATGTGTGACATGTTACGTATTCTTTTATATACCGCCGTAGTACATTTTCGATTTGTTTCGGTTGAAAGCGTCCCTTGATAATGAGTTGCTGGTTGCCATCCATTGAACCACTCGTTCCCAATTCAGCAAGAAGAAAATCGAGCAAATGTTTCGGTTGTCTGTGCAGTGTTTTACAAATATCCGTGAAATTAGCAAACGAAGTCTTCTTGGTGCCGACACGTAGAACTTGCGGAGGCCTCATCACAAATTTCGGTTTTCGCCCCGCTGCCATATCTGGATTTTTGTCGAGAATAATTTCAAATACTCGACTGAGTAATTCCTCGTATGTATAATCCCGATCAGACCCTGCCCAGCTGGAACTGTTTTCGTCCACTGGAAGTATAGAGAAATTTAAATGTTGGAAATATGCAGATAATAGAAACGGCAATAATGATTATCATTATGTTACCGAATTTGCAGACGCTCGTATCCACATCGGTAAGGCATGTAAACAAATTGGAAAATGATCATTGAATTCATTTATTAAACGTTTCTAATTGAAAACGACTTTGAGTAACAAGAATCATTTTTCAGTCCCAGTTTGCGAGGAGCCTACTTCAATGTTTCGCGAAAATCCTTCAATTCAAGCCGATCAAATCCCTACGAAAAAGTTACCAAACAAAATAAGCTTACATAGTTTCCACCTGACTAGGAAATAATTTGTAGGGGCTAACTTACATTTTCATTTATATATTTTGTGCCCTTTTGCTCATGTTCTATTAGAAGATGTTTTTAAGTTAGCTGCAAATATCTATTATAAGTGTTAATTCAATGCAACGCACTGGATTCTGTATTACGAACTAACTTTACCACTTTCAGTTAATGGGAACACTGTAAAGAAAATTTCTGATATTGTGCAACGAAGAACCTGAGCTTAACGCAATGTCATTAAAAAATTTAATACAGAAAATCGTATCAACAGTAAGAGCGGAAAAGATCAAGGAAAGAAACTGAACACAAACGACGAGAAGTACATACAACGTACCATTGACAAGGAATCCTTTATTTCAGCAAAAAAATCATCAAAGTAAAAAAAAGCAATGCGAAGTAAAAAAAAGTAATAAGTTTGCAGAAATAATTCAAAGAAAAAGATACGATTTAAATGGTAGAGCAGTAGAGAAAAAGCCAAATATAACTGAGAAAATCTAAAAAAGTAGATCACACTTTGCTAAAGCCTATTTGAATAAGTTTTTGAGTTTTGTTAACAGCTAAATAGTTACTCTTTAAAAGATTCTGTTCACTGTTGAAAACAAATTTAACAAGAAGGGATCAGATGCCTGGCGCGGTGCAAATAGAGTGTCTTCCGAAAAACTATGACAATTTTGAAGTATAGAGGAGGCTGATCAATTGTCTGGACCTATGTATCCGATTTCGGGATAGGTTATCTTCACGATAACATTCTATAGCAAAACTTGGAGGACTTGTGCAGAATATTAGGAATTGGGAATATTTTAGCTTTTAACAGGGCAACGATCCCAAACATAAATTGTATGCCGCTAAATTCTGATTGCAATCGTCCCCACGTGTCAGATACACCAGCACTGACTATTGGTATTAATATATTTGAATATATTTGGCGTGCAATATAAAAAGCCTATTCATATAATACTAAGTTGAAAACAGAAATTTTAAAAGCATGGAATCCAATAGAGGCGTAAATTTTAAGACATAAAAATATACGTGTATCCCTAAAGTCAGCCACCATGGTCACTCACCACCACATAAAATAACAATCCACCACATAAAATGTGTCCTGATGTTTTCCGCGATAATCCTACATGATTAGATTAAATGAGGACAAACTGAAAGGCTTGAAAACACGCTATTATACTATGAAACTGTTTGAGATCCAATATTACAAATTACAGGCTTTGCTTTCCGCTGGTCTGCAGTAGTTATGTTTGGCGAATTTTTGCCTACTTTTTTAAACCTACTGTTAATAATGGGCTAGTTACACCTGGTCCGCATTTTAACAATGAGCAGGTCCTACCAATAAAAAACAAAACAAGTCGCAGAAGCCGATGGTGAGCTAAATGCTTCGATGGGGTCGTCATGTGACTACGGCGAACGTAATTCAGGCCCCGAAATATGTCTCAGACCTACTTGTGTGGATGTAATAGTTCTCGGACTTGATCTAGACGACATAATACGTCTTGGACCTGCTTTTTGGAATAATTCTCGGACGCCGGAATACGCCTAGAATCAACTTTGTTTATGGAATAGATCTCAGGTGGTCCGAACTAAATGCCGGCCATATGGAAGCATCTAGCTTACCATTAAAACTAAATTGTAGGATCTAGCTCTACACTATACGAGGTTTAAGGTTGTGCATACATTGGTCGTATTATAGCATGTATACAAAAAAGAATATCGGTTTCATGATACCGTTTTGGTGAGTGCTCAAGAAAAGAAAGTCCTTTTATTTCAGTGGTGTGCTCAAATACCAAACTAATTTTGCTAATTTGTCTTGGCTGCAGACGTTAAGGGATTTCATCAAAGAATTTTAAGGTGAAAAAACAAATTGGAATTTCGCATGCTATACGCACCACTTCAGCAAAGTTAGTAAGAATGTTCATGAGGCGATGAACAAGATGTGCACACTGCAATTTTGAGCAACCAGCGTGTTTTTTCCTTTAATATTGTCTGTTTAAACTATGAACATTTTCACGTTTTGTGTGTGGTGATAATGTTATTGCTTAATTGAGGCATTTGGTTTGGAACTGTTTGATGGTTTATTTTAAAATGGGATACTATGTTTCTTCAACAATTGTTTTCTAGTAGAATTAACAATATTTAATATGACCGAAAGTGGTTAAGTGACTGATTCAATCAATTTTTAAATGAGAATATCGTCGGCTGACAATTTATAGGAAAATTTATTAATAGCTGTGCTTCATTGCTCCGAAAAAAAGAGCAAATCATCTCAAGGCAAAAGTATAGCAGCTGTCAAAAAAAGGAGACCAAAGGTCTGTTCACGTACTTTCAGTCACTGAATTTTCCTGAATCATGTGGTGGGGGAAATTCATGAAAGTACGGGAACGCTTTCATTGCATTTCCTGAAAATTGACAAACAAAAGTGTCAGTTTTCGGTTTTTGGAAGAACAATAGTGATTGTAAGGTTATCCTAAGCGGTGATAAATTATCGCCACAAAAATATTCGATCTTCATAGCAAAATTACGCAAAAAATATGTTGCTTGCCGCGCACATTTGAAACTATTTACTCGCACCACACCATTTGACACTTTTCAGTATTTTTCAGAAGCTCAGACCCTACTGAATTTTACTGAAAGAGGGAAAATTTTCAGTTTTCAGTAAAACGGAGTACGGGAACAGCTTCATTGCAATTAATCGTAGTACGGGAACAGACCTCAAGTTACAGCAATTGAGAGCACGTAATCTTATGGTGCTCTTACACGAGCAACTTTCAGAGCAATTAATTGCCCGACGACTATTGCCAAAACTAATGGAGCAATAGAGAGCAACATAATGCGAATTTGGCAATATTTCGGCAATGTGGCAACGTTTTTAAAGATTGTTTGCATTGCTCGTCTGTTAGTAGCCGTGTTTTCACTGAACTTGGGAAAACTCCGATTAATTTTTGTCGTTTGGTGAATGCAACTTAGGTTAGAACCTCTGAAGACGTATACATTAATTTTTAAAAATAATGAATGTAGTTTTGTATAATCAATTGATTCTTGAACATTTACTGTGTTATGAGATCTTTCTTTTAGTTGCGTGATGATATTCAATTTGTTTATTAAATCAATTTATCTAATGCACACAATTTCTTGCTTCTATGGAATCACGTAGACCATGAATAATTTATTCACAATTACTTCAAAGTCACTACGTGACATTCTGTGAAAATTTGTAAACAAAAAACCCTCCAAACTTAATTCATCACTCAAATCTGATTTGAAATCGTTTGGCGATATATGGTCGCATCCCAATTTACCTGTTTTTTTTGTTTCCTTCGTTTTATTTTGAATAATTACAAATGTACAAGCACCGGCTAAAGTTTCATGATCATTCATGGCTGAATAATTACTAGTACTTAATTGTCCGTGTATGATGTCATAGTCGAATTGCTGCATATTAATCCATCACTAACCGCTGTTGAGCAACGAGTTGACCAACAATTGATCCATATCGTCTTTTGCTGATGTTGCCGCATATTTTTGTGACGTTAAAATTGTCCGGAATTGCTCCCAATTGGTCAATTTTAATTGCTCGTGTAAGAGTACCTTTATAGAACACTTTTCAGGCAACAATTCACAAAGCTGATTGCTTGTCAAAAGTTCAACCTGTCAGTTCATTGTTAAAAAACCACTTCAGCCACAATATTTTGTCGACAGTTGGTTCTGTAACAATTGACAAACAGCTGTTTGCTTGCTCGCAGTTTCTTTGCCAAAAAAGGTAGAGCAGAAGGTAGGTAGGTAGGTTGAAGTGGCTCCCGATCTCCAGAGGCCTGAAGACCGACACACATAGGCACAAGAGAGGCCCGTTGTGATGCCACAATAATTAGTTACTCCCTCTTACTCACTGAACCCAGGAAACCATCTGCTTCCTTTGACGAACCGTACTATCCCCTTTAAATTTGCAAAGGACAGTTCGGTCAAGTTTGAGAGAAAGGGTGCACCATGTGCCGCCAACCTTCTACTTGTCGAAGCCGGACACTGGCACAGAGCCGCAACTCCGAGAGAAATCATTAAACTCTACGTCCAATCGCTGCGCATGCCGCCCTATGAGGCAGTGGCTCGTTGGAACACCCACAGTGCATCGCAGAGCGCTTCGAGCTAAGCCTAAAAGCTGCCTGGTGCGATACGCATCCATAGATACCCAGAACTGCCTTGTTATCGCACAGGATGGTTCATCTGCCCAGGACTTCCTAGCGTCCTCAAGATATTTTTGCCTGATGGCCAATTTGACCGATGTCATCGGTATACCTATTGAGAAGGGGTCGAGAGACCTCCGGTAGCAAGGTACCAAGCCTTATTAGCCCTGAAAACCCCTATGCCCAGGTACCCAAATCAATTGAACAACCGAATGTCTCGATATCTCCCTAAGAGATGCACGGCATTCACCCACAATCATGAACACTGTACAAGGACCAGCAATGAATTTAATAGCCGCTTGGCTATCTGTGAAAATACCAATATTGACCCCGAATATTTGATTACACAGAAGCCAGTCGATTGCCTGATAAATAGCCGCAACATCCGCCTGAAAGACACTACAGTGGTCTGGTAGACGGAAGGAGTAGAGGTGGAGAGGAACGCTTCAGTTACCAGTAGTACAGGAATCCGCACTTTTTCAAGCTGCCGTTAGCCTTAAGAGCAGCCTGCCACCAGAACGCTACCCCAAACAGTAGAATTGGCTCAACCACAGCAGTATAAAGCCAAGCAGTAATACAAGGTTGTAGTCCCCAGTTCGCCCCTATGGCTCTTTTATAACAGTAAAGTGCGTTGAAAGCCTTCCGAGCTCTTTCTGGTACATTGTAGGCCCATAGTAACTTCGAGTAGGATAAGCCCTAGGTAATTGACCCTTTGGCTCAGGTTAATGGAGACCCCATTTAATTTGGGTAACTCAAAACAAGGAATTTTGCACTTCCTTGTAAAGCTCCGTTTTGCTGGGATTCACATTGAAGCCGCACTCACGACTCCAACGTGAAAGTATCTCAAGAGAGTGATTTAGACTCTCCGATAGCGTAGATAAATACTTTCCCGACTCTGCTACAGCTATGTCGTCCGCATAAGCAATCACTTTGCAGCAGGCACGGTCCAGCCTCATAAGAAAAGTCTTCACCGTGATATTCCACAGCAGGGGAGAGAGAACTCCTCCCTGAGGTGTGCCCGTACTGACATCTCGCTTACGCTGGCATTCTACAGGGAAGAGATTACTACTCTACTTTTGAGGAGCTGCACAATAAAAGCAATCAACCGCTTATCCACATGCAGCACCGAGAGCGCCTCAACAATTGCGTTAGACTTTACGTTGTTGAAGGCCACCTCGATGTCCAAGAAGGCGGCCAGCGAAGAGCAAGAGGCCAACTTGTTCAATGAGGACGTGAGGAGCAGTCTCAACAGACTTACCTTTGGTATAAGCGTGTTGTGACTGCCAGATCAACATAGGATCGATTGATCTTTTAATATGGTAATCAATGATCCTTTCCAAAATCTTAAGCAGGACAGAGTTAAGACTTATTGGACGATAGTCCTTCGGCTTAACATGCGTAACTTTCGCTGCTTTAGGGATAAACACCACTCTAGATTCCCGTCAGCCGATGGGAACATACGAGAAGCGTAGGCAAGCGTTATCAATCTCTCTCAGCCAAGGTAGCGATACTTCCATGGACTGCTGGATGTTAGCCGCAAGGACGCTATCAGGGCCCTTACAAAGGCGATTCGCCTCGCTGACACTCTCTACGTTTCCACAGAAAGATCTCCATCAGGCCCTCTTTGCCTTTTATACGGCATACTTAAAAGCCTTAAGCTTTGTTTTATACAGCGACCAGTCATTAGATCTTTTTGAGCAATTGAACTCCCTCCTGCACTTTCTTCGCAGGGTGCTGACCTCCATACTCCACCAGGGCGGCTTCGTCTTCCCCCTGGCTATGGGTGGCTTACATGCTGCCCTATACACGGAGTTGAGAGTACTAGTAAGGGAGTCAACCACCTGATCCAATTCATGGTAGCAGTCAATGCTCATAGGAGCAGTTTGCAGTGAGGATCGAACCAGAGAATTCAATAACTTCCAGTCCGTCCTCTTTCTGTTGATAAAGGCTACCTGCTCAGCAGAGCTGCGGCCAGCCACGTTGAAAGACAAGTATCTATGATCAGAGAATGAAAAGTCATCTAGCAACCTCCAGTCCCGGAGGAGATACGAGTGCCGCCTACTGATCAGAGTAACGCCAAGCCCCTCTGCGGTTTGAGGTGAGAAAGGTCGGTTCGCTACCAGTATTGGCGATGGTCGTAGGCAAGGATGAAGTCAAAAAGTTCCTCACCGCGGCCATTTGTTTTGGAGCTACCCCATACTTCATTATGAGCGTTAGGATCAGCTCCAAGAATCAGAGGCACACTAGTTTTCTTGGCTTCAGCCACGATCCCTTTTGCAATGTCGCAGGGAGGGCTAGTGCCATGTAGCAGAAAACAAACCGACATGATCTTTGGTCGCATTCCACTGCAACAGCCATGTTATCCTTGTCTCAGAAGTTATGTAGTACAAGGACGTTTAAGGGTTTCCTGACAAGAATACAGACACGTGGCTTATATGAGCCGTTAGGTGTTATCAGGCTGTATCCATTGGTGCGTAACCCGCAGACCCCATGGTTATTGGATAAGAATTAGCTCCTTCTCTGTCCTAGATAAGCGGAGCAGCAAGGCAGCTAATGCTGGTTTGGAATGGTGAAGGTTCATTTGAAGTACCTTCACCATTATTAATTTATTGGGGTTAGGGCGAGGTCCTCTCCCTCGAACATAGAAGCCACCCCAGCCTCCTGCTCTGCATCGAACGCCATGAGATCAAGGCAGCCACCAAACTCGGAGGTAGTTCCGACGCTAACCTCATCGGCAAAGCGGGATTCCACATCCGATTCCTCCTCAGATGTCTCCCTCAGACAGGCATCAGACCCCTTTTCAAGTGGCTTCACTGCCGTTTGGGCCACCTGTTTTGGGTCAGGCTTGGCAGGTATCGGATCTCCCGAAGCAGAGTTTTTGACCTGCCGCTTCGGTAAATATGTAGGGCCAGTTTTTCGATCCCGTACCTGATGATGCCCTTTCGAGCATCCAATACAGGCAGTGCCTCTTCATTAATGATGAAGAGGGCTTCCCGCCGATTGTCTATCGGCTCACCAATCTTCCGTGGGAAGATCAGGATTGAAGAGCCGAACAATATCCAGGACCTCCACTGGATCATAATGGAAAGCAGGAATTCATGTCCTACATCTTGGCCGACTGGGGATCTCATCCTTGGACACCAATTTAATCTTGACGCCTGACCAGAGTTCCCCCAGCTCGGAGATAGCCTGCTTGTAAAAATCGACCGATCGTTGGTCTCCGCACGCAACCAGCCTGATTCTCTTGTGCCAGCCCGCGTCGTTCATCGTAGGTGGAGGACTCGAGCTATCCTTCTGCAGCTTACAGCAGACTACGAAGAGAGCCTGCCTTATCTTGCGCCAGTTTTCGGAGGAGATGATTCCATATCCTTTGCTGGCATCAATTACGGCTCAGACTAGGCACTCTTTGGCCATTGCATCAAACGGCAGAGTTATCCCTGTAGGGGTTATCGTTGTCTTCTGCTTTTTGCAGTCCTGCTTGCCCTGGTACTTTTGCTCAGCCAACTTCTGTGGTTTCTGAGATGTACCTGCAGGATTTAAAGGGAGCGGATGCTTCCCAGTGTGTTATTTTGCCTATTGAAGGGACTTTTTGTCCTTATCGGATATTGTGTCAGGGGAGACGTTTTCTAACTTCCTCAGAACTTTGAAGGCGGCCCTTCTAGTTCCGTAAGCCCTATATAAGTGCAAATTCGGGGTAGTTAGAGCAACCGAAAACACATTTTGCTGAGATATTTCAACATAATGCAGCTCATTACACACATCTATTATGTTTACCGTGTTTCATTTTTACTAATTAGTACATCCAAGTACTTGGGAGTAGATCACAAATGGAACGCCATCTTCGTTCATACGAGCAGATTCTAACCTGTCAAATTGTCTGAAATTTTCAAATGTAAAACAGTTGAAAAAAAAAACGAGTATAAACTACCACAATCGATAGAAAATATAAAAGCAATCAACAGAAAATTACCTCTTTTTACTTTCTACACTTTATGAGGGATTTTTCTAATTTCCTAATCATCAAAACATTCAATATAGCCTAGAAAAAATCAAAGCCACCGATTGACAACTAAATAGCCACCTCACGGCGAAAAAAGGCATAACTACTCGGGAACAAGAGCGCGAGTAGTTGGAAGTAGCCAGAAGTACTTGGAAGTATAAATAGTAATAATGGAACACGGGCAGTGTATTATTTGTTAATAGGTTTGAATTTTCAAATTGAAATAGAAATAGCTCTTTTACTATGCAACGAAGTTTAATGCATTATAAGCATTTTACTACGTTCAATAATGGAAAGTAGAAGAATGTATGAGGAAGAATTCAGATTAAATTCAGGTTAACTGATGTTTCAAGCAATTTTCAATGCCCTTGATGTTACTCGACCAAGCTCTAAACAAAATCGGAGCAGTATTTTGTTTGCAAGTGGTCATGTATTATTTAAATTATTAGGTAGTATGTTATTAGTGTAAGCTAAAATTCGCCCAGAATAATATTTTTTTCAGAAATATTTATTTTTCTGACACCAGAATTAAATATATTTGAAGTCCTGAATAAAATTATATAAAAACACATCAAGCAACTTGTTAGAACAATACAAAAACACTTCTGACGTAATCATTCTCTTACATATCAAAACTATTGAGTCGTAGTTTCTACTAGAATGCAAGATTCCGAGCAGGTGCACCTAACTTGAAACGTTCTGCAATAAACACACATCTCTCAAATATGTAGAGTAGATCGACTATAAATGTTGCGTTTGGATTTCGTTTTAACGAGTTTGGTTTTTGTTATGGAGAAGAAAAGTTTGTAGCGGAGATATCTAAGCATAGGAAGTGATGAGGAGCAGTAAACCTAAATGTCAAGACACGAATTTTTTGAAAAGTTAATGAAAGCACTTGCTGGAAACATTTACATCGAAAAATATGGCATCCAAAATTTAACAAAAACTAGTCTTTGTCGAGACCTTACTAGGTTATTACCACAGAAGAATATTGTTCGCATTTGTGTTGCCAAAAACCTTGCAAGTCAACTGTAAAAAAACTCACAGCAAACCATGCGAGACACTAAGCCAGGCCCTACGAAAATTTTGTATGCGAAGAGTTGAAATTCTTAGGAAACTTACCATTTTCTTTATCGTCTGCATTATCATCCTCCACAGCGGCTGCAACAAGCTCGTCCAAATCCTTCTTCTTCTTTTTCTTCTTTTTAGTCTTCGAGAAGTCCATATCTAAATCGAAATCCTCATCTGGATTCGCTTCATCACCAGCACCATCGACTATTCCGGAATCATCAACAACAGACTCATTTGGTGGCAAAGCATTTTCCAAATCATCCAAATTGAATGGTTTCTTCTTCTTCTTTTTCTTTTTTCCGAAATTTTCTAAGTCTAACTCGTCTTCAAAATCAAGCAGATCTGCCCCGGCCATGTCTTCATCAGCAATATCGGCATTGGTATCATTATCCTCATTAACTCCCAGAGCTGCATCTAAGTCGAAAGTAGTTTTTTTCTTCTTCTTCTTTTTCGTTAAAGTGGGATCGAATGCCTAATAAAATATAAGAAACAACATGCATGTAGTTCATTTATCTACAAACAATCTGTAGCTGTTGGCTGCCGCTGTAGATACGGTTAAGTCGACTGCTGTAGCTTAAAGCTGTGGGAGTATTATTGCTAATCAATGTTTGGCTGTTGTGTCGCCTCAAGTACAACTAGCCACTTTAGCAACTTTATCGATGCAATACTTGCTACTCACTTTTAGCAGTCCGAACCGCAGCTACAGTACCAGGTTCAACAAAAACGGTGCACGACATTTTATATATTTGGATAAAGTATTTGTCATTCAATCATCAATTCCTCCACTCAAATAACCACGTGTGAAAAGAAATTCAGCTTTGGTAGACAGTAGAACTTCCCTGATTAGTTGTAGGAATAATTATTACTTACTGCATCCTCTTCAGCCATTTTTATTCCGTGAAATAATTTTTTAATGTCAAACTCCAAAGGTGTAACTCGTACCTCACTGGTAACTCGCAATTGCCGACAAACTCGCTCCCCGTACGTAGACACGAATTCTGATTTAACAGCATGGAGATAGTAGTCAAAGGAGTGGCGCTTTACATTTGAATTATATTGGCGGGGACGAAACCATGAAATGAGAGGAATGCCGATGTTTTGTCTCCCTCTTGAACTTTTGCTTTTCTGCCATAATGTCATCGAAGTCATATGATCCCATCGCGGGTTATCTCGTTGTCAAGTTGATCGGGGCGGTGTCGGTGTAAAGAAGTGGTTTCACTCTGGGACACTCCATGTTTAATACCATCCTTCGAATATAAAGCTTAGATACTTAAGGGCGTGGATAAGCGATCTATGGCTAAATGAAGTGTAGCTGCAGATACAATGCCGGATTGATCCAGGATTGAAATTGAAAGATTAGAATGTAAGTTTAAAAGTTTCCATTCACTATTTCAATATTAGGTCTGTTCGCGTACCTGAATCTGTTATAATATATTAAAATAGATTCGCAGAAAGCCGCTTTTGTACTTTTGCTGCAAGCCAAAGTTTGCAGCAAAAAGAAGCCAGCTGCCAAATTCTGTTACTGTTGCAGTTTGCTGAAGTACACGAAAAGACCTGTTGATTTTGCTTGAATCCGATCAAGACCCCTTACACCAGGCCAGTTGGATTTTGCAAAACAGCTGATGGCAAGGAAAGGACATGCACTTGATGCTCATGTGAATGTAGATTTTAGGTTATTTAGCTTCCAATTCAATCTCTTCTACATTATCTTCCACTCCTGCAAGTCGTCCGAATTTCAATCATTCAATCTTTCAATTACCCATGCATACAGGCTAATGAGTATATTCATGCCATGGCGGATTACTAGTCGAGACGTCCGGTTAGTTTTAGATGACTTCCCCTCCAAAGTGAAGTAAAGTTGTCATGTTGGATCGGGTGTCGCTATCGAATAAGGGAAATTCTTGCTAAACGAGTCTGTGACCCTGTGCATTTGTGTTAATTTTTTTAAAATTAAAATAAAGCTTATAGTTGATTTGAAACATGTCGGTAAATTTAAGAACAGTTTATGCCTTTGCCCGTGAAATGTATCCGAAAAGGGTCGATAAAGATATTCAGTACGGCACTGCTGGCTTTCGTGGAAAGTGAGAATATTTTATAACCAATGTAGCAGCTTTCTATCAAATATAAAATTATGACAGAATATGTGCAGCCAATGAAGTTTTATGAGCTTCCGATTTCCTCATGCGGAAGTGGAAGCGATACCATTCAACTCTGTTTCCGTCCATTAACCTTTGTGTGACGGTCAATCACATTGGCTCTCATTTTGTTAATTATGAAGATTCCCCAAATACTATCGCTCCAGAGTTGCGAAACAACCGTCTGTTATTGGATGCAATATAGCGATCCAAATATAGTGTTATTGTAGTGAGAGTCATCTTCCTATTAAGAAGTATACACAGTGAGTGTAAAAAGTCTACGTTCAAGTGAAAGTTTTCAATTAAAAACAATATTTCACCAAATTGTTATGATTATTTCGCTACACGGCTATACACAATTAATGTACAATAATTTTGTGTAAAAATTGTGTACACAATTATACACAATAATTTTTGGCTCAAGGAAAGAATATGTCAATTAAAAAAACAATGAAAAAAAAATCGCTAGTGGAAAAAAGCTCCACGAAACATAAAACATCCATGTAATCGGTGCAAAAAGTTGTAATTATTTTTCTGAAGAAGTAATTATTTATTATCTCGTATGTTACGAACTGCGAAGCAGTAGTATTCTTTATAATTCTCTCAGAAGCAGGCATGGGAATTGTTAAAGCTTGTTATAAATGTTACTCCCGCTGCTCCTTGGTATGTACGGGTGCATGAGGGATAATCTTTAATGAAACTTTAGTGCTTTTGTGTAATTTTGGTGCCTCCGTGGGAATTTGTTATTTAGTAAAATATTACGGTGAAACTATTATGGAATTAAGCGAGCTTCAATTGACTTAAGTAAGAATTCAGATGCGTTGAGAATCAGGCTTACCCCAAAGATATGAAAGAAGTAGATGGACGATAAGAAGCTGCGGACATATAATTACAAATACTTCTAGCTTAGTTGGAAAAATCCAAATTTGTCAGTGAAACCTTTGATGAAAATCATTCTCTTTAGGTTAGTTTTTTACGTGATTCAATGGCAGTTGAGGGAGGGATGTTTTTAGCCGTTGCTAGCACTAAAAGAACGAAAAGATGGTAAAGTGCTGAAAAGTCCAAGACTTCGAGTGAACACGTAAATAGAAGCATATAAAAATTATTTTAAATTCATTCATTTTACCAAATAAAAACAAACACAACTTCTTGTACACCTCCCTACTGGTTTGGATGCCCGTGCTTAATTTATGCTTCCTCGCAAGCGCTCGTTGTTGTTCTAGGACTTCCATATTAAAGGAAGATTCTCCTCAGCCCATAGCAACTTAATATTTTCTAAGATGACAACGTAGTTTTCCTTTGTTAATGATCCTGCAACGAATGCAACTGGCTTTTCAGACTGATCACAACAAATGTGCATGTTCGCTCGAAGTCTTGGGCTTTCCAGAACATTATTATATATTATAGTCCTTTTAGAGATAGAACCGAATTAGAATTATTATATTATTATAGTGCTTTTAGAGATAGAACCGAAATAGAATTATTATATATTTATAGTCCTTTTAGAAATAGAACTGGCTAACCTTTTAACTCGCCCTGTCTGAGTATATGGATGATATAATAGCAATGCAAGAAATCGTATGGACAGCAAACGCTGTTTTACAAATTAAAGAAAGACCGGTGACCAATGTACCAGCAATGCGATTAACTCTACCAAAATTCGCATGCAACCATTTCACCCCCTAAAGCATTATTAATAATCAGTAATTGACTGTACCATATTTAGTCTCATTGCGCCGCAATACTGTTCGTTTTCTATTACCTCATCTTCAATTAGATAAATAAAAAAAGTGATAAGATATCTAAATAACATTTACTTATCAATTTCAGAGCTGAACACCTGGACTATGTCATGTATCGAATGGGACTGCTGGCAACACTACGGTCACGGAAAACCAATGGTGAAGTCATCGGTGTTATGATAACCGCTTCCCATAATCCTGAACCGGATAATGGCGTTAAGTTGATTGATCCAAAAGGTGAAATGCTTGAACCTGCCTGGGAGAAACTAGCGACTGATTTAGTTAATGTGAGCGACAATGAGTTGGAAGCACATGTGACCAAACTGATAGCTGACAATGAAATATCAATCACACAATCTTCACAAGTGTTCGTTGGAATGGATAACAGATATCACAGCCCACGACTCCTGAAAGCGGTTGCGGATGGAGTAATTGCCTTGAAAGGGCACGTAAAGGAATTTGGAATTGTTACTACACCAATGATGCACTACATAGTTGTTGCCGCTAATACCAAAGGTGGTTATGGGGTTCCTACTGAGGAGGGATATTACAAAAAACTTATCACAGCTTTTGAAGATATTCGAGGTAACCAAATGGAAAACGGAAACTATAAAAATTTGGTGCTGTTTGATGGCGCGAACGGTGTGGGCGCAAGAAAAATGTTGCAATTTTTAAAGAGAATGAATAATTCATTGAATGTGAATGTATTTAATTGCGGGCAAGGTAAAATAAACCATGAATGTGGCGCAGACTATGTTAAAGTACAACAGTGTGCACCGTCAGGAATGCCAATAGCAGAGCCAAATACCCGTTGTGTTTCTGTCGATGGGGATGGTGATCGAATCGTATATTTCTTCACCGACGAAAATGGAGTATTCCATTTGCTAGACGGTGATAGAATAGCAACATTAATTGCTGGCTATCTCATGGATGTGGTTAAAGAGTGTGGCGTTGAATTGAATTTGGGTCTGGTACAAACTGCATATGCTAATGGGGCCTCAACAAACTATATTATAAATGAATTGCAAATACCGGTCTCGTGTGTGCCCACGGGTGTCAAACATTTGCATCACAAAGCAATGGACTACGATATTGGTGTTTATTTTGAAGCAAACGGTCACGGAACCGTTGTCTTTAGTGAAAAAGCCAAGAAAAAAATCAAAGACCTTGCTCAAAATTCTGAAAACAATCAACTAAAAGAAAGTGCATCTCGATTTCTTAAGCTAATTGATTTGATCAATGAAACAGTTGGCGATGCTATATCTGATATGTTTTTGGTCGAAACTATTTTGAATGCAAAAGGTTGGGAGCTAAAACAATGGCTTGCAACCTATACAGATCTCCCAAATTTGCAGCTTAAGGTGAAAGTTCAAGATAGAAACGTTATCTCAACAACTGATGCCGAGAGAGTTTGCGTTACCCCTAAAGGCCTTCAAGATGAAATCAACAAAGTAGTGGCAAACTATAAGAAAGGAAGATCATTCGTGCGTGCATCAGGAACTGAAGATGTGGTCCGAGTGTATGCTGAAGCTGCAACTAAAGATGTAAGTAATATAAATAGTGGTCAGTCAATATAAAAATGTTGACGTCCAAAGTAGAGGCAAGACGAGAGATGTCGAAATTACTCATGAAAGTAATCCTCTGTTTTGTAACTTTTGTAAATAATAGGCATATCCTCCTTCTCTGAGTTAATTGATCAATTCAAGCTAAAAAAACCAGATACGGCAATTCATTTTAGTCATCACAATTCCTAAATATCTAATTTTATACACGATTTTGATCATATTTCAAAAACGTGCAGAATAATTCAAACAAATTATCTTCGAAACAACCCATTTCTAGTGTATGTAGGTTGCGATGGCTAAAACGGATTAGCATAGACAAAAGTTTCATATTGTGTTATACGTGTACAACAAACAAATTAGAAATATCTTGCAAACTTTAGGGGCATCTGTAAATAGCCTTTCAGTGAGCGTAGACGATCAGTTAGTTACAAGCAGAGGTGTGACTAATATATTCATATTCGCTAATATCTCAACAAAGAAGAGTATTAGTCTCATCTCCAGGAGATGGGACAAACGTGTGTATCGCAAAGAGAGTTATTGGAATAGGCAAAAAGGCGAATTACTGGAATATTACCGCAATTATCGCGATGAAATATATTTTAAGTGTTGAAAAGAAACAATTATTAATACCTACTCCTGCCATTTATTAATATGCCTGCTGCTGCCATTTATTAATGCCTGCTTCTGCCATTAATTAATGTCTAAATCAGTCAGGTACTTTGGAAGCCAGAGAGAAACTATTGCGTCACCCAAAGAGAACTGTTGGCAATAGCCAACGCTACTAAAAAGTTCCACAAGCATCTCTATGGACAATGCCACTAAGTCACTCTGGGCGAAAAAACAAATGTTTGGACGCAATTAGCGGCTATCTCCAAGGCTGACACTATGGACATAGAAACAAATGGTGAGATCTATAATCCTATATAGAGCTGCAGAAAGGAAACCACATAAAAATCTGTTGTAAACAGGCTCAACAAGCTTCTGACTACAGGAGCAATGAGCGCCACCCCAACGGCAGAAATGACGGCCCTTCTAAACGTTGCACCGCTACACCTAAAAATTCAGGAGGAAGCAGTGAAACTGGCTATTAACCAACAACAGGCTTACAGGTACAAATCATTAGACCAAAATCCTGGATGACATCAGGCTCATAATGGAAATGTTGAAATTCAGCGATCAAATAGACACCAAAGCAGCCTTTGGGAAGAGGTTCAAGGTAAATTTTAACCTTGAACCAAGGAACAAATGGGAAGATGGCCCACCCCCTCGTACAAAGGAGCGCAAATGTGGTATACGGATGGCTCAAAAATGGATTTTGGGGCAATGATCGTAGATCCCAAGTGCAAAATGCATTTCCCTCTTCCAAAGGAGAACACAATCTGTCAAGCAGAGCTATCTGCCATACTTAGGGCCTCACATATAATAAATATAAAGAGCACCAAAAGCGTTCAAATTAAGCACGTATGTAGATCGGGGTTTTCTTTTATCTGACGTACTACCCAGCATTCATCTGACGATGTAAACATTTTTCAAGAATTTGGTTTAGATCTATTTATTTACATAGCACGTTTACAGACGGTGCTATAATAACGTTTTATTATGTTAAATACTCCTGTCTGAGCTCGATAAACTATTTCAGCGATTTCGCGCACAGTTTTACCTGTTCGAGAATGCCGAATTATGGCTTTTCTCAATTCAACTGAAGTTTGAACTCCTCTTGTCCATATGACTACCGTTATCTTTTAAACTTGGGTTATGGTTATGCGCAACAGATGACGCCGAAATTCTTTCTAAGGACTCCCCACCCCCTTCAAATTATGGAAGAAAAGTTGGCTTCAGTTCTTTCAGGCAATGCAAATCAGATTAATGCAGTGATCCATTTTATCTTAGTTGTAAATTTAAAAAAAATGTATATGCTTATTTGTTCCAACTATGTAAAATTTAATAACTGCATTTAATTTGACATATGGAGCAGTTCACGTGAAGAGGTCAACGAAAAAAAATCGTGGTTCTGGATTTCGTTCATATTGTGCATAATGGTACTTCTAGATGATATTAGTCTCGGATTAGTTGCCGAGTTATGGGCTTCTGAATAATTGACGAAATTGATTTGAAATAAGCACAATTATTGGAATATTACCGTGGTTATTAAGATGCATCGTTTATGAGCACGCTAGCGTTTTGAAATTTTGTATTATTAAAACAGAAGTTAATTAAGTGTTTAAAAGAAAATATTTCACTACGAGTCGCAGAGAATAACAAATAACAAACCATGTTTCAGTGAAAAATACAATCATATTTATTATGTAAGTACATAAAAATATTAATTTCAATGAATTTGAAAAAAATCGCGAACTCACCGTTGAATTGTCGTTGAAAGCATAAAAAACATTCAATAGCCAGGATTCAACAACTTTTTATTGGATTTAACATAATTTTTCAATTTACTTCTAGGATAATTATTTTATTTTATAATTGATATTACAACAGCGGTTTACTCAATTGCAGGAAGCGGATCGTTTAGCTTATGAAGTTGGAGTGCTAGTCCATAAGCTGGCAGGCGGTGTAGGTTCGGAACCAAGAGCTCCAGAAAAAAAGATTATTGCTCACATCTAATTTTTCGTCAAATGCCGCAAACATCTTACGCTGGAAACAACACAAAATTGCAATTGAAGGTATGAGTTCAACAGGGCAAACAAAGTAAACGCTATCATACAAAACGAACGGATTGAAAATAACATGTTGGTTATTATTTTTTACTTAAGTATGTTTTATAGATAAAATGAAACTAGATAAGTGTAAAAATAAGTTATTAAAGATTAACTGTTCTATATGATATTATTTTTTTTAGACGATTGCTATTATGATTGTTGAATTTGCTTCCGCTGCCATACTATAAATATATAAAATTTGTCATAAACAAGACTTTTAAGCAATAAAAACTAAACACGAATTCCATGTCCATCCTTAATTAGCGGAAATTCACAAGGTCTTAAGTATTCTATGGTATTTCAAATACTTTTACGTTTTCTATTTTTTACGCTAAATTTGGCTATGAATAGGAAATTAACTGAACCAGAGATATGTTCGCATCTTTAGCGTAGTTTTTCCTAAATTAGTGCATTTTTCAATAGAGAACTATACAGCTTTATTTTGAATGTTATTGAAAAAGGACTTGAAATTTTTTAGAATATGTATTAAGAAGCGTTTGGAGCATGTTATTAGTAATGAAAAATTCGCATTCAATTTGATCCATCATAAGAACTGTGGTTTTCTCGGAGCTGGTGTGGGTTCTGTATCCTTACCCCACTCGTAGTAGTGAGATGTGTTGCGCTCGTCTCTGAAATTAGTTACAACTTATGGCGTTTCCCTACTTCTATGGGGACTCGTTGGGAACAATTAGAACATCCGCATATTATGTTGCATGGATTCCATGCTCAGTTGCGTATGCATTTTCGACTGCCCCTATTATAAGTTTGTTTCATTTGTCGAAGATCTCACCGTATTCTAGAATCTTGAAAACCTTGCGCAGTGTGATATTTTAAAAAGCCAATTGATCGTAAAGGTTTGACCGAATGCTGATATGAGAGCAGCGTTTTACTCAATTACAAGAAGCGAATCGTTTAGCTTACGAAGTTGGAGTGCTATTCCATAAGCTGGCAGGCGGTGTAGGTTGGGAATGCTGCGGTGCCTTAAAGTAGTTGAGACCTTAGACGGTAGAGTATGATTCTGTCGTATTTAACTGCAACGATTTAAGCAGAGGATAGAGTGCGTTGATAATGTTATTCACGGTAGTTCGTTTTTATGTAGATATGCAGCCCATTGTAGGTCAAACGTATGACACATACAGTTACAGTGAATGTTAATATTAGAATTTTCGGAATTTATTTATGCTGCTAAAATAAAGGCGTAACCTCAAAAAAGCCGTGGTACTTTTGTTGTACTGATTATACAGAAAACATTCATAGAAAGAACTCTGCATTGAAACTACTAGACATTTTTTTTTTATCCGAAGCATACTTCCAGGCCAGGTCGAACTAAATATATGTCGAGTAATTAAAATAAATCTAACTTCAAAAGGAAAAAAATTGGTTTAAATTAAAATATTTTTACAAACTAAGAAAAAAAAAATTGGTACACAATAAAAACAATTTAAAATGACGACCAGGTCAAAATCCGATTTTATTAGATTCGTAGTGTATAAGAGAGGAATAGGCAGCATCTCTAAAGACGTAAGGTTTCTTAGATTATGTTTGAAAAAAATTAGGGACTCCAAAAAGTCATACTATTAAATTGAGGTCCTATCTGTTAGGAGTAGGGAAACAAATAGTGCTAGCCGAAAGGAATCTCATTAGAGATTCCATAAATAGGCCATATAAAAAATTAGGGGAAATCACACTCCAAGTTTACTCCCTACATTTATAAATGGCGAGTGATACTTTAGGTAGAAAAGGGAACATTTTAGACATTGTAGGGAAAGCAAGCAGGGCCTTTGAATGTGACAAAGTTAGAAAGAGGAAAATTCTCACAAGAAAACTGAAGGAGATGACGAGAGGAATGGATGCCATGGCAAAGAAAAAGAATGCTGTAGAGACCATCCCCAACTATGTGGTGAACAAATTCACGGTCCAATACACAGCGGAGCAAATGGAACTGCTTAACCAAGGTCTGAATTTTGCTGTCAAGGAAACAAAATTTCCTACAGAAGACTTGGTAGTAGACGTCGAAGCTGCTGTAAGAAAACTTCCCGAACAGGAGAAAGCACAGATTAGAGGCAATGTGACTAAACTCATCAGGAAGGAAAACCGTAAGTGTCCCCCTAAAACCAGTGTTCCCCTGGCAAGGCATAAAGTGTGCTTAAAGAGTTTGCTACTAAACCGGTCTATTATACCAAAGCAGATAAAGGAAACGCCGTGGTTATAATGGACAAAAAAGAATATGACCGATTAGTTATGGAAAAACTCAACAACGGAGATTACCATGAGCTAAAGAAATATCCTTTATCAGACTCTATCAAACGAGTTGAAAGAATCTTGAAAGAGAATTAGGTACCTTGCGAAGATACACAAGGAAGGGAATGAGCTAAGGGAAATTGTAACCGCTACAAACGCTCCGACAAGGAGAGTCGCAAAGTGGATTGTAGCCGAGTGTAGGGCCTCAAGGAAGATTAGTGATAGAACGGTTAAAAATCGAGACGAGGTGATAGAGCGACTTGGAAGAGTGGCAGCAATAGCGGAAGATGAGCTAGTTGTATTATTTGATGTCAAGGCTCTATTCCCAAGCGTGCCGGTAAAACAAGCACTGGCGTTCTTTGAAGAGTGGCTATTAGAGAAAAATAGCTCACCGGAAGGGAGGAAGAGAGCTAAAGACTATTTGAAACTTGCCTATGTTTGCATGAATGAAAGTTACTTTTCTTTCAAGGGAAATACTCTAAAGCTATGAAAAATGTTGCCATAGGAAATCCTTTATCCCTACTAATGAGTGAGATATTTATGGACAGACTGGAGAAGAAACTTCATGAAGAAGTTTCGCTTCCTCGTGTCTGGTTGAGATATGTGGACGACATTCTAGCTATCGTAAAAAAGGATACTTTGTCAGAAACTTTGGAGAAGTTGAACCAAGCACATAAGGATATCCAATTTTCAATCGAAGTCGAAAACAATGAGAAACTACCCTTCTTGTATTTAACGGTCATAAGGAAAGAATGTTTTCTTAGGTTTAATATCTACCGGAAGCCCACACACACCCAGAGAACAACACCTTCCACGTCTGATCATTGGCATTCCTGAAAAATGGCGCCCTTTAACTCGATGATCCACCGGCTTTTAACAGCGCCCATGGATCAGGAAAGTTTTAACTCGGAAGTTAAGTATATTAAAGACACCGCGAGAAAAATGGATTTGACGAGAAAATAATTGGAAACCTTGTCAAAAAGAAGAAGGACAAAATACAGCGTAATCTGTAAACAACGTTCTTTACACAGGAAAAACAAAAAACAGCCACAAGAGTTCCAATTATTTTTACGTCAATATTCAAAAAAAATTCAGCAACTTCTTGAATGCTTTGATATAAAAGCAGTTCCAACCAGTAGAGTCAAAAAATTAAGCGCTAAATTATGTCACGTGAAAGACAAAGAAGATAAGAAGGAAACATGTGGAATACATAAAATTGCTTGCCCAGAATGCGACAAAATATACATTGGTCAAAGGAAACGGTTCGTTGGTGTTAGAGTAACCGAACATAAGCGGGAAGCAGCCCCAGGAAGGGAAAGGAACACAACGGCAGTACGATCAGCAGTAGCGAAACACATCCTGGAGGAGGAGCACAACATAACATGAGACAACTTGGAGATGATTAAGGAAGTACAGCAGGTACGAACATATGTAAAACCCCGATGGATAGGCGACTAAACACAGACCAAGGAAACTGTGTATCACCATTGTTCAGGTTAATTTGAACAGATATTTTATGGTGAAGAGAATAATGTAATTAATATAGATAGTTCAATGTACTTAAGTATGCAATTAATAGATAATCAGCTGGTAATTAGTATTAGTCAATACTTTAAAATTAAGCACTTTAAATAAGATACTTAAATTGGAATTATTTTTGCGGGATGATTAAAATTGAACAACTTTTTATTTACATTAAAAATTTTAATCTACATTGTAAATTCTATTTTGACAAAGTGGTTTCGAAAGTATGCACTGATTCTCATCAGACACCAGCACACAGTGCATACTTGACTGGCGTGACCACTTGCAGTTAATAATTTAATTTGTATTTACGCTATTTGTGACAAATTTTAACATCTCCGACTTATATCCATCGATATAATTTTACTTGTAAAGGTTATTGAATGAAATGATTGTCCCGTATCAATATTCTCGGCTTTGATAAGCTTTGATGATATACGTTGTCTATGCTGATTTATTGACAAGAAGGGAACCGTGATCACATTCAATAACCTTTACAAGTAAAATTATATCGATGTATATAAGTCGGAGATGTTAAAATTTGTCACAACTAGCGTAAATACAAATTAAATTATTAACTGCAAGTGGTCACGCCAGTCAAGTATGCACTGTGTGCTGGTGTCTGATGAGAATCAGTGCATACTTTCGAAACCACTTTGTCAAAATAGAATTTACAATGTAGATTAAAATTTTTAATGTAAATAAAAAGTTGTTCAATTTTAATCATCCCGCAAAAATAATTCCAATTTGATTCTGCTTTCGGAGGCTGGTTCCGCAAAACGATCGAGTTTCCCGTATCAATATTCTCGGCTTTGATGATATACGTTGTCTATGCTGATTTATAGACAAGAATGGAACCGTGATCACATTCAATAACCTTTACAAGATACTTAAGTTATTTTAAGATTAGACCGATAGATACTGAAGAAGAGGGCAGATTACCCTCGAAATATCGATATATGTCGAATAATTAAAATAAATCTAGCTTCAAAAGAAAAAAATTGGTTTAATAATTTATAAATGCAGTTATTTCGCGAATTGCGAATCTTGCAACTAGCGTGGGAGTTCAATTTTTTTGATTCAGTGCAGCGAATCACTGGAGTTTTTAAAAGTACGTTTTAAAGTTTTCAGCATTAGAAGCTTATCAAAGCAGAGAATAATTGATACGGGCAACTCGATAGTTTTGCTTTCGGAGGCTTATTCCGTAAAACGATGGAGTTTCCCGTACCAATTATTCTCTGCTTTGATAAGTTATGCTGATTTATAGACAAAAAGGGAACCGTGATTACAAATTAATAACCTTTATGAGTAAATTATATCGATGGATATAAGTCGAGGATGTTAAAATTTATCACAACTAACGTAAATAAAAATTAATGATCTCCCACTGCAAGTGGTCACATCAGTCTAGTATGCACTATGAGCTGATGTCTGATGAGAATCAGTGCATACTTTCGAAACCACTTAGCTAAAAAATTTCAATTTTAATCATCCCACAAAAACAGTTCTACTCAGATATTATTATCATTATTAAGATTCAATTTTCAATACCGGAATTCATACGATATAACAGAAATTACATTATTTTTTCCTTTCACTTGCAACGAAGCTTTTTTCATCTTTTTTCAGAGCTCATTTTCGTTTTGTTCATCAAATATCTGGCTAATTTTTCATGCCAAATTTTTTGTATTATTGGCTCTCGATAAAACGATTGTTACTCGAAGTGCAAAGTCGTTTTTCTTCGCACTTATACAGACTACGTACACTAGATTACGCTTCTGTTGTACGGAACTATACTACAGGACCCACATTGAAGCATTCGAAAAAGTTCAGCACAAATTCTTTCGTTCATATTTCTTCTGATAACATAAGCTAACCCTACTTACTCTCCGTGTTGTGTTTCAATACACTTGAAGGCCGCAGACAATCACAATTAGAGATGAGGCGTATATACTGGAACAGCCAGTACCTAGTACGAAATTCAAAAATACTAGGTACGAGTATTTTTGTGGACTATACATGTAATCAAGAATTTACACAATAAATTTCGTCCATTTAATCGGCCATGATTTAATTCATTTCAATCAAACAGTGACGTAATAGTATCCTGATATTAATATAAACTCGTATTTCATACTTGCAAGTGCTTTCATACTCACGAGTATCTCGTACGCGAGACGAAAATATTTGCAAGTACGAAAATACTAGATACGAGTATATACTCGTATAGTTCCAAAATATTCGATACGAATATACTCGTATCGTTCCAAAATATTTGAATACGAATATACTCATATCGTTCCAAAATATTCGAATACGAAAATAACGTATCGTTCCAAAATACTCGAATACGAAAATAACGTATCGTTCCAAAATATTCGAATACGAAAATAACGTATCGTTCCAAAATATTCGAATACGAAAATAACGTATCGTTCCATAATATTCGAATACGAAAATAACGTATCGTTCCAAAATATTCGAATACGAAAATAACGTATAGTTCCAAAATACTTGCAAGTATTTTGGAACAGGTATTTTTGGAACAGGTATTTTTAAATACTTGCAAGTATTTTGGAACTATACGAGTATATACTCGTATCGAGTATTTTGGAACTTGCAAGTATTTTCGTATCGCAAATTTTTGTATAGAGTATTTTCGTGCTTGCGAGTATTTTGGGAAAAATTTACGTTTTGTAAGGGAGGAAGGGGTTTTTTGGCCATAGTTTGTCAAAAACTGCCTTCCCAGCGCTTTCGATGATTGAAAGTGGTCGGGGAGTATATTAGTGACATTTTAAAGGTGAAAAAAATTTTGATGTGGGAAATTGGGCAAGTATTTTATTCAATTATTCAAAAAGTTTTTAGGGCAAAAGTAGCTGAAATCGGACAAAATCGGCTAATTTTGGGTTAGTGTGGTTTGGGACATAACGAGCCAAGACCTATTGCTCTGATACAAACATTTCGGTTTTGTAGGGGAGTAAGGGGTTTTTTAGCCATAGTTTGGCAAAAACTAACTTTACGGCGCTTTCGATGATTGAAAGTGGTCGGGGAGTACAATAGTGATATTTTAAGGGCGAACAAATTTTTTTATAGGAGAAATTAGGCAAAAACGTCCATTTTTTAAAAAAAAAATTTTTTTTTTGGTCTAGCATGAATTCGAGGATCTTTCTGAGTTGTTTCGGGCGAAATTGCCATACAAATATGGGAAAAAGCGGCCTATTTTCTAAGATATGGTAAAATGAAATCCGCCGGAAAAACTGAAAGTTGCACAAAAATTTTTTAGATCCTTTTTGGCTAGCCAGTTGGCTTCTCCGGCTGTGCTGAAGCTCTCCTCGTGACTGCACTCCAACCCTACCGGAGTTGTGACTTATGTCAAGCCTTATCGAAGAGGTTGGCCCCTAGTGGGTGCATGTTTAATAGACGTAATATTTTTTTTATCATTTCTTAATAAAATTTTCGACAAATTCATGCTTCAGTGAGGCGAAGTGGAAAACCGACTGTTTTAGATTAGCCAGGAAAAGTTTGGTATCAGGCATCGATCGATGAAAAGTCATATAGATGGCAACAGGATTAGTTGGTCCTACCTTAGTAAATTTTTCGACACTGGTAGTTTGAACGAATATAGGAGGTGTTTTGTGCATATATTAAAATGAAAATCAAATTAAGTTGATTGAATTTGCTTGTTTTCCCTTAGATGGCTCCTAGATTGGAGAAACACTAGCCAAATAAGTGACCGACCATTGGATAGTTACGGACAAGTTGCACGGACAAATGGCTCGTATCCTTTCACAGTCAACTGCACCATCACCATTCTAGCGTGGGAACTTTGTGTCTGGTGGATGGGGGAGGGCATATCATACCGTTTCATTACATCACTGCAAATCACATATACTTGTGTGTATATATGTACATACTTCAAAAAATACTAGCTAGTATTTTTGGAACAGGTATTTTTTTGTACTCGTATTCGGAATAGCTAGTATGTAAAAATCCGAGTACGACCCAACTCTAATCACAATGTATTGATGCAATATTTTTATTTAAATTATTAAATGGACATATTGATGTACCAGATATCCTTGAAGATATTTCTCTCAGAATTCCTGCTATACATACATCTTTTGATTTTTTCCAACTATCATTATGTATAACCAAACACAATAAAAAACATTTTTTACAAATAATTTGATATAATTTTCAATCCTATAATTTCACACATATTTAAGAACATTCACATTAGTTTTGCTCAGTGAATTTATTCAACAGAAAGCACTGCTTACTTTCAAGGGACGGACTTTGCATTCTTTCAATGGACGGAATTGCATTCTTTTAATGGACGGAATTACATTATTTTAATAGACGGAATTGCATGCTTTTAATGGACGGAATTGCATGCTTTAATGTTTGCTTACATATTATGTCTTCATTCTGAAGTTCTTTCTCTTTTTGTACTTATCTACAGTTACGATATTAACAGGATTTCATGATTTTCTACAGCATCATGAGGTAACCCGTAGTAATTAAATAAAAACTAACCAAAACATTTCTTGACAGAGTTATTGAGTTTGCGCTAGCATGACAATCGGTTATTCGTCGAGCCCTCATAAAATTTTTGCCAAGATACAAGTCGTATCGACGCTTTTCTGGTTTGATGATCTGCAGCTGACGAGTTGCGTCCTGGAAGATGAGATCGTAGTATGGTGGTGGCGAGTAAAACATGCTGAAGCTGTAATTTAAAAATTCAGACTCAGGTCTTGTGCTCATAAACGATTCGTGTTACCTGAACGCATCAACATCTTTTCGTCCATACAATTGTTGGGCATACGAAAATAAATTCACAAATGTATTTATTTCGGTTTCATTATATGCTTCTCCACCACGAGCAACAATTGCATTGGCCTTAACCTTACCTAAATTACAATGCTCGAACGCATCTAATTTGGCGCGTGTACCTGTAGGAGAATTGGTTTAGTAATGGGACTTGGATGGATTTGACTAAAGCCACGAGAACATAATGCGAAAAAAATGAAAGATACGATTTTTTAAGCCGAGTCATCGTTACGAAAATTCACAACATTTCATGTATTGTTCAATCTTAAGGTTTCTCCTTTCTGTACGAACATATTTAATCGTAACGCAGCTCAGATGTAAAACTTTAAATCTGAATTTGTATCAGAGCGAAAATACAATGTTGCCGTGACCCAAGCGACGGAATGAGTTTGGAAAAGTTTCTAATTTTGTATCAGGTTTGTGTACAGGATTGTGAGGTTTTATGAAATCTGTTCTGTGAATAAGAAATTCTGAAATTCGACAAAAAGCTGTAGCGGAAAAATCGTAATGTGATCAAAGACGTTATGCGCTATGCTAAACTATGTTGTGAAGCATTGAATCTATTTCAGGTATTAGCTCTGGAGGAATCGTATCGTTCATTGAACACAAATTTCAAGAAGGCTTACCGTCAGGACAGAGCAATTCGAAATCGTCATTTAATGTGTTTCGAGCCCACCATTCCTTTCTCTTTCCACCTGTACTTTCGCTAACAGTGGTGTGTTTCACAAACGCTACTTGTCCTCCACCTTCAACTAAGCAACGGAATGCCCCTGTGTGTCCATAATAATCTTCTGATGCATCCCTTCTACAATATTTCGAACTTGTTCCGTGACACAAATCGCACATCGTATCATAAGGTACTCCAGTATTGTATTCAGAACTAATTGCTCCGGGAACACACGATTTGGTGAAGTATTCGGCAGCTGCTCGAACGCTATCGCAACCATATGGCCTAATCCAACCATTTGAAATCAAATATGCCATAGGGTACGTCCAGCCTGCCGCTGTATTTATGCCTGTGTGACATGTGTATTTCCCCTTTAAATAAGTCAATTCAGTATCTGGGTCTTCCTCCTTTCCAACTGCCACAACGTAATATTCCGGTTCGCCAAGATTGTAAATTTCCGACATAATCGGAACCAAACCATACTTAAGTCCGCCTGTGTAAACATCGCCGGCGTCGTACATAGCTACGTCTGCTACACCTGAACTGATTGCTTGCATACAGTTGATGTGAGAATGCGCTTTATAGCACAGCAATTCCGGTTTGATTAGCTGTGCTTTAAGAGCCGTCTGCAAACAATATTGAACTTATAACATATTTTAATAAATATTTGATTGCAATTTACTCGCATTTTCACACACTTCTCCATTTCAGGATCAGATGTGATGCAGAGCGTCATTTTTCCTACAGGGCACTGGCGAATACCGTAAATATAGTCCAGGGCCTTTTCCAAATACTTCGTGTAGGACTGGTCGTCCGTTTTAATTGATGATAATGAACGAGCAGAATCCTTTAAAACAATACATTTCATTAAAAAAAGATTACGCTGTTAACATCCCAAACTAACCTGGAACAACAAATTCAACTTTCCGTATCTGTTTGAATCGAAAAGTTCGAACCGTTCAAAAAGCGTTTCATTTATATCGGCCGTACTTGGATTCTGTGTGGAAGTAAAAGAATTATCAAGCCTTCCAAATCGATTATCAGCGCTGTAAGGATTTTCCCGCTGGTATTGGTCTTGATTATAAAAATTAGGTTCATTGTTAGTGTTAAACATATTTCGATTGCTATCATAGTCATTGTTGTTAAAATTGCTACCATAGCCACCGCGGTTCTGATCATCGAACCTGTTCTGGTTTGTGGGGCTAATGTTTGATTTCTTATGGGAGTATAATTCAACAGCTTTCTCAAAAAACTTTTGATATTTATTGCGTTCTTCAGAATGGCGTCCTGAGGATGTAACTAGCGCGTCTGAAGGTATGATACCCCAATAGCATTGGCGGTACTCGGATAGAGGCCTCCTTGATCCATCTCTACACAACAACTCGAACCGGTCAGGTGATACGCTTTCTATGGTGAAAAGATGAAACTGTAGCTTATTTTACTTGGCAGTATTGCTTCACAAACGAAACCTACTAAATTCATTTCCTTGCACCATTTCAGCAACAGTTGAATGTTTTAGGAAAGCGATATCACCAGCTTCCAAAAGGCACCTAAAGGCACCATCGTATCCGTAATATGGATCTGATGGAGTACATTTTCCGCCTGGTACTACTCCAGTACATAGAGCACACAGCCTGAAAGCAAATACATTTTCTATTTCTTCCATACGGTCAGGCGTGATTTATACCTATCAGAATTATCTCCAATGGGATTGTACTTGTCTGTTAGAGAGTTCACAGCGCACGAGCTATTGAAGAAAGCTGTTGCAGTTTTAACATGATTATTACAGTCAACGATTTCCATTCCGCCCACTTTTTGCAACTATCGAAATTTTACTCGTTTTAATGTCTTCTTATCTTGATTAATAAAAAACAGATTATCTCACCATGTATATTGGAACTATCCACCCAGCTAGACTTCCCACCCATGGAAAACATGCTTTCTTCATTCTTAAGTCACTTAAATTGACCACGTCCTGTAGTGTCCCCTTTTTAATGACAGCCACCGCGTAATAATGCGTAAACCCGCCTTCTAAACGCTCTTGCATTATTGGAATAAGCGAATTATAACGACCTGCGGTGAATATATCACCCGCGTCCAATGTTGTGATATGAGCCGTTTCCCTGTCAATATGATGAATACATTCGTCGGCATTGTAAGCCAGGAAACAATTAACTTCTAAGTAATCATCGTCGAACAGAGCCTTATCACGTTCAACAGCTTGTGTGAGATTTCCACATTTATAGAATTCTTCCTTATTTTTCGCGCACCATGTCATACTCGTAGGTTTGTAATCAGTAAAGTGATGTTGTGCTGAAAGGAAATAAAGTCCATTACAACCTAAATATAAATACATATTCAAATTTGATGAGTCTTATATTGATGACCAGGTAATAAACGCGTCATTTCTTCAGAGGCTGATGGGAGGATTGAAAACATAAGTTAAAATAAATCCAATATAGTTTTTCAAGCAAGAGAATTTATGCCGTGGTTTAACATTTCTGCAATCTAGAAATCTGAATTAAAGTGTAAATGACAAGTATTATAGTGAAACTACTCCGGTTTTCTTACATTATGAAGTATTCGAAAAGCTTTGTGATGCTCGATTTCGTTAACGATCGATACCGCTTTTTTCTGTGGAAGAGAGAATCTTGATCTTTGATTTTTCACTCCCGTCAAAGATCGCATGGATTTGTACTGTCTCTGGCGATAGCTTTGCATTTCTCACACTATATCATTGTGTTTAGGAAATGAGATAAGATGATAATTTCAAAAGTCGGCTATGATGCTCATGCAGTCGGCCAGCAGCAAATCATTTCTGACAACTCTTTCTTGTCTCCCAACACGGATCAAATTCGTTAAGAAGGCATCTAAAGTAAGTATAATGACTATTATTCCAAATATTGCACTTTAGATTTCATTTTGAAGCTTCTAGTTCTTGCTATAAGGCAAAATGAAAGCCGGGATTAGGAGTATTCACTCTATCAGACAATAATTTCAAGTGATTGTCGAATTCACACAACTCTTCCATCAACTTTATTGGTTTTTCAGTATCCCAGATGAGTTCCGCCTTCCATAACTGATCAAGAAAGGTTTTGACCATCGTAATCACAGGGCGAATAAGTGCCAATTTATCGTAGATATGCGTGATCAGCCCAAACAGTTAGTTTTGTAATCTTTTTTATTTTGACTGGGCTGAATGACATTTATAACCAAATGTTTAAACTTTTTGGGGTGGTTTTTACTTTATCGATACATTTTTTTTGCTGTCAGTGCTTCTATCGAATGTTGATGTTTTCAACAAGAGTCATAAAATCTAAGGCACATGAATCAACATACTCAACATCTACTTCACCTCCGCCTTCTAAAAACCAGAGTTGAGTTGACTCATGGTATTTCTATACGCATGTGTAAAAAGCTATTAATGTTGATCCTAGCCCTTACATGGATCACCTCAACAACCGAATTTGTGCCTAACTGCTTATTTTCCGCATCAGTTTTGTGGGCACTTTGTAAATTATACAACATTTTTGAATTTTGACTACACCCACCAGCACAATTGTTTAAAAAATTGTCGCAAAATCTTCCACTCCTTTAGAACTTCAGACACACGTAGAGGAAGAGCGAAAGAAAATAGTTAAAAAGTTAATGGTACACAAATCACTCCCGCTTTCTTAAAATTCGAGTTAAATTAAGTCGTGTAAATAAGAGTGCTGCTTACACCTATCAATACTCAAATATATGACATTTTCAAATTGTAGCAAAAAGACAACACTAACCATTTGCACTGCGCAGTGCACAAATTATTAAAACCACACAAGGTGCCAGAAACATTATACAAGTTTATAATAATTTTTACTGTAGAATTAATACACCAATGGCCCAAGCAAAATCATCACACTTTCAAAAAATAGTAGACTGTGATCAACTGTGATACGCCCTTTATTTTTGAGCACAGATTTCGGAACGTGCGGATGGGTTGTGTAGTTCTGTTGATCGCGTCCAGTGAGGTAGTAGAAATGGAGTGGACATGCTCATAAGATTTACATTGAAGGGGATGGTAGTAATTTTTTATGCTTGAGTTACAATCAATGCAACCAACATTTGCTGCCAAGTTTTGTTGGTGGAACGAGTTACAAGGTCTGTTTCCGTACTTGAATCTATTATAATATATTAAAATAGATTCGCAGAAAGTCGTTTCCGTACTTTTGCTGCAAGCCAAATGCAAGCCAAATTTTGCAGCAAAAAGAAGCCAGCTGCCAAATTCTGTTACTGCTGCATTTTGCTGAAAGTATGGAAACAGACCTACAATCAATGCAACACAACATTTACTGTCATCTGTCACTGGCTATATTAAAGAAATTGCTGTTCGATAATTTGGATCCTTTAAAGTCTCGGAAAGAGATATCAGTGAATATTTGATCCTCTAAAAGCTGCGGAGTATAATGTAAAGCAAAAATGAGACAAAAAAATACAAATTCTGATTGTCATTTACATATGACATTTCCCATTTCCCGGACTCTCATAGGAACAGGTGGAATTGGATATTTTCAAAAATGTTGTTGCCATGCCAAGTTTGAGATATGAGCAAACTCTGCTGCCAAGCAAAGTTGTGTTGCATCATTGTAACTGCTCTCATACGTTCTCATGGGTTCAAACTCATTTTGACGTGCAACAAATGTTGGTTGCATTGATTGTAACTCTAGCTTTATGCTTGAGTTACAATCAATGCAACCAACATTTGCTGCCAAGTTTTGTTGGTGGAACGAGTTACAATCAATGCAACACAACATTTACTGTCATCTGTCACTGGCTATATTAAAGAAATTGCTGTTCGATAATTTGGATCCTTTAAAGTCTCGGAAAGAGATATCAGTGAATATTTGATCCTCTAAAAGCTGCGGAGTATAATGTAAAGCAAAAATGAGACAAAAAAATACAAATTCTGATTGTCATTTACATATGACATTTCCCATTTCCCGGACTCTCATAGGAACAGGTGGAATTGGATACTTTCAAAAATGTTGTTGCCATGCCAAGTTTGAGATATGAGCAAACTCTGCTGCCAAGCAAAGTTGTGTTGCATCATTGTAACTGCTCTCATACGTTCTCATGGGTTCAAACTCATTTTGACGTGCAACAAATGTTGGTTGCATTGATTGTAACTCTAGCTTTAGCTACTCATTGTCAAATCGGGTCAAATCGGTCAAATCCACGTAGTTCCCCTCCAATTTGACAATGAGTGCTGGGCATTTTTAACATGCTTTGTGCGCGAGAGGATTGAAGGGGCTAATGGTGGAAAGTTATACTGTCCGTGTCCAGGGGCTGATCGCGTCCCATCCCAGCATTTGGTTATAGTCATGGAGGAACTAAATTAAATGGAGTGGCGGCGAATGAGACACATGTTTGCACCGACCCCTGCAATTTGTGGAAAATAGACAAAACAAGGGCGTAGGCAATTGAACAAAAGCTGGTTGCTCTGATTTGGCGGGATACTTTGATATTATGTACACTTGGATATTCGATTTGTAATGTGTAATTATGTTTTTGGTCCCACTTTACCCTACTGGGCATTCAAAAATATTCAAAAATAGAAAGTTTTTACCAATTTAATATATGTTTACACTCTGGCGGAAGCTGTTGGTTTATACAAAAAACGACCAAAAAATATAGTATAAAGCTTATCAGCGCAAACTGAGGTAAACTCGGTGAAAATAGTGCTTTATATTAGGCGTGTTTTTTGCTCCTCCTATCTATAACAGAACAATGGAGACGCTTTGGGAACAACAACTCCCCCTTCCCATAACAGGAGTTGTTGTTGTTTTCCATGCGTCTGCATTGTTCTATTATGGATAAGGGGAGCAAAAAAAAAAAGCGCCTATTATAGCTTTGAGCGATGCTTCAGTAGACATGTGGCTATTGAACCAGTTTATATATTGCTAGGAGAGTCGACAATACAGACGGTTCCTGGATGAGGTACGTTTTTTTCCTGCTTTTTACAAAAAAAAGTCCTGGTTTCCTGATTTGCAGGCATTAGTCAACGTTTACGCGATTGCGTCTTTACGACTCGTTGATTCCCGTGAGCTTAATTTCAGAGAAAGACCATCCTTCGGAGAAAAACAACCTCTTTGTAATGCTCCGGCTACAACCTTCCTCTGCCAGAGAATGCTGGATGCGGTCCACGTCCACCAGAGAGCAAGTCGAAAGCTTTTAAGTATGGTAGATCAAATATTTAGTTCCTTTGCAAAGGCGAGGAGCCGAGCGCCAAAACCTTTAAGAAGTCAGTTTAGTGCTTATCAGAAATTTCAGTTTCCTTCTTTATAGTTAATTCCAAACTTGCTTGATAATTTTCACCAAACTGGTGTGTCATTTATAAAAACATTTCCCGAATGAAAAAATCCTTTTTCAATAGAATAAACTTCCTTTTTCAAATGTAAAAGTGCTTTTTCTAACAGAAAAATTCTTTTCGTATGTGAAAAAAATGTTCCTAAATTAGAAAATTCTTTTCCCAAATGAAAAAATCTGTTTTCCAAACCAAAAAATTATTTAATGCCTAATTAGTCCATTGAAAATTTTAGTTTTTGAGTGTCGCTATTTTTTATTTGCTTGAGACCTTTTGTACAGAATTTTTTTTTTCATTTCGGAAATGGTATATAAGACTATATGGACAATATTAGAGTAATCGTCTTTTTGCCAGGCTTGCGCAATATATGCGTCTAAACCCTCTTTGTTTTTATAATAAAAAAAGAAATCAAAATATTCTTGCGAGCATTTTTTACTTGTACATAGAAAATAACAATTACTTCTTAAATTGATATTATTACAAAAAGTTTGATTTTTTTATATTCAATCAACTTGCATTTGTGAATCTGATTCCTCACTATCTTCATCACTTTCGTCATTACTTTCGTCACTAGAATCGCCACCGTCGCTTACATCACTTCCGGAATCAGCCCACTCCTGAGAACTCATATTACAAGGGATTATCGTTTCCCACTCGTCCAATTTATGCAACTTAAGAGAATAAAAATCGCATAATGTGCATTGCTTTTTATCTTCCTCGTATATTCCGCCGAATAAGTATAGTTTGCCCTTGCAGACGGCCATGCCTGCGTTCATTCGTGGGTGTGGACCACATACTGACTTAGGTCTTATTTTATCAAACAGGGATGAAATCTTTGCTTCGCTGCTGGAACTGCCATCTAGTTTAACAGTCAAAACACCATCTTCGCTCACAGTTGTTGCTGTAGCGATAGTTGATTGGTCGCTCATTTCTACTTCTTGGTTTTCAGTCTCCGACTCTGTCTTAGCTCTCTCTTTTTGGGACAATTCCACTAGGTGAAATGTCGTTGTCGCTAAGTCCAAAGAGTAAAGAGTATTACTAAATTGACTGTTGATATTCTCTTCATCTTCATTCACGTCCATCACTCCACCAAAGCAATAGGCTCTTCCGTTTGGAGCTGTTGTACATGCAACGCCACTACAAGGTTGAAGCTTGAATCCGCCAGGTTTGACACTCACCCACTTAAACTTTGTTTCAGGTTTCGATTCTATGAATGTTATAACAATCAAATTATTTTGTTTTTAATTACAACATTTGCTTACTATCTGGCACTAGGACGAACATGTCGTTGTGGGTAACACCACGATCACTATCTTTGTTCATCTTGATTTTTGTGTAACCGCCCCAAATTAAGATTCGTCCATCGGTGTTCGCTATCATGCAGCATCCGGATCTAGGGGATGGTGGCATTACTCCCCCAACTTCGATTTCAATCCATGTATAAGAATCAATTGAGAAGATGTGGACATCATTGAAATATTGATACGACGTGTTGTTGTCGTGAAAGCCACCGAAAACGACGATTTTCTTCTTCGTCGCTGCCATACGATGTCCACTGCGCGCCGATGGACCATTGGGAGCATTCACCTTTTCCCATTTCTTCGAATCCAAACGAAACACCCAAAGATCCTTGAAGTGATAGAACTGTAGCTGAGAAGGACTTGCATGCTCGCCGCCGAAAAGCTAAAAGAATTCAATTTTTAGATATGTTTCAAATAGGGGAATGTAGGGTCAAATTCATATTTAGCAGTTTAACGATTCTCAAACAATCATAACGGATGGACATTGCATTTTGTTTAGATGGTACATAGAGAGGATCTATAACAGGTTAAAAATCTGGATTGCTGTCACCAACAAAATAGGACTTACCCATAATTGACCGCCATCACTCGAGAGAGCTATCATTTGATGGCTACTACGTGGAGCCGGGCCTGCAGGAGGTTTCAGCAGCCGCCATTCGTTTTTAGAAATATTATAGAAGTACAAGTCGCTGTAAACGCAAGTTTTATGACCGTTGTAAAATTCCCCGCCAAACATGATCAGTTCTTCTTTAAGAGGGTGAGCGCACAACGTGAAACATGATCGTGCTGACGGAGCTGCGGTGACTGTTTCAATAACTTGCGTCAAACGATTCTGTTCAGCCTCTAATTTGGCTATAATATCTTGAATAGGCGCCTACAAACATAAATTCAGCCATTTAAAACCATAATCCATTTGGGACTGAAACAGATTACCTCTCCTATTTGCGCTAGTAGTTTACTTTGCTTGGCGGCTAATTTCTTATCTGTTTTCATCTGTGTTTTATCCGCTCCTTTGACCTTCTTCTTGCCTTTCTTTCCCATTCTTACAACGAAATTTCCTAAAATAACAATTCCCACGTTACACTGAACCGGCCGGCCACTAGTTTTGACAGTATCCACGTTAGACTGAGAGGAGACAGTATAAGGAGATGCAATAATCGTATGCGCCCACCATAGAGGCAGCGATGGGCATTGAGACGACTAAATGTGTAGCAGATTTTGCTCAAAAAAGTAGCAGAATCAGAAAAAAAGTAGTAAAAATTAGACATATATATATAGTGTATGAAAAGAACCGAGAGCAACTACTTTTTCTGCATTCTAAGAACTTAGTCAGACGAGCTGCATTTAAGAGTAGTTGCCACACGCTCGGTGTTTTCTTATCGTAGATGGGCTTCAGTTGTTGCTTAAAGGCTCACCAAAGTTGCATCAGTGCTATCTTAACGAAAAAGTAGTTCCCCGGGAAAAGTAGTAAATATCATTTGCTACGTAGTAGAGTAGTAGATTCAGAAAAAAAGCAGAAAAAAGTAGCAGATCTACTACAATTGTAGTAAATGCCCATCGCTGCATAGAGGAATAAAACATTAATGGGCCATTCAGACAAACGTCCATGCGTCCACGGTTCCATGCGTCCACGCGTCCATGCAATCTAGCGTGTTTTGCTTACACGAGTCAATTTGATTTTGTTTATATAGGCGGATCTAAAGCGAAGGAGGTGGAGTATGCTGATTCATGTACAATAGATTTTATAATGATTTCTTTCGCTCAGCGGCATGTGTGGATGATTCGTTGATGATCATTTAAATATATGTTTTGTGGATGATTATTTTATTATATGATGATGTGGATGATATTTTTTTTGAATCCTTACGTGCAGGACTATTACGAAAAAATTAGAATGCATACGAATATCTAGACACAAACAATTTTATATGAAGGTATATATAGTCATATGGATAAATATATACAATTGTCTGCTACCAATTTATTTGTTTGGAAGGAAGAAAATAATGGGGAAAAATAGAAGAATGGGAATTAGTAATGTTTTAAAATTGATCACGACGATGTTTTCAAATATTAATTATTATAATTATTATAATTCAAATAATATGAAAATAAAAAAAAACCATCGTTGCAAGCGTGTAATATCCATCCTCTTATCAATCCATCCATCCGCTTATCATCTCGAAATGACAAAGAGCGAAAGTAAAACAATTAAGTCAATGGTATATCAATCACCGTATCCGACCACTTTCGCCTTAGCCCCGCCTTCAAAAAACTGGATTTGACTTGACTTGACTCGTACAATCTAAAATCGCATGGACACGTGGACGCATGGACGCTTATCTAAATGGCCCATAACAGCGGCAGCAAATAAACCACTTGTAGTTGCGTTTTATTTTCATGGAGAGTGGAGTAGGTATCCTGCATGCATAAAAAACGATCTGGAGTTGCATGCGAGTTTATTTTATTCCTAATTGGTTGGCAGCACTTAGCTTGTCAGACATTTGTCAGTTCAAAATTCAAAATTTCAAACAAACAAATGTTAACCTAATAAATTAGAATCATGTGAATTTCTTTTTAAAAGGTAATCGAAGAATATTCCGACTCACATGCTGAGAATTCTGTTGACAGCATTGATTTTTTAATCATATTTATCCGTTTCAATGTTTCTTGGCTTCTAGATTGACAGGGAAATTTTGAGGAATCCATCATTGCAGCCAACTGTTTCAGCTGTCATGAATTATTGAAATACGTTCCACACAGTGCCAGAGTACGAACTCCACTGAATTCACAAGTGTTCGTACTCTGGATGTTGTGGCTTTTTCGCGTGCAAATCGCTATCCTGCACTACTCCGGATGCATAAAAAAACGCACCTTATCTCGAAGTCACTCATACCTACAGATTCTACAATACAACGAAATGCATTAGGGAAGCAAAAGGTTAGTGCGCGAATTTGAACAGAAGTAAATTTCAAAAATTTTCGGGAAATTCAAAATTAATTTACTGTAAAATGTATGTTACAAATAGTCATCGTTATTCTTCTTTCTTGAGTCCAATTTTTAACCCCATGTGGGTGACAAGACAAAATCATCTTGTTGAGATACGTCCATTAATCAAATTCTATACCTACTTAATATGTGTACTGACCACATGGAGAGTTTATTCAATCTGTCAAGTACAAGGCTGTCAAGTACAAGGCTGTCAAATACAAGGCTGTTCATGAAAAGTACGAAAACGCTCTCATTGCATTTACTGAAAATTGGTATGTTCCCGTACTTTCAGTCACTGAATTTTCCTGAATCATGTGGTGGGGGAAATTCATGAAAGTACGGGAACGCTCTCATTGCATTTCCTGAAAAATGAGAACCTAAAGTATCAGTTTTCGGTTTTTGGGAGAACAATAGTGATAATTAAGGGGTCTATTGCGATTGTCGCAAAATAGTCGATATACGATGCTTATCGACTATCGTTCGTCGATTGTGAAGTTCGGTATTGTGAATGTCGATTGTGATTGATAAGTGTCGATTTGACAAACGCTTCTCATCGATGGTATTTTATATGGACGACGACTGACGATCACAAACGCGTCTGTTAAAAAATGGAAGTAATTTATAGTCTGTTTGCATTAGTTATTTTAAAATTTATTGTTAACAGGGGTAAACTAGTAAGTAATCGTATGCAATTTGAAAGGTTCGTAAATTTAATGCAGGAGAATGCCGACATTGCAAGAGGTGTTTGCACAAAAACATATGCAAAGCGGAGATGGGAAGCATTTGCCCAAGAATTGAATAGTTTGGGGCCTCCTGTTCGCGGGTGGGATAAATGGATTATGATTAGTTACAGCAAAAACATTTATTTAATAATTTAGAGTTTATGTGCTATTTAGGTTTGGACTGATATGAAATTTAAAATTAAAAAGAAAATGATTGAAAATAAAATTGAATGCAACTGGTGGTGGACCTAATAGGTTGCATACTTTTAGTAATATAGAGGAAGCTGTGATTAGTTTGTTGGAAACTGCCTCGTCAGTAAATCCACCTGAGCAAGAATTTGGTTTATCACACACTGATGAACATGGAGATTGTGAGTTAAATAAGGAAAATGAAGTGTCCGTAATTTAACAGAGTAAAATCCGTGAGGAAAAGCCAGGAAAAAATACAAAAGAAAAAAATGATGTCTGGATAGAAATGTTAGAGAAGCAAACGCAAGCCCAACAGGAATTTTATGAAGTAACACAAAATGTAATGAAAGACATAAAAAAAGTCTGAAAGGTAATAATAAATGTTCCAGAATGAGAACACGAACCAATAAGTGAAAAAGATAGAGCATACTTACAATTCTTCATCTAATTCTAGTGGATTGGACGTATCTCTTAATTTTCTTCTAGCTCTTTATAATTCCAGTAAATTATCGGAATCGGAACTATCCTCTACGTCCAAAAATAGCTCGACAGAACACATATTTCTAATAAAAATGTTTGTTTCTTGCAATATTAAACACTTGCTCAGGCGTTATTTTTTAATGAGCCACAAATTATAACAAAAAAAACACACCCTTTTCTTTCAACCAAGCTAATAAAAATATAAACTCCAAATTCGATATATTTACGCTGTCAACAAGTGACAAGTACAATTCACAAGCTCTTATATCTAAATTCATAATAATACACATATTTGTCGAATGCACTTACACAATAAAATTTTTTTTTAAAATTAGTCGATTGGACATCCAATCGACAATCGCAATACCAAACCAAATTTTATCGTTTCGAACGACAGCAGTCGATTGGACATCCAATCGACAATCGCAATAGACCCCAAAGTCATCCTAAGTGGTGATAAATTATCGCCACAAAGATATTCGACCTTCATAGCAAAATTACACAGAAAATATGTTGCTTGCCGCGCACATTTGAAAATGCTTACTCGCGCCATACCGTTTGACACTTTTCAGTACTTTCCAGGAGCTCAGACCCTGAGAGCATAAAGACATTCGGAGGGGCGATGTCCATTTAAAATACATTGAAGAGAAACCGACCACTTTTCATGTATCTTCAATGTCAATTCCCCTCTTTGTATCCTTTCTGTCATTATGACAATTAAACTAATGTAAACAATTTGAGTCGGTACGGAAATAAAATCGTGTTTATTTTAAATATAGATTAATTTTGTGTAGATTCGACTAGTGCGGTTCACAAAAACGTTAGTGTAGAAGTGAAAATCGCGAGTTTTATTTGAAAAAAGTGTCTGAAAACTGTGCAATTGCATTAATCTTTGCAATGAAGTGAGTTGTGCCGAATTGTGGCAATAGTTTGCAACGCCGGCCACTTGGAGTTTCTTATCACAAGTAAGGAATAAACAAACGATGTATTTTGCAAAATTTTGTGAATTTCACAAACTTTTTATAAGTGAAAGTGCTTATTTGAGCCCTTGTAAATATTGTCGACATATTGGCGCGAATTTTCTGGTAGCCATTTTAATTGCTGTCAAAAAAAACACAAAGCAGTAGAGCGCATAAACAGTTTCGGGGCAGAGCGGAAATAAAATGATGTAAAAATTTATTCGTATTGCATGCTGTGTGAAATATTGTTTTCCAGGGGTGTGTTCAATGTGCATGCTATAGCTGCTCCAAAAGCATAGCATAGCATCACTTTAGCAAGTGTCAAAATTCGCAGTAGCTAGGTGAAGCAGCTATGGATGTTGGACAGCCAAGAGCTGCTACGAAGGTCAGCCTTTACACAGGAAATTCAAAAATCATTTTGTTTCAATTTTTTTATTGTAATTTTTGCATTTTCGTGGATCAGTTCAATACTTCCATTGCACTTTGAAAACTGTATGAAATTTAAGAGCTTTCAACATACAGCTGCACAATCCATTAACATTTTCCTAACATATTTAAAACCTATCACTTATTTACGGCTTTTGACGCCATATATGAGAAAAAGAGCAAAAAATAATCGTTGAAAATTTGATAATACAGGAATCAGTGCACCCGGCCTTTTACGCTTCATGCTCGCCTTCTAAAAACTCAAGATGGGCTGCGCTGTGTACAAGCCAATTTATTTTTTTATTTAAATCGAGTTGAGTTTAAGTGTTTAAAAGCCTGTATTTAATTTATGCTGTCACTATTTTCAAATTTATTCCTCATCTCCTGTGTCACAAAAGCGCAAAAACTTCTTTTCATTTCAATTTCCAATTGAAAATTACGTTTAAACTGCATGTCAGCTGTGTACGCACGGCCATTTTGCCTTAGCTACTTTCTAGCTATCCTCCAGACTACGAGCAGCGAATAGCTGCTACCTTAGCAGCTATTCCGGAATCTTGGACAGCCCGACTGTCAAATAGCAAGCATCAGAAAGTAGCTATTTCGTGACATTGGACAGCCAGAGCTGCTAAATTAGCAGCTAATAGCAGCTATAGCATGCACATTGAACACACCCCAGATTTCCAGAAAATGAGCAACACATATTCATTTGGACTTCTTCTCTTGGATTTCCTGAGCTGATCATCAAAAATACTTCCCGGGTCTATTCAAATCTTTCGGCCGTGGTATATAGCAATTAATGATTGACAAGGGAATAAGTGTAATAGCTTCTTGTTTTTCTTACAGCTACCGTCATAGTACGTTAGTTCTGAGCAAGCGAACAGGGACCCATCTTTAGGGGAATAGAATCTTCGAGTGATGCAGTAAGTAAAGAAAATGTTCAACACATTCTTCTCTTTAATTATCTTAATTCTATAGATTCCTTTCGGCAACAATATTCAAGATGGGATAAACGATGGACAAGAAGACCGAATCGCGATCTCATTAGGTGCTTAATGCTGATGTTGCGTTCATGATACACTTTTGAAAATTTTAATATTCAACAATATCATTTCAATTATGCTACGTAAACAGACCAAGTGGCTCCTATTACCGCAGTGCATTTAATCAAGCTGCAGGAAAAAAATGGAAGATACTCTGAAACGAAAAAATAGGATTATCCGAAATTTGCGTAAAAAACAGCGCAGAAAACAGCTTCTATAGCTGAGTTATTAGATAATCTCAAGGCCAATAACTGGATTAGCGAAGTAGGTCGAGAACGATTAGATAGTGTGAATATAATATAATAAATATCTTATTACCTAGAAATATATTATTTCCAACCTATCATTGTATTTAGCCTACTTTATAGTATAAGAAAAGTTGAGACTTCTTGGAACTATTAACTGTGAAGACTACTTATTTTTTTCGAAAAATCTTAAATAAAATTTGTTTTTTTCGGAATTTGAAGTTGTTTTTGATTTTGATGATTTTATTCATTGCAGTTGCTTTACACACAATACTCAGTAAAAACTTTCTAGATGTTCTAAAAACGAAAATGATATTTTATATTATTCAATGTTTTCTCATCACCTACGGCAGTACTCGGCACATCCAAGATTTGAGCCAGCATAACCACATCTAATTTTTAAGCCACTTTCTCATAAAACAATTTTTGTTTTATGGGTGAATAAATATTCAATTAGTATATTCTACAATTTTCATAGTTCGCATGCATTTGTGTTCTGTTTTCATTTTCTATCCTGGAAAAACAATTAATTCACCGCAAAGCAACGAATAATCCAGCCTACTGTAGCTTATTTTTACTCCCTGGTTCGAGCATTCGCACGGTTATAATATGAAAGCTAAAAAATATTAAATAGCTAAATATCTAACAATCATTCAATTACGATATTCAAAATTTGAATATTTGAAATTATTCAAACATAATTATGTCCCCATCAATTTGATAAATTAGGAATTACCTACGCCCCGAAAATTTCAATCTATCATCGGGGTCGCTGGTGATGAGGAAAAATGGCCATGCCTTCGGCCCCTCCGAATGTCTTTATGCTCTCAGCTCAGACCCTACTGAAACTTCATCGTACTTGCTGAAAGAGGGGAAATTTTCAGTTTTCAGTAAAACGGAGTACGGGACGGGAACGGCTTCATTGCAATTAATCGCGATTAGTCGCAAATAATCGTAGTACGGAAGCAGATCTATAAGGTCTGTTCCCGTACTACGATTAATTGCAATTAATTGCAATGAAGCGTACTAAAACGGAGTACAAAAAACGGCTTCATTGCAATTAATCGCAATTAATTGTAGTACGGGAACAGACCTATAGTCTGGTATTTATTTCGTCACCAAAAGCTATCATTTTGGCAACTCTGAACGCGCGTCGGGTTTAAATTTATTTAATTTTTTCAATAGTTACGTCGGCACTTTCTGTCGACAAATTTACTAATTTTATGCGTAGGATAATTCTTACAGAACAAGAAACAATGATTTTCCAGCAAATATAATTTTTTTTGTAGATAATTTTACTTGGATACAGTCTAATTTGCTGGTTGGTTGATTGAATTAGTCCATCTTGGGAAATTTTGAGTATGCAATATGAAATGGATGGATGAAAATAATGTACTGGTGTAAAAGAAAATATTTGAAATAAACAATTATTAAATTGATTACATAAGTTTTATTGAAAAAAATAACGCTTATTTGCTTTCAGCGTAATGGCATTTAACGTGAAGGTAGTTTTGAAAATTTGCTTCTATAAGTTGCTTTGTAGTGTAAACTTCGATCTGGTTCGTAATATAGCAGTATTGATGAACCTCCAAGTTTGCATGATTTTCAAATTGAAGAGTTGGAACAAAAATTTATAAAGGAGTAACATATAGGATTTATCGTGCAGTTGATAAAATCTTAATGTTATTATGGAAAATAATTGATTTCCAATTCGAATACCGCCAATCTTCATCTGAATGCGGTGTTCATGTTGTTAAGGAAAAATTTAAAGGTAAAGCGGGCTGGAAGCTTGTTCTTTTCAAAGAAAAGAATATTACAGCCATGTACAATATGCTACTGCAGTCTGCACCACCACAAATTCAACGACATTCAACATCCTCGTTAAAATTCTCCTTAAAAGCTTGTGGATGTGTCTGGAAAAAACAATTTGTTTGCAAATAAGTATTTGTATATCTGGACTAACATGCAAAATCTACTTCTTTGCTAAATCTTCCTTTTGTTTTTCTCTCAGTAAGATATGGGTTGACCCTCATAGATAGTTTCTTCTTTTTATTATTTTCTAACGACTCAGCCACTACAAATGCGGCGTACAAAAACAGCAAACTCGCGAAATCATTATCCATGATTTTGTTTATTGTTTACGCAGCGGTTTTTGAGCAAGCCTTCAAAGATGAAAAAAGCAAAAGGTGTTAAGACCAACCAAGAGGTACACCGGATTCCTGTTAACCGACTAACTGAAACAAATTCGGTACGAAAGATCGAAAAAAATCATTCGACAATTTGGCCGTGGTCGGTACAAGGACATCCTGTTTACCGGCGAAAAAATTTTCACAGCGGATGAGACTTACAACCGGCAAAATGGCCGTGTCTGCGCTAGAAGAAGGTTCGGTGGGTCCAGAGAAGTCACCATGCCGCTTCAGTCATGGTTTGGTGGGACATTTCGTATCACGGTGCCTTCCCTATTCATTTTTGCGAAAAAGCGGTTAAAACCTCGGCAAAAATTTACCCAGAGATGCCGATGGACGTGGTCAAACCCCTAAATACGACATTATACAAAACCAAGCCTTGGGTATTCCAGCAGAATTCCACTTCTGGGCATAAGACGAACACGACACAAAAGTGGCTGGGGACAACTTTCCGGCGTTTATTCGAGCTGAAGACTGGCCGTCAGGAAGTTTTTAAACCCGCTTGACCAGTGACGGCTCGTGGCGCAAATTTTTGGGTCGGCCGAAAAGGAAGCTCTAATTTGTCAAATTAATTTTTTGGTGCTTGTTGTAAAGGAATTAGTGTGCATGTATTTCTGTACAAAAAATAGGTATATAATCTTTGTGCGAAATCAAAAAATTAAATTGTTCAGCAAGAACCACGAAGGAGTCTAGAGTATTCTCGCCAAGAAGGGAAGGGCCACGAGAATCTTGGAAAGATTGATAAAAATGAAAACAATAAAGAACATTAGAGCATGCCAAGAACGAACTGTGACTAAAAGGATGGTTGTACGGATGGAAGGAATTGTTTAAAATAAAGCATAAAATATAAATTAATGAATAAATGCGTACACAAATCCCAAGCACTGCCCATAGAATATTAAACAGAGAACTGCATTATAAACTAGTTAACATAAAATAAATCTTCAAGATTAACAAACAAACGTTAAAGCTGGTTAAGCGAATTTGGCTAATTCTTTAAAATTTCCTTGATTGTCAGATCCTCTAAATGCCAATTCCTGCGTTGATAGAAAAAATAACATGTTTATCAAATGCCTCATCATTTTCCGATTTACTCGCACGTTTTCATTATATTTACTGATACCGTCTCGACGAGCGGTATCCAAAGCATTCGCGATATTCAATTTACCGAGTAATTTATATTTCAAAGCCGAGTGGGTATGGTCTTTCGAGTTTTGGTGCTTATTAAGTGCGTGGTGAATATCTTAAATTATCATACCCAGTAGTACTAAATGGGTTGGTTGTATCCGAAAATAAGATACAATACCAGCACTACCAGTTAGCCAAGAAATATTTATCGATGAGTTGAATGGAAAACGGTTATGTCCAGATTTTTTTTTTTTTGGGTCATATCTCCCATTTTCGGTCGTGGAATTTGTAAACTTTTAACAAAATGTTTTTCTTCATACGACTTGTGGTGAAATTTATTTATTAAAAGATGAGATATTAAATCAACTTTTCTACTTACACATTCTCTAACACTTTTCAAATCCATATCCATTGCGCACTTCACAGTTATAAATATCTTCAAAGAAATTTTAATTCAAATTTTTATCTACTCTAGCAATTATAAACAACTACCAAAAGCAACAATAAAAACAACTACGAAAAACACACTCTTCAGAGCAAAACACAGAATCAATTTATTTAATTAATTAAATCACAATATAACAGAAAAGACTACCACCGTTCTTTTATTAAAACACTTTCTACTATAAGCAAACTAGTACTTGACGTTTTTCCTCCATCCCAGTACAATACGATTAAAAAAATCTATTTCCCTTACAATTTTGTCATATTCCACCTGAACGCGGCTGGCCGCCGAGTCTCTTGTATTCTTTCATCTGTGCACGGGGTGTGAAATTCGATTTGAAACACCCAAATAAATGGTTAGTATGGAAAAGAAGATTCATATGGAGGCTATCTGAAAAGTTTTGAGTGACCAAGACTGTGCTTGGGTACGGCAAATTTTCTTTGGCCGCAATTTTGCTTTTATTGATTCTCGCTTGTGCTTGCTATGTATGTATGTTCACTGGGTTTGGGTATGATGCGGCCGCCGTTTCGGTGGGTGGATGATGCATTGTACTCATATGTACATATGCTTGTATGAAATGATTTAAATTAGGACTGTTGACCGGTCGTCGTATTATGTTGCCAGATCGACACAAACGGGCTATTATTCGTTTACATTATGCTGCTTCAATTTTATTTCATTTGCAGTTCAGTATTGTATATTCGGCTAATGAAAAACTAGAGATTGGCTGAGGTAAATATAGGTAGGAAGAAGCAACATGTAGTAAGTAGTTAAGTGCTTAAAATTAAATATTTATCTCTTTTTATCTTTGATAATAATTTTCTGCTTACGATAATTTTCTTGGTACGGCCGGGCCGACCTTGCCGCCCCTGACGAGCCGTCACTGCGCTTGACTATCAATTTTGGTTAGTGTTGAAAGAAAAACCATGTTCGAAACATCACCGCAACGTGGCGTCCTTAAAGGCATCTGTAGCGACCAGCAAAGTCGTAAAGCGCCACCTGGGCGTGGACTGATGCTTGAAACATAAGTAGCGACCTTTTTAGAAATATATCTTTCTTCTTACATGTTCCACGAACGCGATCAGACGCCATTAAATATACGCTTGTGAAATCAAACTTAAGTTTAAGTGTTATCCATAAAATAAACTATTATTGTAAACGAAACGAAGTGTTTATCTTTATATTGAGACTCTATAAATTGGTGACTTCCCGACAGTGAAATCGCAGTGTCGTCGACAGTAAACTCGAAAACCATAATTTGAAAATGGCGACTCCACCGACGCCCGGAACAAGTACAACAAGCGATACGGGTGATACACCGCGGAAACAGGAATTTACACGCAGAAGCGAAGATTTTTTTCCGCCTCGCATTGATGCCATACGCGATTTAAAATTGCCACCATTTTGGACACGACGCCCGAATTTATGGTTCGTCCAAGTGGAAGCGCAATTCTCAATATCACGCATCGTTTCCGATAGTGTTAAATTTAACATCGTAGTGGCAAATATCGATTCATCAATTCTGGAGCAAATCGCTGACGTAGTGGAAAATCCTCCCTTAACCGATAAGTACGAGGAATTGAAGAAGCAAATAATTGCCAGGTACGCCGAAACGCCGGAGCGAAACTTAACTAAAGTTTTAACGGAGTTAGAGTTGGGTGATCAACGTCCGTCACAACTGTACAGGCAGATAAAAACTCTGGCTGGGGACCAGTTACCTGCCGAGGCAGTGCGAGCGTTATGGCTTAGAAGGCTTCCGCCTCGCGTCCGAGCGATTCTCTCTGTCACAGCTGACGTTGCTACGAATCCGATGTTGGAAATGGCTGACAAAATAGCGGAGGAATTAAGCGCCCCAAGCATCGCATCAGCCAGCATAACGAAAGCTGAAGACGCAGTAAGTACTATAGAAGATACATTGTCAAAGGTTCTCGACAGGCTCAAAAACTTGGAAATGAAATGTCGCGGGAAAAGGTATTTTACTACACGTTCTCGTTCACGTTCGCGTTCGAAAACACGTGATATTGCAAAAACAGACTCTCCAAATTGCTACTACCACCGTATTTATGGTGAGAAAGCACGAAAATGTCGCGAACCGTGCAGCTATAATTTGACAAAAAACTAGCGTCGCCGTCGTCAAATAGTGCGGTCAACGACGGAATTGATTCTCCTAAGAACCGCCTAGTTATTATCGACAAATTTTCGAATCAATCTTTCTTAGTTGACACAGGCGCGGACATTTCGATAATTCCGTGCACAAAAGCTACCAAAAATACGAGCGTTGAAGGAAATATTAAGCTATATGCGGCAAATGGAACTGTTATTAATACTTTTGGGGAAAAAATTCTTACATTAAATTTAGGATTACGTAGAATATTTAAGTGGCCTTTCTGCATAGCGGAAGTTGAACGCCCTATAATTGGCGCAGACTTCTTGCGATATTTTAATTTGCTTGTTGATGTTAGGAATAAAAAGCTGATCGATCGTGAAACACAGCTTTCGACTATTGCACACATAATGGGTAAACCGGTATCATCGATAACGACAGTAAACCTAAATGAACCTTATTCCGATTTATTAAAAGAATATGAAACTGTCACAAATTCTACAATATGCGTACCGCCCACAGAAGCAATATATATAAAACATCATATAGTAACGCGAGGCCCCCCTATTTTTGAAAAACCACGTCGTTTGCCACCGGATAAATATAAAGCCGCAAAACTTGAATTCGAGTACATGGTCGAAAAAGGGATTTGTCGTCCGTCATGTAGTCCGTGGGCCAGCCCACTCCATTTAGTGCCCAAAAAATCTGGCGAATGGAGACCGTGTGGAGATTACAGGCGTTTAAACGCCATAACAGTCCCTGATCGTTATCCTATTGCAAATATTGAAGACTTTACTCATAATCTTCACGGAAAAGCCGTATTTTCAACTATAGACCTGGTACGAGCGTATCACCAAATACCAGTATCAACCGAAGATATTGAAAAAACCGCAGTTACTACGCCGTTTGGCTTATTTGAATTCCTAGCGATGCCATTCGGATTAAAAAACGCGGCTCAAACGTTTCAACGCTATATCGATATGGTTTTGAGAGGTCTAGAATTTTGTTTTTGTTATTTAGATGACATATTAGTAGCTTCTAGTTCAAAAGAGGAGCACGATTGTCATCTACGACAAGTTTTCGATCGTTTACGAAAATACGGTATCAAAATAAACGTAGCAAAATGTAAGTTTGGACAAACTTCGGTTCAATACCTTGTCTACACCGTAAACCGCGAAGGTATTACGCCACTGTCAACTAAAGTGGATGCTATACTGCACTATAAAAAACCACAAACTATACAAGATCTGAGACGTTATTTAGGAATGATAAATTTCTACCGTAAATTTTTGCAAAACGCCGCAGAAGTTTTAGCACCGCTAAACGCCTACCTGGTGGATTCCAAAAAAAATGATAAACGCATCATAAATTGGACACCTACGGCAGAAAAAGCCTTTAAAGAAAGTAAAGAACTATTTACTGAAATAACATTGCTAAACCATCCGATAGAAAACGCTACATTGGCAATAGCAACAGATGCTTCTGATTTTGGAATGGGAGCGGTATTGGAACAATATCATAACAATAGATGGCAACCATTAGGGTTTTTTTCCCGAAAATTCAGCGAAACGCAGAAAAAATACAGCGTTTATGACAAGGAATTACTTGCCATATATTCTGCCATTAAACATTTCCGAGATCGAGTAGAAGCTCGAAAATTTAGCATCAAATGTGACCACAAACCGCTAAGCTATGCTTTTATGCAAAAAGCAACAAAAGCATCGCCACGACAGCTCAGACAGTTGGAATTTATAGCACAATATACAACGGACATCATATACGTACAAGGAAGGTCAAATCCAGTAGCGGATGCGCTATCTCGAATTGATGTGATAACCAACCATTCGAGCATCGACATGTCAAATTTAGCAGCAGAGCAGGAGAACGATCCAGAGCTGCAGGAGCTGTTAAATTCGGAGACATCATTAAAACTAAAAAAACTTGTTGTTAATGGAAAAGCAATATATTGCGACGTATCAACGCAAACTACTCGTCCATACATACCCCTGTCTCTTCGCCGAAAAGCATTCGACATCGTACATCGATTATCACATCCTGGCGCACGAGCAACAAGTAAACTGGTGAGAGCTAAATTCGTTTGGCCGAGCATGAAAAGGGACGTCACAGCTTGGACAAAAAACTGCCTCCAATGTCAACGTTCAAAAGTCGGTCGGCACGTGAAACATTTTCCTCTCCAGTTTGCTGCACCCGACAACAGATTCGATCACGTCCACATTGATATTGTGGGACCATTGCCATTGATTAATAACAAGCGATATGTGCTCACAATGATCGACCGTTTTTCTCGTTGGACAGAGGCCGCTCCGATAAGTGAAATTTCCGCAGACACAATTTCTACGACATTTTACACGTACTGGGTAGCTCGGTTCGGCACACCTAAAATTTTAACATCAGACAGAGGAAGTCAGTTTGATGCCACATTGTTTCGATTGCTTGCAAGATTAATCGGCTGCAAACAAATCCGCACAACTGCATATCATCCGTCAGCGAACGGTATGATCGAACGTTGGCACCGCTCGCTAAAAGCTGCATTAATGGCACACGAAAATAGTAATTGGATTGAGAGCTTACCTACTGTTCTTTTGGGACTACGAACAGCTTTTAAGGAAGACTTAAAATGTTCAGCCGCCGAAATGATTTACGGAACTACTCTTCGTTTACCAGGAGAATTTTTCGAATCAGAAGAACGACCAAGTGATCCTGAAATTTTTCTCTCGAAATTTAAGCGAGAAATGCAACGACTTCGACCGTCTCCTGTAGAACATCACTGCAATAAAAGTTTATTCGTGCATAAAGAATTAGCCAATTGCACTCATGTATTTCTTCGCGTCGACAACGTCAAAAAGCCTCTTCAACAGCCATATACTGGACCATTTAAAATATTAAGTCGAATATCGGATAGAGTCTACAAAATCGAAATAAACGAAAAAGCAGTAAACGTATCAACCGAAAGGATCAAACCAGCTTTTATTTTAAACACGAATGTAACGAACGAACCTGAAAATAGCAAATCAACGACATCAACAAAAACGTCACATTTTCCAGATTCAAATACAAGCAGAGAAAAGCAGCCACAGCCAACTTTGCGAACATATCCAGGAGCGAAGGGAGCGAAGTCGAAAAAATTGACAGTTACTTTCCTTCAAAGTAATGACAATTCTTGAGGGGGAAGTACTGTAGCGACCAGCAAAGTCGTAAAGCGCCACCTGGGCGTGGACTGATGCTTGAAACATAAGTAGCGACCTTTTTAGAAATATATCTTTCTTCTTACATGTTCCACGAACGCGATCAGACGCCATTAAATATACGCTTGTGAAATCAAACTTAAGTTTAAGTGTTATCCATAAAATAAACTATTATTGTAAACGAAACGAAGTGTTTATCTTTATATTGAGACTCTATACATCTCTGTAGAAAGTGGTTGCAGAATGTTCTCCAGACACCTTGCGTACGAGTTTATTCCACGATTGAAGCTATGTGTAGAAGCGAAAGGTGGACATTTCGAATAAATTATACACGATTTAAAAGGCTTTGATTGATTGATTTCAGTGGTGTTTAAATTTTTTTCCTAGCGCTTTTTGTTCTCAAGATAATCGCTAGACTGCAGTGACGGCTCGTCAGGGGCGGTAGGGTTGGCCCGACCATACCAAAATAATTGACTGATGACACTAGATAATAATAAAGATATATTATTCGATCTTGTTTTAATTCTGATTTGTATACGCACAATGAACAATTTATCCAGTAAATACATCTTTCATACGACAGAGAGTCAACAGTACTCAAAATCCACATTGCACTCAAACATTCTATCATAATGTACATACGACTGTATAATCCCCAGCAAGTACAAGCGAGAACCAAGTGAAGCCACGGCCGAAATTGCAGCCTATAGTAAGCTGGCAGAGTCTGGCTACAGTCTAAGCAACTCAAAACTTCTCAGAGCCTCCATTCTATACCCCATTTCAATACTAGCTATTTAGTTAGGTGTTTTGTATCAAATTTCGCACTAAAGCAAAAATGACAAAAATTGCCAGCTGCCAGAGCTCTGCTTAAAAGTAGTAGTAGTAGTAGTAGTATTAGAGCAGAGATTGCAGAGATTGAATTTCTGTAACATAGCATTGTATGAATAGATAAAGGTCAAATGTGAGTTTCCTTATTGAAGAATGCCTCGTGTTTGGTAGGGTAATAAGACGATAGTAGTATATAGTATATTGGTAGAATAGAAAAAAAAAGTTTTTAAAATTGATTTTTTATTTTGGCTAGGAGACTATGGTTGTATAGGATTAGTTTGTCAATGCAAAAACGGTTTTTCGAAAATGATTTCTATTGAAGAGATGGTAATGGGAAAACAGAAATAATGCAGGTAAAAAGATGGTCCTGCAAATCATCTTTTTATAGACGAATTTATTATTATTATTCGTAATGAATATAATTTAATGAAAAAATTTGAGAAAGTGAATCCAAAGGAAAACTTGACAAGTTCGTGGGATAAATTTGGGAACATTATAGTGCAGTAGTGCAGTGTTCAAACCGGAATAATTTATATAAATAACATGTCGCGATATCTGTATGCTATCCATAGTAAAGTAGTGAGAAAGTCATAGTAAACAATCTCTAGCTTAATATTTCGCGAGCTTCCGCGTTCGAAAATTCTCTCAGCCCGTGTAAATAAGACATTGTTGGAACTGGTCGTGTACATAAGACATTGTTGGAACCTTCATTCCGCCGTCTTGTTCGTTAATTGCATTTGCGATCGGCATTCCATTAGACGGCCATGTTTGAATTTAAAATCTATACTGGAGCAACTCCTGATCTATGCCAGGACAACTTCTGATCCATGCACATCAGCAAGTTTGGTATCTGATGAAAATTTAACTTAGATACTTCGCTCGGAATTCAATATGTGGTGCTTTTCTGACTTTCCTCTATTGGAAACATTGACAAGTCCCCGGCATATCTTAAATCTTCGTCGGCACATGGAATGGGTAGAAAAAATATTTTCCACAATGCATTCTGTATTGGTGGCTTTCATCATTTTAAGTTCACCATTTTGTACCCGAGACTCCACGGGTCATTTCTGAAAACGCTGGTTAGTATTTTCTAGCTACTCGCCTTACTTAAAATAATGGCTTGCTGCAGTACCTTTCCCATAGTCTTGGATTCTTCGAAGTTATATTATAGTTATGCACCAGCCCTGCGTCTTATGCGATGCACGATTTATCGGACTCTTGAACATTGTCCTCACAGATCCGATGTTTCCTAAATTCACCAGCACACTAGGGGCTTTTGATGACGGATATTCTTGCATAGCATGGACACCTCACAGACTGTCTTGATGAGCTCTAATAGTAAGCTTTGCTGTAATTAAAAGTTTCACGATCACTAATATTATGGTTTCAGTAATAAGAAAGGATTAAATACATATTGAAGAGCGGTATATCATGTCATACTTTGTCATTCTAGAATGAATATATTTTATTACGATGGTACATTAAAATAAACAATAAACACATGAAAATTTTCAGATTCAAAAATTATATTCGACCACACCGCCATATGTAATTGTGCGTGACGTTGTATTTAGATATTACTATATGTAAGTAGGGTCTTGCGAGATATTGTCACCAGTAATGGTGGAAGTGGTGGATGTTCTTTTCACCGACCAGTTGGAATCGAAACCACAAGCTGAATCAGAATCGGAGTCCGTTGGTTGCTCCAAAAGGCTACTAATTGGCGACCTAAGTTGACTTGGTGTTGCAGGCATACTACTGTATCCTAACGATGTTTGTTCACCTTCCGCGGCCCGTTTTGATCGTCCCTTTTTCATTGATTCATCTTTGTGCAGCGGCGGCATGACATTGTTGTGTTTTGGGATATTTTCTGCACTACCCCAGCTCTTAGATATCTTAGTCGAATCGAATACACTGTTAACTGTTGGAGTACTTATCCTCACGTGGGCTAGATGGTGGTGATGCCCATGGCGGCGCATCTTCGTTGTCATCGTGTCATCTTGATGATGGAAAGGATGTTGATGGTGATTAGTCGTGGCTCCAGCCCCAGTCGAATTTGTGCTGCCAGTTCCAACTCCCAAGAAGTTACTGAATGCCTCGGTTGTTTTCTTCACTCTTACATTCAAAGAACCAATCCGTAGGAAACCCAAATCTTTTTCTGTGGATAAATTATGAGAATATTTAATCGTCAGTAAGTAGATTAATATATGATTAAGAAGAATGTGTGTTATTGAAAGTTAGGCAAAAGCTTTTCTTACATATTTAGGCAGGGAAATAATAGTGGTAGTGTCAGTGTGAGCTATAATGTAGAGTTTGATTAATTTTTGTTCAGCTTTGTTTCTGAGAATCTTAACATTTGTTTGATGTTGGCAGCATTAGCAATAGTTTCAACAATTTTACTGAATTGATTAATTTACAAATTTTATTGACATTATATTTTTATAATTATATTATCTTCCCGTCGCCAGAAATTTTAAGATTGCAGGGAGCCTTTCGTGTAAATAAATAAAATTTTTTTTAGAGCTATCCGTCTTCTCAATTAATGATGTAACTGTTGAAAATAGTTTTGAGTATATTAATTCAATCACGCACAAGTAGTTTTTTTTACAGTATTTGGGTTCAGTTCTTAACTATATAAAACAAATTATATGTTTTACCTGCTTTCTTTTCTTCAACCACACCTTACACTACTTCGTCGCTTTATTGTTGCTGGTTCTTTGGTTACCTGTGCAAGTAAAATCTCTTTGTTAAAGCGTAGTATGTATGGGAGGCTTAAGATAAGTATTGCCCAGTCTTAGAATTCTTCATTGATAATATGTAAGCAAAGCTTTAGATGAAAAATAAAACCCCATGCGAATTGTCAGACGTAACAATTGATTGAGTTTGAAAAATGAAAATACCATACTTGGACGAGTTAAAAAGTCTACATTCTAATTAAGACTTACCTGATTGTTTACGCCGTGCCTTGATTTCTGGAAAAATTCATACGGATTATAAATTTAATCAGATATTCAAACAATGATTGTTGTTAAATTGGTTTCAGATAGTCAGGTGAGTGTATAAATTAGTGGTTTCCACCAAAGTTATTAGAATGAAGCATCAAGGGTTTGCGTTTGGACATCGCAAAGCAATTAGAGTAACTTTGTTAAATCGGTTAGTTTTTTTAGCATTGCGTACAAAATGCGAATACAAATGGCTTACGTGTTTATTTAAATGTTTACATTTTTTCCATATAAATGCATTCTAAGTGTTACGAATCAGATATTAATTGTTAGTTTCATTTATTACTTGATACATTTGCTAGACAAGCATAAGAGGGTTGATCAATATGTAATGATATTCGGTTATTTCCAGTTCGGATAAAGTTCCAAAAAAATTTTTTTTACTACCACATACATATACTCACTACATTCATTTGAATACGAACAGTCGAAGAGAGCACATCAAAATATAGAAAAACGCAATTAGAGCTGTCATTTCATTAAGTACCTGTATTTGAAAAAATTGTCTACCAGAGACATACACGGTGACATGGTGGAAACATTAGGGGACTCTGCTCCTCCATATTCCACCGTTGCACGCTGAGCCAAAGAGTTTAAGCTGGTAAGTACATTCAATGAAGGCGAACACCGCGAAGGACATCCAACCACGTCCCTCACTCAAGAAAATGTGAAAAAAATCAAAGATGTCATGTTGGTAGATCGAAGAATGACCATCAGCCAAGTAGCTGAGCTGAGGTCACAGGGATCTCGAATGGCAGTGTTCAAAGGATCGTTGCCCACGAATTACATATGAAGAAGGTCTCTTCGCGTTGGGGGCCGAGAATGTCGACATTTCGAGAGTGAATCTCGAAAAGTTCCAGGCAGATCAGGAGATTTTTTTTGTCACGTTTCGTGATCATAGATGAGATTTGAATCTACCATTTTGACCCAGAAACCAAACAGCAATCGATGACGTGGAATCAACCCTCTTTAGCAACGCCGAAGGAATTCAAAGTGTCGAGCTCGGCGGGGAAGGTTATGCATGAGTTTTTAGGGACGCTGAAGGAATCATCATATTGGAATATTTGGAAAAGGGAGCCACTATATCAGGTTCTTACTACGCAGACCAAATAAGAAGATTGCGAGAGGCAATGAAGGAAAAAAGACGCTGCAATATGCGAGCTGGAGTTCTGTTTAATCAAGATAACGCACCGGCTTACAAGGCTGCAGTTTCGATGGCTGCAATTTAAAAAACAGGATTCGGACTTTTACATCTTTCCTCGGAAAACTTTTTGCTACATCATCCAGTGAGTTTTACATCTTTTGTCGGCTCAAGGAACACCTTCGGGGTAAGAAATTTGAAAATGATAGCGCAGTGATGGCCGTTGTTGAGGGATTTTGGGAGAGTTAAGGTAAAGAAGGGTATCCTGTGTTTGGAAAAAGATGGACTAAATGTATTAACTTGATAGGAGACTATGTTGAAAAATAAATATATCTTTTAAATTTGATCACCTTGGTTTATATTCATTATCATTATTTATTGATCAGCCCTCGTATATTGTTTCTCCTTCTGCTATAAGTGCGACTGAAATGTTGAAAAGCTAGACAAGGTGTCGCTGATTTAATACATTCAAAGAAAAATCTTTTGGAGTTAATACTATGGATTTTTAGAGCTCTTTGAAATAAGGCACTAGTCCATTTTCTCGTCAATAACTGTTCAGTTTTTTTTACTTTAAGCGCCTTATCGATTGACTACTTTTTGCTTTCTTTTGTACATTTAACTTCTCATAAAGTAGTAGTGACCTGGTCTGGGCTTGATCTCTCATCGATAAAGTATGTTCGTACAATCGATCTGATTTACTCGATTTGCTTCTTGCCAAACACATACATATGCCCATTCTTGACCAAACCATAAGCTTGAAAAATACATACTTTGTGTTTGGTTACTTCAGCAACTTTTTCCCCGCAGATATATTTACAGGGGGCCTATTATGATTCAAATTATGATATCGGAGTTCGTAAAATTTCACAACTTGCCAATGATCGGAAACTGTTTCGAAATCGGAATTTAATTCTCCTTTTCAACTGTCAACAGCTTCACTCGAATGAACCATATCGATTTCAGATTTCCAAGATATTTTCAATCAAGTGTCAAAATAACGATTCAAATTTATAAAATTGGACCAACTTTCATAGTTTCTTGCTGAAATTGGCTCAAAAATAAGTCCAATGACTAAATAGAATATTATATCACCAATGTTAAAACTTGCGGCTAGCTAATCGATGGGTAGACTTTACTTACGCATGCCAACTCACCAGAAAACAAACAAATCTGAAACTGAAAAATCCGTCAGAAGCCCGCAGAGAAACTCAACCACAAGTGAGCTGTCGGTTTAGACGCCTCGACTTCGGAATTTGTGTTCCGAAGTTGGCGGATTCAAATAGCAAATCACCATACGAAAAATACAATATATGAATGCCGATATTTTTTGGCTTACTACTGAACGAGTCTCTGATAGAGTATAAAAGCAGTAGTATTTTACTTTTGATGAACTATAAGACAAAACGACTGGCATATCTGACTGTGGGCATTGGGTATGACCATGGCCAGATGATCGTGCACCCGTTAAAAAAAGGCGGGAGCGCATGATGGGGAATGACGTACATATTTTGTTGGAAACAAAAAGCTCCAAAGGATGTCACCAGCAGGTAAGTGTGCTTTGGGAATGGAATAGAAAACGTTTGACTTGTCGGAAACTCAAGGTTTTGCTGGGGTATTGGATAAAACAGAATCTTTAGCGATTACTGTGATACGTCTTTCCGAAAGAAAATTTAATTTGCTGGAAAACAACGCAAGAAAATGTTCTGTGAAGGTATCGGTGTTTCTTTTAAAAACAATGGCGCAGCTTGTAAGAGAAGACATTCACGAAATTGAAGTAGTTTTGGAGGCGATCGAGACTTGCAGCAAGAAAAGGCCGGGAATTGAGGTTAATAGAGAGTGATCAGTCAAAGGAGCACGGATAAAAGAATTTACCGTATTCAAAACCCTGCGGAAGTCGATTATGGAAACGAGCTAAGATTTTTGAGTTCAAATAGAGAAAATGCTGTTTCTGGCAATGAAAACGTAGCAGACATAGTTAATCATGATTGCATAATGTATGCCCATACATCGGAGTAAGTCTCATCATGTAGTGTAATGAAGCATGGAAATGGTGATGGAGGAGGATGACAATATTAATGTGACTTCATCCCGGCAAATTTTACTCTTAAAAATGGCTGAAATTCAATATTTCATTGTACCATCTATCTAGGGACTTTAAGGCTGCCTATGATAGCAAAGCCAGGTTGGAAGTGAATAAAGCCATGAGAGCATTTGACATCCCAAACAAACTGACACGATTGTGCAGGTTGACCATGACCAATGTAACAAGCCAAGTAAAAATAGTCACCTTCATTAGGCTCCGACGTCACCAAGTCCAGCCAGATACTGGTTTATGCAGTTTATATAAACATTCTTGGATGATCTGAGCTAGCTTTTCGAAAACCCTTCGTCCAGATCGAGTGGAATGTACATAAATGAAGGGAAGACAAAGTACATTGTGGGAGCATCTGCAGGAAGAATACTTAGATTAGGTCAAACCTTCAGGGTAGTTGAGCATGAATTCCAAGTAGTGCAACCCTTCATCTATCTTGGGTCAATAGTAGCAGCCGTTGACAATATGAAAGAAGAAATACGCGGGCTTCTATTCAAATCCAACAAATCCTACTACAGTCTGTTAAGACTCTTCCAATCCCGAAATCTCACCTGAACATCAAAACTACTGCTGTGAAAGACCATGGAAAATCCTTTGCGGTAAATTTTACGGCAGACGCCAGCGTGCGAGACTTTGCTTGTGGTAGAGGAATGGCGTTGACCAGGACGCTCGGAGTTTAGGAGTTTCTATTTGGATGACATAAGCTCGTGACCGGAACCGATGCAAGCATTTGTTGAGGGAGGCTAGGACCCCGGATTAGGAGGAGGATAGGACCCCGGTTGTAGGATTAGGACCCCGGTTGTAGGACTAGCGCATGGACCTTTAACAGGGGAACAAAAGACATTTCAGGAGCTTCTGAGCAAATATTGCTTGACATTAGTAAATAATTGAACATTATTGCAAACAAAATTTGATTGAAAGTAATAAGTGCGTAAATTGAGAAAATAAGTAAACAGAATTGTGGAAAATGATTTCAATTTAGTTACGATAATTCGATTAATTGCGGCAACAGTGTCATAGTTGCTATTATATACGCAATATGTGAAGCAATAGTGTCAGATTGCTGTTATATATGCAATATAAGATTGTTATCCGATAAATCAGTGCACCAGCTAAACCGTTTTAGATCCATAATTTGGTTTTGCAATAAAAGAAATGCTGTTTACCAACTGGTCAAAGAGCACTTCAAATCTCAAAAAGACTCGAAATTCAAACAAACAGTGACTTTTCATCGCATATTGGTTTAAAAGATTTGTTCTCTTTATTAGTCGTCATGTCTAACTGCTTGGATCAAACCAAGTGAACGTTTCGAAACGGAATTATCTTTAATTTGGTATCAAAAGCAGTATGTGAAAAATCCATCACCAGATTGTTATTCAATGAAAAGGCCTTGAGTTTTTTTCTGAAATATCTCGTTAACTATTGATTTTACGTTAATTATTGTTATCATCGGATTGGTTCACCTAGGAAATTTTAAGCTCAATTAATACCATTATAGTTGATCCTTTAATTGAGAGCTAAGTGGTGCTGTAATATGTGCGTACGTACGTTTGAGTGAATGCATGGAAATAGTGTGAAATAGTGTAATTTATTCATATTCTTCCTGCATTACAAACGGTACAAAAATCTGTAGAATTCAAAACAAACTGATTTTCACAAGTGCAAACCTTTTTAAAATAGAGTATGTATGGGGATTTTTGTAAAGTTTGGCCACTTAGCTCCTGAAGTGCGGTCTCCTACAAAACTTTTTTTTTGAAAACTCTTTCTTGTCTCACAACACGAATCAGAACCGTTATAAAGGTATCTAAAGTAAGTGCAGTGGCTATTGTTCCAGTTCGTGCACTTTCGATTTCGTTTTGATTCGTGTTATGATTCTTGACATTAAAGTTTTGAGTGGCCGATTTTTGGAGCAGTCCGACATTAGGAGCATTCAGCCTATCTTTTCGTAAAAATTTGGTGAATATTATCAATTGGAGATATGTTGAGATGGAAATAATTAGGCATTTTCAATAAGAGATGCATTGATTGGAACTTAAAATGATGTCGTTAGGAAACTGTAGTCGTTAAAACTGAACATCAATCACATTGAAGCTTCATTGAAGCTTTTCTTACATCAATCACATTGAATCTTCTATCCAATCTGATCAGCCTAAATCCGTTTGGTCGTACATTCGCTCTCTAAAAAGCTCCTCTGGAATTTCTAACTGTATGAGTCAAAACGATATAACAGCTACCACCTCACAAGAAGTTTGCGAGCCTTTTGTTCAATACTTTTCTTCCTTCTTTTCGCAACAAATTCTCCCTTCTTCCACTGCTACTCTTCCCCAATTCTCACCAATACTATCCTCTTTTAGAACTAATTCTATTAAAGTAGAATCCTTAATGTGCTCCCTTGATACTAGCCTTGGTTGTGGTGCTGATGGTATTCCAAATTTTCTAGCTAAGTCTTTATCTTCTTCCCTGTGTGTTCCTCTTTCTATTACTTTCAATCTAAGCATTACTTCGGTACAGTCCCTTCCCTATGGAAAAAGGCAAATCGTTTTTCCCGTACATAAAGCTGGTGACCTTGTTTGCATCTGTAATTATCGGCCCATTTACCTCCTGTCCTGTTTCAGTAAATTGCTTGAAAGGATGGTTTACAATAGAGTATACTCTTCTGTCCATTCTTTTGTTGCTCCAGAGCAGCATGGGTTCGTAAAAGGCAAATCTACATTGAATAACTTGCTTTCTTTCTCCAATGTGCTTGCATCTGCCTTGGATCAGCAAAAGCAGGTTGATGTAATCTATACAGATTTCTCTAAAGCTTTTGACTCTGTGAATCATGATCTTCTTCTTCTGAAGCTTCAAAGTCATGGTATCTCTAGTACTCTAATCTTCTGGTTCACTTCTTATGTTGTTGATCGTTTTTGTGTCGTAACTGTCAATTTCTGTATCTCTGTTCCATTTTTTCCCCACCTCGTGAGTTCCGTAAGGTACAATTCTTGGCCTTCTGTTGTTCCTGCTGTTTAATAATAACATCTTGTATACGTTCAACTTGTCTTTTGTATGCTGATGATTTCAAGATGTTCAAAGTAATCAAGACGTTTGACGATTGCTTTCAGTTACAAAATGATCTCTTTGCGTTAAATAACTGGTGCATTGCTAACGCACTTATCTGAATGCCGCTAATTATCTCCAAATGTGTTATACGCATAAAATTACGTATATTTCCTTCTCTTACTCTGTTTCTAATTCCTCTCTTAATGTTGCTGTCAATATCCAGAACCCCGGCGTAATATTTGATTCGAAACTCAAATTCGATCAACATAAAATGTCTATCACTGCCAGGGCTTCTAAATTGTCCGGCTTTATCCTTAGATCCTCCAAAACCTTTGTTAATCCCTCCACATGCTTGAATCTCTTCTTGTCATTTGTTCGCAGTATTCTGGAATACTGTTGTCAAATGTGGTGTCCCCATTACCAATATCTTGTGCAATCATTAGAATCCGTCCAACGTAGGTTTACCCTCTCTATGTTTTATAAATCCAACATCCCTTACTGCGTTTATAATCATCGTCTCTCTATATTGCAGATTCCTTCCCTTGAATCACGCAGAGTTTTCCCTGACGAGTGTCTCCTTTCCAAACTGCATTACCATCTTGTTAACTGTGATCTACGCGACCAGGTTTCTGTTCAGGAATCTTATCGATCTAACAGATCCTCTTTTATGTTTAACGTTCCTTTCGCGCGAACTAATGTGTACTTTTATTCGCCTTTGTTGCGTATAGCTAAACAACATAACGCGTTTCAATTTGGTCCTTAAGTAAGTTGTTAAATAAAGTCCTTAAGTACGATGTTAACTTTTGAACTTGCTAATAGTTAAATTTTTTATTTTTATTTATTATTGTACAGTATTTCTTCAATCTATTCATCTTTTCTCTTTCTCTTCCCTTGGATTATCTTGTTTTTTGTTTTATTTTTATTCTAATTTTTCTCATCTCTAATTGGACGTAAGTCTGTTGTTTTGCAGAATTGTTAAATAAATCAATAAATACATAGCTATGGATAATAAGATATGCTGTATTTGAGTGGCATTATTATTACTTTTGAGCGCCGAGTCAGAAGAACTTGCCGGAGAAATTAACAGACCACTTTCTCACATATGCAACTAAAACACTCATAAATTATTACATACCACGAAATTACTAACACTCAATTTTAGTGATACACTGGTCGCAGGACGTTCAGATATTACAATATTCGTATTAGGTGATATCATCAAATATTGTTATTAACCCATTTCTAGTTGAAAGTATGCTACTTCTGAGTGAAGCAATCTAATGTCTCTTAATGAAACCAGCACTGGTTTGACTCAGTGGCGTGGCGTTCATGGAAGCAAGGGAAGCATTGCTTCCCTTACATTTCGTGTATAAGAATTTTTTTAAGTAAATTTTCCCAAAAACGAATAGTGAACAACTCTCGCAGATAAGGTGGTAGCACCACCGAATGAAAATAATGAGAGAAAAAGACGCATGGAAGCAATGCCTCCTAGAAGTACGGGCCGTAATGCGGAATACTGACGTCCCACTAGACTGTCAAAGTGTCGCGAAAAACACACGCAGTCTTATGGGACGTCCGCAGGAAAATGTTAATTGTACAGGTTGTGTTAAAGTGAGTGAAATGAAAATAAAGTGATATGTGCGGAGCAGTGCTAGTGAACAGCTAAAATAAAAATTAATGCCGTGCGTGCGGTATAATTAAGAAAATTCGCTACGAAATGTTTATCGGCTGGTGTTAGGTTATGTGAAGTTTCGTGTCGATTTACTGGCTATACAATTAATTGATACAAAATGCAAGTTATGGCTAAATATTATTATTATAACGCGTCCACGCACAAAAAACTAACGTTTTATTCATATTATAGCTAAAAATCCGCACGTAAAATCTCGGTGTATATCGGCACTGCCAGATGGAAATGTCAAAATGCCCGCCCAAATTGACGTCATAGCTAAAACGATTACGTAGCCTGACGGCCCGTACTTCTAGAAGGCATTGATGGAAGCAACGAAAAAATTGCAGCGTTAATTTCACTCTATGTAGACTGCATTGTGACGTCATTGAAAAAAATGTGCTTGTACTAGCTATTTGGAAACAATGAAAAAATTGCTTCTTTGGGGAAATTCTCGTCTCAATAGAGGAGCTAAGAGAGAAGCCGCGTAGGTATGTTATGATTGCTGTGGAACTTATTGCCACTTTCCCCCATACGCGTATTATTGCAACCATTGTAATTTGCTTGTGCGTATTTTTGTGACTGAGAATGTTTGCTGTAGTGCGTACACATTATGTGAATTTTCGAATGAAATTGAACTACGAGATGTGGCAAGGGCTGCCAGAGACTGCTAATTCGACGAGCCGGCATCAGTGAAGTGCTTGAATGTATTTGATGAAGGTATTTTTAATTGGGGAAGGTATTTATTTCACTGATAGTTTACAGTATTTAGTAATATCAAAATTAGATTGATTTGGATTGTGTAGAATCGAATGCGTAAAATTACTTTCTGGAATCCCATGTTTTTTTTTGTTTTATACTTAGAATAGTGAGAGTGCAATTAAAAGGTGGATGTATTTATTTATTCCGTAAATAACAAAAACCAAAATCGCATAATTAGTGACCTTTTTCGATTTCTCTTTGGATCTCGATCTTTTGCGGACAAAAAGGATATTATCGAAATGGGTCAACCGAAACCGAATTTGGAAATAATCTCTGTAACGAAGAGATGCACTCGACATTTTACTTGCAAAATCTATTTGACTCGATTTCATTAAAAAACTGAGCTTATTCTGCTTTAGTGCCTCCGCACACGGGTCGACATTCAATCGACTCGACTGCGACTCGAACTCGAAACATCATAGGCGTCACACTCGAAGTAGACAATTGCATCCGCACACGGTAGACAATTGCATCCGCACTGTTGTAATATATACCAAATAGTATATATTATTTATTTATAAATTTATTTTACGAAACAAGGCAACATACACAACAAGAAAACATAATATAAATCTAAAATACAATTAATCATTATAAATATAAAATAAAAAATGTCCGTAAAAAATATTTCAATGCATCACAAATTTTGTAGCAGTTACTCTACATTATTTTAATTAAATTTAGGCTAATAACGATGGAAGTTAAGCGGGCTCGGATGTGGAATGGGCTTTGGACCAGTTATTTTTGAAGTTTGATTTGGTAATCCCCGAAGAGTAGTGGCTGTTTATTGAATTGAATATTCCACAGCACCTATTAATGGGCTCATTATATGATAAGTAGTGTGATGAATGAATTCATTGAGCAGATTTGCAAATCTGGTGCGTCTTGGTCGGTTATTGAAAGTAATTTTACTAGAGAGATCTTCAATAATATTATATACTTGTATGTTATTAGTATATGTCGCTTTGTCACGTGTAACTTATATTCTCCCACTATGGATTACTACAAGTAATAATGATCCGACCTTTATTGAATCCGATATGAAGCACTTCCATTAATATTCTGACAAGCATGTCCCAGGGTCCAACTAAATTCAATAGCTATACGCCTCTCTTCCACACTCTAAGTGCGAAATTCCTATCCTCGCAGATGGCACTGCTATATCATCTAAGAATGTCAATACCAATCGAATCATTAGCCATTGGCAGCAACAACAAGTGTTCAATAAAAGCTTCTCCAGTAAGTGGAAATTCATCCTGAAAAATTGTAAGCTTGTTTCTTTGTTAGGAAACTATATTATAAACACTTCGCTGTTGCTTGAATAAATATATAGGTGCTAAAGTGGAATTGTTTTTGCGGGATGATTAAAATTGAAAATTTTATTGAACTTTTTTTTTGACAAAGTGGTTTCGAAAGTATACACTGATTCTCATCAGACACCAGCTCACACAAACTCGATTATTTTGCGTTTTGCGGAGATGTTAAAATTTGTCACAACTAACGTAAATAAAAATTACTGATTTCCAACTGCAAGTGGTCACATCAGTCAAGTAAGCACTGTAAGCTGGAGTCTGATGAGAATCAGTGCATACGTTCGAAACCATTTTGTAAAAAAAAACATTTTCTATAAAATTTTCAATTTTAATCATCCCGCAAAAACAATTCCACTTTGATTCTGCTTTCGGCGGCTTATTCCGCAAAACGATCGAGTTTCCCGTATCAATTATGCTCTGCTTTATCTATGCTGATTTATAGACATGATCACAAATCAATAACCTTTATGACCATATAGGTGCAACTATTTTGTGGCCAACATAATTAAAATATACATAGGAAAATTTCATGTATGTAACATTACAATATGTAACATTACATTATGCAAATATATAAAAAAATACATACGTGATACGTCATCAGAAACACTAATATTTTTCAAAGAACCAATCATAATAATACATAAAATAAAATAATTAATAATGCATACATTATAAAAAAAAAAACGCTTTCATATATTTCGAAAACAAAATATCACGCGTCTTGCTCGACTTTTCCCGTTCCAAACACTTCGAGCGAGACGAGTGCCTGTCGAGTCGCAGTCGCACCGAGTCCGAGTCGAGCACAAGTCGACCCGTGTGCGGATCTCCATTCATTTACATTGGAAATCGCAAGGAGTTCGAGTTCGAGTCGCAGTCGAGTCGATTGAATGTCGACCCGTGTGCGGACGCTCTTACTCTAATGCGGATTTACAGGGAAAATCTTTTCAAGATATTTTTGAATATTTTATCGCCAATAAATCAGAAAATAGTTTAAAACAATTTTATAAATTAGTTTGTTTAGTTCCAACATTACCAGTAACGAGTGCGAAAGAGAGTGTGACAAGAGCGTCCGCAGAGCGCAGTTTTTCTTGCTTAAAAAGGATTAAAACTTATCTCAGGAATAGTACAGGTGAACAGTGACTAAGTGACTTGGCAATAATGTACATTGAAAAGGTTTTCTTAAAATCATATTTGCGCGAACAAAGTTTTTATCAAAATGTCATAAATCAATTTGCAAAAGACGAATTGCAATAAATTTTAAATAGAAGTATGCATGAGTTTTCTCATCAATTTTGATTTATAATAGATTTTTTTTTATTAGCTGCTATTTTAAAAATATAAAAATATACGTTTTTCGTTATGGGAATGTTGTTATTTTACTGTTATTTTTTTATAAGGATTATAAACATTTATTTTGCATAATCACTTGTTATTGTTGCCGTAGATATATTTGAAAATGCTTTGTTTACATAGCTTGCTGTTCCAGCTTTGCGAATTTATATGTTTGCTAATATATAATATTTGCAATTATTTATTTCAAGAGAAAATAATTTTGTATTGGTAGCATGAGAAATAAAATGCTGATAACAATACAGTATATCTACTCTCACTTCCACGTTTGTAATTCCTGGGTGCTTTTATATTATCAATGTTAAAAGCAACTAACGAGAGAGGTTCTATTAAAACGTAACAAATTTGAAGAAAGCATAGCCAAATTAAATTATCGAAATGAACTAATTGCTTCCCTATGGTAAACTATCACGCCACGCCACTGGACTAGATGCAACAACCTATAACATTTGCATAGTGGCTTAAATTTTATTTACTCGAATTCAGCGATTAAAAGTTGATGTGCATAAAATTGAAATATCAAGCGGAGATAAAACTCTTTTCCTATTGCTTTATTGTACATATTTTGCACATAATATCAAACGTTTCCCATAATTTATTTCAACATTTTAAAATATGAAATTGCCAAAAATATTTTTTTGGAATTTGATACGAAATCAAATCGAAATCGATCAGATGATTTACTCATTCCGGTGATTTTCTGCGAATGAACAGCTTGTACAAGGTAACACTTTCTGGTACTCGTAGTAGAGGTCTAAGTCAAAATAATTTGAAAACATTTGAGTCAGATTTCATTCTAACGTATATTTCATAATTCGGGGCAATTCCTTTGATTCAAATTAATGGACTAAATTCGACTACGTGTTCTTTTTCAACTTTTAACCCTTGCTACCAACTGTTCACCCTCTGGTGATAAAATTTCCCGTTTGGGGATATCAGGTCCAGTCTAAGTTCAAGTTTACTGTATTGGTCCTATGATCGATTTACCCTCTGAGGGCAAAAATTTCAAATAAAAGGTTCAAGTGCCCAAGTTTAATCAACAGGTGCAATGTAGTGGGCAAAAACTTATCAGTATATATATGTGTACGTAAAGTTTAGTATATCAACGAATTACTATCGAATACGCAGATGATGCGGAAAACAAACTATGAGACTCATTATTTTATGCTAAACCAAAGCCATATTCAACAAAAATAATAATCAATCGATTTGAAAGTAATAACAATTTAATATAATAACAAACATGCAAAATACAAAGTACATATGTATATTCTAAATTGAAAAATGCATAAAGAAACCATGCAAAAATTATAAATAATTTTTTTTAACATATTTTAAGCTAGGACTTGTTATCTTAAGCTGCATATCTCAAAAAAAAATTCAACGCAAAAATAAAATGCTCAGAGAAAACAGTTTATTTAATTTTTGGTGATAAACAATGGTGATAAACAAAACATAAACGCGAAAAGTAAGTTAGAATACGAAATATGAAATTTAATTAAACGAAATATGAAATTTAGCAGCCAAGATAACAGAAGCGGAAATACGAGCAAGGATCAAATATAAACCGAGTTTTTATTCAATTCTCATTGGATAAACCTAGATGTTCATATAAATGCCTGTTTATTGTAAAGCGGAAATTTCAACTAGAAAAATAAAATAAAATAATAAATTAACACTTTATTTCAAAAACTCTCGGTAAGGCTAGATTATATACATAATATATATGAAACGCGCAAAAAATTGCCTTGAAATATTCGCTCATAGCAATGCTCGGTTCATATTTGATTCGTATAATATAAAATAATAATAAAAAAATTATATATCTAATATTTTATGTTAGTTGGTTAATCCGTATTTGTTTCAAATTGAATAAGAAAATTTCAGAAAAAAATATGTTAGTTTAAAATCAAACTAGAATTTAGTTTCTTCTTTCGAGTTCGTCATAGTAACGGATGGTTTCGACTTTTTCTTGACTAAAAAGCTTTTATTTCGCTTCGAACGTGAAACCGAATCAAATTTATCAGCTGATAGAGCTTGTTGTGAACTATCTAGACCAGCACTACCACTGGTTGTACTCGCAGTTCTAGTTGAAGAAGATTCATTAGAAGAATCGCTCTTTGGAATAGCTGCGTTTTGAGTGCGTTCACTGGCTAGGAATAATTCGCATTTTTCTTGAGGAGACATCACATCGCCACTCAACAGCATGGATTGAGCTCGGAGTGTGCTATCAAAAGTTGATGGATTTAGTTGGTTGTTGATGGTTGTCATCTTTCGATTGTCACGCTTTCGACGCGATAGTGAAAGACTGCCGCCAGCAGCTGCAGAAGAACGGGCATGATTTCCGGCACGAAGCACCGTGCTTTCAGCGTTGTTATAAGTGTTCGGTCTAAAAAGTTCATACTCACTGCTATACGTTGACGCCGACACACTTGTTTTTTGTTGGCTGTAGTCCAGGGGTTTGTTTCCGCTCCAGTCTGTCAGATCACGGTTGGCTTCTGGAATAACACAAATTAGGATGCCAATTTCAAAATGATATACATACTCAAATGGACTATAATGAGGCTCGTTTGTCGAGCGTGGGACAATCACAAGAAAGTGTTTTTATCGAGATCTTTCAGTTGCTGCTGTAGCTGCTACCATACTTCAAAATATGGGTGGCTATTTTCTAACCATAAACGCATTGGAGATGTTTATACTTGGCGCGGAATGACATTCAGCCAGTGGAGGAACAATACATCCAGTAAACGCATCATCACCAAACCCAGGCACTTTGCAACCAATTTATCGATGTCTTCTCAACAGAGACCTAACAGGTTTTTAGGCGATTTCCTTTATACAGTTTCCCGAAATTTACCTCCTCTCTCCCGAGAAACTTTATCATCCTCTACAAATAACGCCATTCCAAAGATGACTAAAACACTCACACCTAAACAAACACACAAACACTACCTCCAATCAAAAACTTACATCTACTCTTTCTTCAAACAAAGATACTAATAGTTATGATGTTCTAAAACCACCAAAGCAACTTTGTAATTCTGGCATAGAAGCAAGTTCAAAATATCCTAACTTCGTACGCGGCGAGGACCAAATACCACTGACATCTGGCTCGATTCATATACCAAACTCATCACCCTCTCAACATTCTCCTACAAAATTTATAGATCCACTTGTACCACCAATTGTAAAACTAACGATAAATTCAAATTATGATACGGATAATAGATACTTGTTATCACGATTTAGAGACCATAAGATTTATGATATTGTCCGCCTTTATCTCGCATACATGCATAATGCGAACGATGCTACCTGTTTCGAGGGTAAAACAAAGACGCACCTCAAATTATTGATCCATCAAGAAGGTCTTCCCACTGAGGTTGACTCTCTTCGCTCATTCTTTACTCGCTATCATGTCGAACTGGGAATGAATCCAGAACAAGTCGAAAGCGATCTTAAAACATATCGTTCATATGTGAGCTCCAAATATATTTCACTTTTACAGAAGTCACGCGAAAATCAAAAGAAATTTTATTCCTAATGAGAAAGTCAACCAGAAATTCTCTACACCATCACCAAGATTTCTCTACCACAACTGCGGTGGTATGAGAGGCAAACTCGACAAACTTTTTCTTGACGCTAAATCTTGCCATTTCAATATCCTGGCCATAACTGAGACCTGGTTGAACGAATCACATCTTAATGAGGAAATTCTTGACTCTAATTGGACCATATACAGAGCTGATCGCGATTATATTCAGACTGGTTCCACAAGAGGAGGTGGTGTTTTTATCGCCACACACAGCTCCTTTTCTAGCGAACCTATTGTAACTAATCAGTGCAAGTTATTTGAGCATAAATTCATCAGAGTTCTATTTAACTGTCATTATATGTACATTGGAATTTTTTATGTACCACCCCACTCTAACGAAATTGCTTACAATAATATAAATGACACCATATCCTCCATTATTGCTTCTATGAATGAGGAAGACAAAATAATCATTTTCGGGGACTTAAACCGTCCAAACATCAGATTTACTATTGATGAAAATGATAACCAACTCCTCCCGATCAACCTTCTTGACGCTATTGATTTCAACCTTATCAGTTCATTCTATGGCAATGATTTACAGCAAGTTATAACGACTTCTAACCAGAATGGTAAGTGGTTAGATTTAATATTTACCAATTTTTATGACGAGGTGGTGGTTAGTGCAACTACTGACGCCGAAAATCTTTTCTCTAATACTCTTCATCACTCCGCTATTACCGTTGAACTTTCCACTATCAATATTGCTTTTAACCAATCATACAATAATGAAATTGTATTTGATTTTCATAATGCTGACCACGTAAGCATTAAAAATTATCTGGATACCATAGAATGGTCAAGGTCCATCTCAACGTTAGATTTGGATGGACTTGTTTCTTTTTTCTACGAAAAAATCTTTCAAGCCATTAACACTTATGTACCAAAGATAAAAAAACGCAATAAACGTTCTGAGCCATGGCTTGACAATAATTTGAGACAATTAAGGAACCGACGAAACAAACTTTATAAAGCAATTAAAAATGATCGCAATATCAGCGTAGGGCTAAAGGAAAGCTACGATCTTTTATCCAAAGAATTCTCAATTAAATCTCGGGAAGCATATGAGCTTTACGTGACTTTAATGGGTAACAAAATTGTAAATGACCCGAGAAAGTTTTTTGATTTCGTTAATATGAAACGAAAAACGACTGGCTATCCCGCTTCTATGTTCAGAGGGAACACTATATCTTCGCTTCCACAGGAAATCTCCAATTTATTTGCAGATCACTTTCAAGATTCGTTCTGTCCTCCTTCGATCCCTACAATAAATTCAACTGTCTGGCCTACCCAAACTTTATCCACACCACTCATTGAGGGAATCATTCTAACAAAAGAGGCAATTGCCAACGCTATCCAAGAGCTAAACATTAACAAAGGACCTGGCCCTGACCTAATACCTCCCTGCTTTGTGATACAGTGTATCAATCAATTGATAACCCCTCTGTATATAATTTTTAACAAGTCGCTGTCATTAGGCGTATTTCCATCCTTTTGGAAATCTTCCCATATTACGCCTATATTCAAAAGCGGCGATAAACGATCTATTGACAACTATCGAGGCATCCCCAAACTCTTCGAGAAGCTCGTCTGCGATCAACTGACCTTCATAATAAGTCCTCTTCTCAACGAACAGCGACATGGGTTTAGAAAAGGCAGGTCAACTACCACGAATCTCATGATCCTGGTTTCGGACGTCCTTTGTGAGATGGAAAAGGGAAACCAGGTTGATGCGATTTATACTGATTTCAGTAAGGCCTTCGACAGAGTCGACCATCAAATTTTGACACAGAAATTACTTGATTTCGGTATATCTGGCTGCCTACTTAACTGGCTTAAATCTTATCTTTGTGACAGAACCCAGATTGTCAAATTTCAAGGAAAATTTTCAAAAACAGTTTTTGCTCTGTCGGGGGTGCCGCAAGGCAGTCATTTGGGCCCTCTTCTCTTTAATATTTTCATCTCGGATCTATCTAGGATTTTATTTGATACCCCACACCTCTTCTATGCTGATGACTTGAAATTGTACCACACTATCAAAACGCAGTCCAACATTGATTTTCTCCAATCAAAACTTGTATCTCTCGAACAGTGGTGCCTCCTGAATAAACTAAATCTCAACGTCGACAAGTGTCGAGTGATAAGTTTCTCCAGGAAAAATAGTGTAATAGCCAATTCATGCTATCTTAAGGGGTTACATGGGTTTCAGAGAATGAAAAAAAACGCAATTTTTAAATGTTTCATAAATAAAAAATAATGTATTAAATTATTATTAATTATTGTTAACAACTAAAGTAACTCTTGAACTATATGTAAAAAAAATTTTAGACAAAAATATTGATAATACGCCCTCTGGCAGCTATTTTACGAAAAGGCTCGAAAAAAATGCGGTGCCAACGATAACTCAAACACTAATGCACCAATCTTAACCAAATTTCGCACACTTCTTGTTAATAGTATTTTCTTGTACTTGAACGAAGGATATTGTGTTTCGTTCATTGGAATTTAATTCACATGGAATTATTTATTGAATTTTTGGGTCAAAAATTAATTTTTTTACTCGCGACGTTGCCAAAAGTTCAGATTTCAATATTTTTACAAATCCTTCGTTCAAGTACAAGTCAAACTCATACTCTAACAGAAACAATTTGATTTTTTTGTTTCAGATGAATCCAGCTCAAGATATCGTTGGCACCGCATTTTTCGAGCCTTTTCGTAAAATAGCTGCCAGAGAGCGTATTATCAATATTTTTGTCTAAAATTTTTTTTACATATAGTTCAAGAGTTACTTTAGCTGATAACAATAATTTATAATAATTTAATACTTTATTTTTTATTTTTGAAACATTTAAAAATTGCTTTTTTTTTATTCTCTGAAACCCATGTAACCCCTTAATAGCAACGAACTTATTAGGGTTACATATCTTAGACCTAGGTGTAACCCTAGATACCAAATTGCGCTTTAACTTGAAGATCGACAAAGTCTTGTCGAAAGCGAGCAAACAATTAGGTTTCATTAAGAGGCGCGCTAAAGAGTTCAAAAACATTTGGGTTTCTAAGTCTCTATATACATCACTAGTGCGGCCTCTACTGGAATACGCCTGCATAGTCTGGTGCCCAGCTTTTCAACTACACAGCGAACGCTCGAATCGGTTCAGAAACAATTTTTACTTTCGCCTTGCGACACCTCTATAATCCAAACGACTTTAGTAATCTTCCCTCTTACGAATACAGACTTGGTCTTTTAAACCTAATGACTCTTTCATCAAGAAGAACCATAATTAGCGCATGCCTAGCCTTTGATATCATTAACGGAACAGTTAGTATAGCAGCTCTCTCTAACCGAATTACTTTCAACAATCAAATAAGACGGACTAGGCATACAACCCTCCTTAAGGAACCAGCACCTTACAGTTTATGGGTATAATGAACCCATCAATAGGTGCTGTAGAATATTCAATACTGTAAGTCATCACTACTCTTCAGGTATCACCAAAACTATTTTCAAAAATAACTTGACAAAGGCCCTATTAACTTCTTAACCTACTTATTTCCCATCCTTATTCGCCTAAATGCAAATAAACATTAACTTGAAATACTTGCATGTTCTATTTTATGCATATTCTATTGCAACATATATTGTATCATGCCTTGTTTGGCAAATAAATAAATAAATAAATCCTGGAGTTTCGACAAGGAGTTTCTCTGCTCAAATCTGATCATAAAGATTGACACTAGTTTCCTTATAAAATTCAACCATGAAGCGAACTGAATGCAGCAGACTTGCCGATTCGCTTCTAATTTTGCCAGAAGATCCTTTAAATGGTGGAAAAGGATGAAAACATGACGAGGCCCATTTTGAACTAAAAAGCAATGTTAAGAAACAAAATTGTCGAATGTGGATTGACTCTAGCCCATATCCACTTCGAGTCACTCAGTCGTGTGCAGTTTCATCAAGCTGCATTGTCGAGCCTTACTTTTTCGATGAAAACTAGCAGTTGCGGTCAAAGCAAACCGTTACTTAAAGATGCTTAAAGAGTTTTTCTTTCGAAAACTACGCCGAAAGAGAATGCCTTCAAGCTCTGTATGATTTCAACAAGATGGTGCAACTTCTCAAACAACCGAAGCTATTCTGACAGAATTGCAGCGAAAATTGCCCAATAAAGTGGTTTCCAGAAAATTCTTCCAGAAAATGGCCTCCAAGGTCTCCTGAAAATACTGCGCCCGTTTTTATCTGGTGGGGTTTTCGAAATTTACAAAAAAAAAAACAAAAACAAATTTCAATGATTTAAAGCAATCTATCTAATCTTACGACAATTGAGGCAATTCCCGTTGCAGCCCTCCAGGTAATAATGAATAACTTTTTTGATAAGATGTCACATATGCGTCACCGATCGTGGTGGCCATTGAAATTCAACTATTTTTAAAACCCAATAAAATACTTAATAAAATTGTATCATTTTCCAAATAAATAAAGAACAAATAAATTATGTGAAATCAATGAAAAGATTTTTGAGTTTATTCATGTAACAATAGCCACCCTGTATATTCGTTAAGCTGACTGATTATTTCTGTGTATTGCATGATATTTTCCAACTGAAGCGGATATGATGTTTTTCCGAAACTAATATTCGCATATTCAAATATCACATAATAATAATAATATCTTAATGAATATGAATATATAATAATCTACTTCCCAATCTACTTCTTTGGCACAAAGTAGTCTAAAGTACACAATTACGATTTTTTATTAGTGAAGACTAAATACAAATTGATCGTCGATTTCTTAAGTTAACACACGATGCTCCTCAACGTAGGGCCCACGATCCTTTTGAGTAAAATTGCCGCATTGTTTGGATAATGATATCACCTGTCAATCAATCAATCAAACGCTGGCTAAGGTAAGAATCAAGTGATGACTGAGGGGTGCGTGGCGTTTTGAGTGACTTAAAAGCAATTGACCGACTCGTCGTTGTCTTCGAAGGATATCTTTGCTTTGAAGTCGATCGTTGCAGAAGGCGGAGGAACACATAGTGATTGTTTGGATTGAAAAGTGAGTTTTTCTTTTCTCGATTTTGAACAAATAACATTAAGGTAATAAACGACATTAATACTTACTGTAAACATTGACGAGAAGATCGAAGATATTTTCTCTTCCGAATTGCATGGCCAGGTGAAGTGGTGTGTAGCCCTGGAAAAGGAAGCCGATTAGACTGATTAGGAAATTATAATGCGGTGTTGGTGTTAAATTGGCGTTTTTGAGTATCTTAAAATTACGTTGACTATTTACTGTAATACAGATCTATTGCAGGTGCACGTTTTAATGAATGATCAAACGATAATTTGGGATCGCTTAGCTATTTATGCTAGTCGGTACATTGAATGAAAAAAAAAATTGTTTTTTTGTGTATACTTGATAGAATTAAATAGTCTAAAGATATTCTTGTACTGCTTATAGTGTTTTATTTAAAAATATCTCGTAGTTCATTTTTATATTGGCATGTATAATATGTAGCAAGCTTTCTCCACAAAAGACTTACACATGGCTTCCAAGCTATCACAGTGTGAATTATTTGATATGCTGATTAACTAAATTTCCGTTAATTCTACTTTGAATGCGAGCTGTTTCTTAAAGAAATCCAAAAGTTTTCATGTCGATTCCGGCCTACTTTAGAGATTACTTTCTTACACCTCGCATAAGATATTGCAGTCCTTTTACGTATTCTTATGGGAAAGATGAAGTACTAGCAGTGCTCATCTTGAAATCATAATATGCAAATTTTCATGGTCCCCTTCCTCTAGATAAGACTTGTTGAGCTAACAACGTTTTGTTGTCTTTAGTTACAATATACTCTGATAATTACATTCCGGCGTGCCGAAAAATATGTTTCCACGTTAGTTTTTTTCGGCTTTCGGTAGATCCACAGAGAATAATATAATATTTTCGGCGCGAGATGAAGAAACTTTTGCGTGTCGGGAGGGTGAAAATTACGACCATAACTTGTCTTACATGTGTTTTAAATGGTTTAAAAGACGAGTCTGACTAGATGACGAGATCTTTACGCACCATAAAAGCTAATTAGAGTAATATTGTAGACATAACCGCGCGCGTTTTAGAAAATACATAAGAATGAACGCACAACGAATAGGTTGGATTCAGCATTGCGTTTTGTTTCTCTTTGTAAGGCTTTCACATACTGTTGCATAATGGTTGCCCGTAAAATTCCTATCAGTTTTGTATAAATGCTAATGTTGGCGAGCATTTGCATAGGCGACGATCGAATATGCTGCAATCAACACTACAAACATGCATAATGGATACTATGCGATTTTTATCTTCACTACATTCAAAAATGCAAATTATTTTGTTGATTGCTTATAGTCATGTGAGCCACATAGCATGATTTAATTTGTATGCGATACTGAAACAAGTGAAGATGAAGAATCAGTCACGGTTGTAAGATTGAGCTTGAATTTTTAGGTTACTATTAGATACCAAACTGGACATAGATTAACAGCTGATGATTTATATCTATAATTCGATTGCACATGTTACACAATTTTAGTTTAATTAGGAAGAATATGCTAAAATTAGCACATCGGCCAACAAGAACACATAAATTAGTTTTGTTTCGAAAAATAAGTATAACGAATTCATTATTTATAAGGATTAGGAATATATTTCTTTGTTAACATTGGTTTGAAAAAAACTGAACAGACCCCCTACTGTAATGCCCAATATCAAAAATAAATGCCTAATATAATTTCAATTTAATTGTTGTGTGCTAAAATCTTTGCCATATCAGGACCTTTAAACATAGCTGCCTCATTGCTATCGTCAGCAGCCCTCGGCTCGTCGAGTTCGTGTTTCAATGCCCCTTCACGACAAACGACGGCCTATCACAACTGAGCCTTTGTGATGAATGTTTCACTTGTTTGTCACAAAACGTTTTTGCTCTCTCGAGCGTTTCGAATCAACATTACCATTTTAAATTTTAAAATTGTACCATGTTTGATTCGTCTCGCTAGACAAAGGATTGGATTTTCTATGATAACCGAGAAAATTTCACAAGCCTTTGCGTCAAAGCTAATAAAATGTTCCTTTGTTGATGCAATCTGCCAATCAATTTTGATAGCCAAAAGTAAAGTGAACAACTTTAACCACTGGGGAATGAAATTCGACGAGTAGACATTCAATTGATGCAGTGTGATTGCTGATGACACTTTAATGCAAAGGTTTTTGGTTTTTTTTCTCGAAAATTTAAGTCCGCTTTTCGATGGAAAGGGTTGAATAATATGCGTGTAAGGCAACCGACGGCTTCAGATGAAACGGAGTTTGATTAACATTTGGAATATTGCAAGCACTGCGTGTTTTGCGGTTGTATACGGTTTGGGTTCCAAATAAAGCTTATTTTGTTAAATCAATAGGGATGGAAATAGGTTTGAGTTCTTCGGTCTTATTTATGGTATTTGCCTTCAAGCAAGTAGTAAATATTAAAGAAAAAGTCCGCAATAATTTTCCTGGAAGTGTTTTGGCAGTCGTATCGCAGTTCCAATACCGTAAAAATAACTCTCGATAGACGTGGCTTGAAGCTTTTTGTGTTTTGAGAAATCTATTTTGCTGGAGCCGGCGCTTTCAGCACTTTGAGTACCTTCCTCTGGCCCAACTCACTTCTCACCCAAAGCAAAATATGAGCGATTTTATAGCTGTTCCCAATTTGGGATTGGGAATATACCGAAATTCGTGAGCTTTCTCTGCGCGTTATTGTATTTGTGTGTACACGATAATTCTGTGTACGTACACGTAGATTTTCATCATGGCGCCATCTGACTACTGCTGTTCACTTCGTTCGAGCATGTGCATGGACGCAGCTTTCCGATATGGCGGCTTCTGACCAACGCTGCTTGCTTCGTGTCAGCACGTCCGTGTAGTCAGATTTCCAATATGGCAGATTCTGACTTACCCTATTCACATCGTGCGAGCATGCTCGTGCGGAAGATTTCCCCTAGCGGCTTCTACTGATTGGTGCTGATTTTGTAAGGGCGTTTCCATACAGGGAAATTCTTTACATGGCGACTTCTGAAAAACGCTGTTCATTTCGCAGGAGCGTGTACAAACGGGCACAATTCTAATATGTCGGCTTCTGGTGAATGCAGTTCACTTCATAGAAGCATATTCATGTAAGGGAATTCCAATGTGGCGGCTTCTGAAATTCACCGTTTACTTCGTTGAAGCGCGTGAAAACAGGGAAATTCGTTTTATTGATGCTTCTGGCGAGTGCTGTTCACTTAGTTGGTGCGTGTCTGGTGAACAGCGATGTCGCCACTTGATGCATGAGCGTTACACGAACCATTTGCGATGATGGTTATGTGGTGTAGACATTTGGCGGCAGCGCTGAACGTTCTGTCTATATTTTAGCGCTTTCGAGATATTCAATGAATTGTAATTTGATGTGTACTGGAAATATATGGAGAGTGCATATTTAAATATTGATTTTAGCATACTTCCACAAAAGATAGGTTTTTGAAATTTTGCAGATTTATGAGATTTCAAAGTCGAGTTCTAGCTTGGCAAGAAGCAATCAGACAAAATGATATCTCTCAAATTTATGATAGATTTTAACTACAAATTGAATTGTATGAGAAAAAACAGTGCGGTTATTCCATTTTTGGTAACGTTTCATTCATTTGCACGTTTAATATTTTGTACTTTGTACCTTGTTCTCGTCTGCGTAAATTCAATAAACCATAAATATAAATGGCTGGATTGTAAAACACCAACCACAGTGGCGATATTACTCTCGTTCACGGTAGTTGTAATAAAAAGAAACCAGGTTAAAAATAGGGTAATTTTTAATCCTTCCCTTTTAAGTAATTTTAGAATGTATAGCATATAACATTTTGATTTGAAAGAGTCATCAGGTTAAACAAATAAACAATAGGCATGTTTTTTTGCTCCTCTATCCAGCAGAGAATAGAATATACGCATTGGAAACACTAGTACAGAAATTATATTCCTCATTTGTAGTTCACGTGCTGAACTATAGAATGTGCTGATAGAAAAAAGAAAAGCTTATGAGAAGTTGTTTTTTTCGCTGTGAGGTGGCTTTGGGTTTTTCATGGTTATGTTGAATGTTTTGCAAATTAAAAAAAAGCCCTCATAATATTTAGAAAGTTAAAAGAAGTAATTTTCTGTTAGTTCTTTTTCTATTTTCAATCGATTGTGGTAGTGTATATTGGTTATTTTCTCCCCTTACTTTGAGCTGTTGTGCGTTACCACAGCTAATACAGAAACCTATGTCAGTCTTAGCGAATGCACTGCTGTTTTATACTGATAGTTGTTTAACTATCTGTATAACTATGTATAACTATGTTGTTTCGCGGCATAGTTATATTCTGTTTTGTATCGCACTGGCTCATGGTGCTAAGAGACTAGCACAATTTGGCTCAAGTTTATTTACTTGGAATATCAGCATACTTATTTATTTTATTGAACTCAAAATTTATACAAAAGACTCGCAACTCATCGTAATGTATGAAAAAGCGTGTTTGTAAACTAAATATTAAGCTCTTAATTATGAATACCGAACTAAAATTAAAAAAATTCACTAATTTTCCGGGGACTAGTGCATTTACCCTATATAGAAACATGTACGGCTTCCATGCCTTCCTCCGGTTTTTATTGTCAAACGAAAACAAAAGTCTAATCATTTTCATAAATTTACACAACCATAATCGCAAATGGTCCATGTACTAACGGCCAGGGCTCACACTTTACTCAATTTGAAGTAGATTTAATTAATTTTTATTTTGAAAATGATAGCTACTTCCCAACTTCAGTTTCTTCGGATTCTACTCCATTTTCGCTTCGAATTGAATCAAAGAGAGTTTTTCTTTTTCATATTTTTTTTCCTGCATCGAGGTTCGACAGCAACTCTTTTCTAGTCTAATGCTGTTTCAATGCAAAGTACAACTTACTGCAAATCACTAACGCTAAACGTAACTCAAAAATAATGCTGTTTCGCAAAGAAATGCTGAAGATTGCAAATATAATTATGTTTTGTGTATAAAACTGATATTATGCTTTAATTGATTTTTTTAATAACTTCTAATTTGAGTTTTTGACGTTGCTTTCCGTTATAGTAAAATGATAATGTCCACCTACTTTATATGAAAAAATAAATAATGCTTTACATTAAATGACCCCAATCGTTCATCTACTTAATTTCTTTCTACTTAAAATCTACTTCAATTTATTTTCAGCTTCTACTTCAAATGTTGTTCACGAAGTGTGAGCCCTGCTAACGGCAGCATAAAGTACCCAGGAAGCAATTTAGAAAGTGTTTCCTACAAACGATAGTTTATCGACAATCAACAGACATATCCCTCATACGAAACCGAGCTTGTTCGCAAATATATCAGCAAACAATAATTTTCCTTACGATTAGCGACAAATAATAATAATGCATGCCATATGTATGTACCCTATGGCCCATGCAACTCATTAAAAGGCAACATTACCTAGATATTTTCCCTAGATTGTTTATAATGTTACGATGTTTTATGTTCAACTTTGGCAGCCTTTATTGCTTTATTCTTCCAGTCTTTCAAATTCACTCTACTATGCGTAAATAATTTTAACTTATGTATTTTCAAATCGCAAAAGCAAATTTATTTGAAATCGTTAAAACTATCGCTAATAATTCATAAAAGTGTCACTTTTAACGAGTATATAGGTCATATTTACTCGCTAAAACCGCATCTTCTTCAACTCATTGATGAATCGTTACAGGCTGCCTCCATTAGCAATTTCCCATGGCATAGCATTTTGAATTACTAATGGAGGCGGCCTATGGTATGCCTTATTTGATGGCATACCGTAAATGGTAGGCAATATGGTATGACATTTGTTTGGCCATCTGCCTGGCAATATTTTGACAGTTCTTGATTTTCATGCTCCGTTTCCTATAAGAAAATGTAGGGATTCTGAATTCATAGGGATTTTAAGATCTCGTTGAACAATACAAATAGTCTACAGAATATGAAATTGTGGGAAATAACGAAAAAGTCGAATTTTGATGCGGAATAGTGAAATTATGTATTTATTTTATTTAAAAGAGAATGTCTTCTATAGCATTCCCCTTTGGACCCTAGCAAATTACATAATAGTCACATTTTCTTTTTAAATTTCACCCGCTTATCCAAAAAGTGATTTATCCTGCATGTGAAGTATTCATCAGCAGCAGAATTTCTTCACTCTGCACTTCTTAAGAGCAAAATAACTTCTTAAGAGCATTTAACGCTTAGATACAGCGCGCGTCCTTTCCGCTTAGATGCATTTTCGGAATGATATTGCATTCCGATGCATGCTGTTTGGTGGATGGCCACCAAACTGTTCAACGAAGTGAACAGCGGCCGCTAGAAGCCACGATTTTAGAAATTTCCCTTTTGGACACGCCCTATTGAAAACAAATCACAATCTATGTGTTTGTAAACCAGATCGCCGCTCAAATTTCTATGGTTACACGAGATCGGGATTTCAAACCGGTTTTAATCCGATCTTCGTGTAGCCATACAGTTTGATCCGGCACACATACATATGAACGCTTCGTACAAAACCGGTATTCGCAATTCAAGCTCATGAGGAGCTTCCGTGCACGTACACAGTCTGCGCACACATACATGGAAATCGGGTGAAAGCTCACGAATTACGGTATATTCCCAATCCCGAATTGGGAAGTCCTGTAAAAACGCTCTATGTCATTTAGTGCAGTTGTTCCGCACTATTCCGTTAGCTGTTTGAGGCTTGGGTATCTCTCGTTAGGACGGGCCATAGAGATAGACACCAAAAAAGGTGTAATGATATTACATATAAATGAAATAAATATATAAATAAAAAAACTAAACAAACTTAAAAACAGATTTAAAACAGATTTAAAACAGATTTAAAAAAGGTACAAAGAAATAAATTAACATTCAATAAATCAATTCATAATAGCTAAATCACATGTAGGTCACAATAATAAACACGCAAAACGAAATTAAATAATTAATGAATCAATTATAAAATTAATTAGTCCTAAGTCCTAAAAAGATACTAGGCCGGTAGATTAGAGAGGGTGAGATAAGAGAGCCTTGGTAACTCTGTTTTTAAAGGACGCTTCGGATATCGTGGGGGAAAATTTTGGCTCATACTGTTGAATATTTTGCAGCATCTGTTTATTGGCTCATTATTAGCATATGCGGTGCTATGCTCATATTCAACTAGCATTCGTCGGGATCTAGTGACTCTCACGGGCTGATTAAACACAAATCTTTCCTGTATATAGTCGACATTAACAGCGACTCTAATGACTGAAGCAGGCAGATAACATTAATCTTCTGGATGCAAGAGGTGATAAGTTTAGAAGTCTAAGGCGAAATTCATATGACGGAAAATTGCTAAAATCACAAGGATGGTAAAGACCTTTAAGAGCGAATAGCAAGAATTGCTTTTGAATAGATTCAAATCTTTAGCTATGAATTTCGAAAACTGGGTTCCAGATAATGCAAGCATACCCAAGAATAGGGCGAACGTGCGCGGTGTATAGTGATTTTGTAGCCTAAAGGTTCTGATACTTCCTTGGTGCGTCGCTTAGTGAAACCAAGTCGTTAACTTGCTTGAGAAATCATTTTTTTCATCCAGCACCACACCGAGGTCTAAAATATTGTCGACTGTACTAAGTGCCGTATTTCTTAAAAGATACGTATAGCATACGCGCGTACTTTTTCGAGAAAAGCTAATCACATGACATTTTGCGATGTTGACAGGTAGGTTATTCACGCTGCACCAATGTTCGAGGGAATTTAGTTTTAATTGAAAAAAGTTGGCATCTGAAGGCGACTTTAAAGTATAATACATTTTCAGGTCGTCCGCATAGAGTAGATGAGGTACATCAGATAAAACCGCTGATAAGTCTGATATAAAAATATTAAAAAGCAAAGGGCCAACCTTGAGGTACACCTGGATTGAGATGCATTTTTTTAGAGATAAGCCATTGGAATTTCACATGTTGTGAACGGTTGTGGAGGTAAGAGCTAAGCCATCTTAGTAGAGATCCGGCAATTCCGAATTGCTGCAGCTTGGAAATCAAAATGGAGTGGTCAACACGGTCAAACGCTTCGCTAAAGTCAGTGTAGACTGCGTCAATTTGATCACCTTTTTCCATTTTCCAAAGAACATGGGAAACCAGTACCATTAGGTTGGTAGCGGTAGAATGACCTTTTCTAAAACCATGCTGCTGTTCGTTAAGTCGAGCATCGACCAGAGGGGATAGTTTACCACATATGATTTTTTCAAAGAGTTTAGGAATAGTGGATAAAATGGCAATACCTCTATCATTTTGAATTGATCTTCTATCGCCTTTTTTGAATATTCGTGACACGTAGGAGGATTTCCAATATGATGGAAAGTACCCTGAAGAAAGAGATGTGTTAAATATAATGTGAAGAGGAGAGATTAACTGTGCGACACATTTAATAACAAACGTTAGAAAAAGAGGATCAGGTCCTGGGCCTTTGTTAGTATCAAGCTCCAAGATAGCCTTAAAAATATCATCTCTTGAAATGGTTATAGCCTCAGCGAAAATTGGTCTAGTTACTCTTGGGGAATGACAGGATGATGCAGTACTTGCTGGATTAAAAACGTCTTGAAAGTTATCTGCGAAAAAGTTGCAAATTTCTTGAGGAGAAGAAGACATTGAAGTGTTATTACACATAGAAGAGGGATAGTCAGTTGTTTTCCGCTTCATATTCACAAAGTCAAAAATCTTTTTGGGGTTGTGGACTATATTCGCGCCGGTAGTTTAAATGAATCTGGCATATGCTTCGTGAGACTTTTCATGGAATACTTTGGCCACTGCATTGTATTCTTCTTTAATACGATGGCTAGAGGCGACATTTTTTTTACTGGATTGTAAAGCTTATTTCTATGATTTCTCATACGTCTTAGAGTCTTATCGAGCCAAGGCTCAGAACTTTTATCCTTTCTCCAAATTTTAGGGACATATCTTTCGACTGCGTCAAACAGTATATTGTAGAATGAATTTACATTGGCGTCAATAGATTGGGATGCAAGCGTATCTGTCCAATCGACATTGTCAAGAGAATGCAATCATAATCAGCATTACGGAAATCGTATACAATAGTATTATTGTACGTTTGAAAGATATTATAATCTGCAGTGGATGAATCAAGAGCAAGAGCGGTATGGTGAAGGCGATTAGAGAAAAGATTCGTCGCGTCAATAGTCGGGCTAACCAATACTTTGTCATAAGCGTTTGTAAATATAAGGTCTAGCCAATTACCATTACGATTGGGAGTAGGTGCAACCTGCTGCAAATCATTGCCATACAAAGTACTCACAAGGTTAAAATCAGAATAATCAAGATGATTAATAAGTATTAGGTAATTATCTGTTTCATCAAGAACAAAACGCAAATTAGGGTGATTAAAATCTCCTAGTAGTATAATTTGATCTTCAGCGCTACGAGATGCCATCAGAGTAGATATAAATTCACATATATAATTGTAAACAGAGTCGTCAAAACTATATATACCGATGTGCTGTCGAATTATATTCGAATAATTTTATGCTGAAACAATTTATGAGGGGTTGTGTCGACAATTTCGCATAAGAAGGTGCTGCTAACAACAAGTATAACACCACCTCCTTTTGACTGGCCAGTGGAGACGTAATCACGGTCATTTCTGAAGATTGTCCAGTCACTATCGAGGATCTCTTCATTAATATGTGAATCATTTAACCAGGCTTCAGTGAAGGCAAGTTCGTTGAAATGGCATGATTTGGCGTCAAGGTAGAGTTTATTCAATTTGCCCCTCATACCACTGCAATTGTGGTAAAAAATTCTGAAGCACTTGACAGAGCATACCTTGTTAGCAGCGATACCTAACGTTATAACGGGGTTTTCACAAAGAATTTGAAGTCGGATGATTTTTATTCGAAGCTGTATTTGAGATAGTGGAGTACGAGGGATTATTAATAAAAGACACCCTGCAGCTATACGTTAAAGTTTGAGGAGATATGTCCGTAAACGAACGTCTGGACTCAAAGCTATGGATATTCTGGACTGGAATATTTAAACATTCAGTGGTGGGAGCTTCGGATATGGGTATATTATTATCCTGACGATTTCTAGGAGTTTTCTGGATTGTTTGTAATTTGCGCACTGTACAATTATTATTTACATTAGTATTATTACTTATATTACTAAAACTGTTGCTGCTGTTGATGGACTTCCAAGGGGAAAACTTGATGCCTTTCAAGTCATAATTCCTGCTGCTTCCATCCACGTTGGTAAAAAGCCAGGCGTATTTCTCGGGGATCCAGACTTTATAATGCTTAGATGCTCTATTGTTATGTTGAGGTATGTGCTGAATATGAAATCCATTAATACGAAAATAGCTTTTCATGAGTCTTCTAAGCCCAGAAATGTAGAAATAGGAACTCCTTCGACAAAAAATGGCACTTTTTTTTTGTTTGAACATGAGTGGTCATGTTGAGAATCGTAGTGACTGGAGTTGGAGCATTTGATTTTTTCGATGCATTTTAACCAATCATCTTCTGACCTTTTCAGTTGTTCTATGGTTTTTTTCCATATTCATAAGGTACCAGGGATTTCTGAATATTTTCTCAAGAGCAAAGTTTTGGCAAATCAGTAGTGGAGTTGATGTTTGTTAGCCTTGAACGTCTGGTAGATGGCAGTGCTACCATATGTCAGTATGGGTCGTATGATCTGTTTTTAGAGTTGTTAGTTTTGTGAGTCACGTTCAGTTTGTCTGGTCTGATCATTGATTGCAGTCTACTCAGTATACCGTTATTAGATTGTCACTTGCTTTTATGTGTGTGGTCCATGTTAGTCTGTTTTCGAATGTAAGCTTCAAGTATTTGGCTGTCCATTGCGAGACTATTGTCTGGATGTCGACTGTTAGTCGTGGTAGTTGTTGTCTGCGTCGTCTCGTTACGAAGATATCTTGCGTTTCATCGAAGTTTATTTGGATTTTCCATTTGTGGAAATATTCCAATAACATATCTATGTAGTTTTGCAGGTTTGAAGATATGACATCTACATGCTTCGAGGCATGAAATATATTTTTAAATTAGGATGTCTGCTGTGTATAAACTATACAATATTGAGGAGAGTGTGAACCTTGTGGAACTTCAGCTTTTATTATCCGCATTGTGGAGACGTTCTTGATACTTTTACAGTTAGTTGTTATTAAACAGCCCTCGTATGGGGCTACGGGTTGAAGCTGATAGAGAGCTTCATCACAAATTTACAATGAAATGTGAATACGAGTGTAGAGCGATTTACTTTAGTCCTGCTTAATTCAGGCACATATTCAGAGCTAGGTGAGCTCAAAGCTTGATGCGCAACCAGTCGTCCGAACCTGGATTCGAACCAAGGACCCAACACACAAGAAGCCAGTGCTCAACCAACTAGGCTACTCAAGATTCAATATTAATAAAATATTCTTAATTTCATTGTATATTTTCATCAATTGTTGAAGTCATTAACAGTCGTTCGTGAGATAAACGAAACTGAAAGCGCAATAGAAGAACGTATTTAGATAGAGACTTAAATATGAATACTTTTTCTCTCCTAAATACGATTTCGCAACTAAAATTCAACAAACACACACTTCACATAATATAATAAATATATCACTGAAAATAATAAAAATAAAAGTATGATTAGATTACAGTTGATTATGGATAGATTATGGCCGTATCCAAATAATCAAAGCATACTACATCGCTACATAAAGCATATCGCACACTATTCCGACACGACACGTCACAACACGACACGACAAAAATCTGTGAGAATAAATTGTATGTAATTGTATGAACGCCCGCACACTTGGCCAACACGTCACGACACGACAGGACAGCCAAAAATTTTTGTCGTTTGGGATGTTCGAATTCAATCCAATCCGACAAATGATGTACGTCGTTGTAGCGTGTCGTGTCGGTTAAGTGTGCGGCCTTTCATATAGCTTCATAGATTTTATGATAAGCATCAGTTGTCGTTCGGCAGTTTAATATTTAAAAAAAAAATGACGAATTGGAAATGGATGAAGAAATTTTTTTTTGGCCAGAAAATAGAAAGAGCTGTATGAAATAAGTTCAAAAAACTACAATAAATCACAAAAGAAAGAAAATGTATGTGAAGAATTTGCTGAGAAAATTTCAATTTTAATTTTTTTAAATGCTTCACATTACACACTTTCCATTGTATTGATCATAATGCATTTTCTGAACAATTCATCATAAGCATCAGTTGTCGTTAGGCAGTTTGATATTAAATAAAAACTACTGGGTGGCGCAAAAGTTTCTGTCCTTAGTATTTCCTGTACAACCTTTAACACAATTGAAGCAACATAATATATGATTAGTATGAATTATGCCCTCTTTCGTTTTCAACACAGTCTGAAATTCGTTTTCTGAAACTTTCACATAAAGTTGACTATTTACCATTATTATCAATTCGATCCGCTGAAGAAATCCAAAGTTTTTCAGGTTTTATAAAAGTTCGATATATTAATCCTCTTTGAATTTTGGTACCTGTTTTTACCGATTCTAAAACAACAACAGTCATTATTTTGGTATCATCACTGAATTAATTAAAGCTATGTAGGTTTAAGAAAAATAGAAGAGGGTTTCAAAATTTGGAAAGATAACTTTTTCCCATTAATTTATTCGGGTTGATTTTTCATATCAAAGAGCAGAAACTTTTACGCCAGTCTGTAGAAATAATTGTATGAAATAAGCTCAAAAAGTTACGAAAATACACAATAGAAAGCAAATAGATGGGAAGAAATTACAATTAATTTCAGTTTTATCATTTTTTTAATTTTTAACAATTCACATTTTCCATTGCATGAAACATAATGCATTTTCTGAATACTTTTCACAAACTGATGTGTCGGTCGGTTCGGTATAGTGTGCGTTGGTCTACCGACTGTCGTACGACATTTTTCTATGTCGTGTCGTGTCGTGACGGAATAGTGTGCGACAAGCTTTAAATTATTGCACGAACGGCTTCCCCGCGTTCAAATACATATTTCGGATGAATCTTACTATAATTTACTATACAGTATTCAAAAAGATGGACAGAAAAATTTTCCAAAAATTTTATAAATGGAACCATGTCACCAAACACATGTTTCGCTATTTTAACATCCTTATTCTTTGAAATATTTCATATTTTTCTAATATCCCGATTTCAAATCATGTTTTTCCGGCTGTTCCGCCCGTCACGCTTGAGAACACATATAACATACAATCTTAGTTGAATGCTTCGAGAATTTTCCGATTTTCATAAAAAATAATTCGAATGAAGACGAAATATACCATCTTGTTCGTCGATATGACACCCTTTTACGAACCACTACTACATCAAATCACATGAAAAGGTTTCCAAGCCGAAAATGACGCGGGTATCAAATCAAATCCTTCTTAAATGTTATAAACGCTCATACAATACCCATACGCAGGATAAAGTTGTTTTCAGCCTCGAAAGTGTTGTTTTTATTGTAGTAATATTTCAAACTCTGAGAATTTTATTAAAGTCATTGTGATTGCATTGCATGGGTTGACTTTAAAATTAAATGTGCTTCATGTGATAGGGTGGCGGATTGAATGACTCCCCTTTGGAACAAGTTCCACGGTATGGTGCGAAGAATAAAAAACTAGTTGGAATGAGCAGCAGGTGGTGAAAATATGCAAATGTCTACTAGGAAGGGCTTTTTAGCTTGATTTTCTATCGGCTAGGATGCAGTTTTTGGAGGGCAAAGAAGAGCTGCCAATCTAGAGAATTTGTGTCTAGATCTAGACATTTTTTACATCTGCCGGGACAGGATTATAGGGAAGGCTTTCGTTTCGAGGTTTGGATATTTTGGAATTTTAGATTAAATTTTTTTTAAATGTCGTATGAAGGGAGCAATTTGGATTTTGTTAATTGCTCCTCATAATGATTGTTGATTGCTCATCATAATTTTGCGATTCGAATTATCAACCACTTCGTTCCTATTTTAAAAACTAGTCTTTCGGATTGATCCTTCAGTTACGTCGAACGATTGTTACTATATTATCAAAAATAACATAGCTCAAAGAAATATTAATGCATTTTCGCAACAGTAAATTTAGCATTTTAAACTAAGCCGATGATTTTCATGATGAAATTAATAATTATAATAATAATACAATAAATTTTCTGCAGTTTATTTAAATCAATCTACATCACTCTATTTCAAAACCTTTTTCAACGAAATTAAATATGAATATATGACTAGTCATGAGAACGAAGATGTCTTCATTAAAAAATTGTATTGATATGTTAATTAATTTTGAAGACTCTAATATTTTTGTAAATCTAAAAAATATAGATCTATGATCTCAGTGAAACAGTATGCTGCAAAATATTACATGTTCAACTGTCGCAATGTCAAAAACTAAACCCTTCGTTCCAAGCCATCGCACCTTCCTAAATTTCCTGATTTTGATATTGATGACGTATGTACCCATATATGTATATATCGAATGGAAAGGTTTTTATACAATTTTATTTTAAGCCAAATCAAAGGAACTACTGAGGTATTCGATCGCATACTTTTGGTAAAAATTATATCACTGCAGTCTGTTCAAAAACGTGCGTACTTTTCGAGAATTTGTAAAACCTGTGAAACTATGTTATGTTTTGAAAGAATGTATTCAATTGAGATGCTGACACAAAAAATGGAGATAATTTAGATGCTGAAGCACTAAATGCAGTGCAGTGTCTTCAGGGTTTGGGGGCATTTCTAGATATTGAATGTGCATACAACAGTCATTATGGATAGACTTCATGCAACTAACACCCACCCCGCTATTTGTAGCTGAATGAACAACATGCTTAAGCAGAGGCTCATATCAGTGGAGAGTGGTATGGAGCACGAATCATAAACAAGGTTTACAGAGGTACATCCCAAGGAGGAATCCTATATCCTCACTTGCGGATCCTGCTAACAAATACCATTTTAAAGAGGTCGGCGGGCAAGAGGTTCATTGTTGTGGCCTATGCTGAAGACATTGCGATCTTAGTCTCGGGTAGATTTCCGCATTCCATTGGCCAACTCATCCAGCATGCTCTGGGGCTGGTTGAGCAGTGGACGAATGCCGTGGTCCTTGACATCAACTCCGATAAAACCGATCTTATACTCTTCGCAAGGATATACAAAAATCCTGAAATATACCCAAACAGGTTGGAGGGCGCCAGATTAAGTATCAAGTCATAAACTAATTACTTAAGTTTTATTTTGGACAGCAAGCTCACATGGAAGTTGAATTTAGAGGACAGAGTTAAACGGACAAGCAACGCGATCTACGCCAGCAAGAGGGTGCTGGATAAAACGTGGGGCCTAAGACTTGCTCTGACGCACTGGATCTACATGGCTGTTAGGTCTGGCAATGAATAAAATAGCCTTTGCTAACATGGCAAACAGAATTCAGCGGTTGGCGGCTCTCTGCACTACCGCTATTTTAGCTACGACTGCTTCGTCTGCTTTGAACGTCCTACTTCATCTTCCTGCGCTTGATCTCTATATTAGAGGTACTGCCGCAAAAGCTGCTGTCAGGTTTAGGGAATGGGAACACTACGAGTCAAGATCCTTCGGTAACAGGAATATTGAGCGGAGTTACTTGGAGATACGCAGGAATGGAATCTGCAAATGGGCAAAGCAGCTCTTAGTATCTACACTGACATATCCAAAAAACTGCAAGAGTAGGCGCTGTAGCGTATTCTGCAAGCCGCAATGTAGAAGTAGCTTTCAGGCTTCACAATCACTGTAGTATTTTGCAGCCAGAAGTCTTTGCGATACATAAAGTCTCAGAACTTATGTTTCCCAAAAATGAAACATATGAGGGAATCAAATCTTCCCAGACAATCAGGCGAAGGTAAAAGCACTGATGTCAAATCAAAGTGTGTACTCGACTGTATTCAGACCCTGAACAGGTTAGGCAACAACAGAAGAGTCAGAGTTTTCTGGGTTCCCGGTCATAAGGGCATCAACGGGAATTAGAAGGGGGATGTGTTAGCCAATCATGGGGCCAGTCTTCTTTTGATAGGATCGATATACATTTCAGCTCCTATTCAAACGATCAAGTACCGATTGAGTCCAATATGATCCAAGGTGCGATAGGGAAACGGCGGGCAACTCAGGCCTGTAGAGTAATCAAAATCATATGGGGGTCATACAATCTCGCATCTACTAAATACCAGCTCGAATCAACGTGGACTGACTGAAAACGTCTGATCAGCATCATTACTGGCTATTGGCTTGTAGTAGCACAAGCCAGGAAACTGCGACTTCTAATCAACGACACCTTTTAGAAAGTGTCAAGAGCCGGGAGTCTCGGAAAGAAATCAGCATCTCCTGTTTTACTGCCCGGCACTGGGGAAACCAGACAAAGCTGCTTCGGTGAGCCCTGGCTCATGGATCTGCAGCACGTGATGAAGCAGAGGCTGAAGGACATCCTTCAGTTCGCAAAAAGTCTAGGGCCTTCGATGACCACTTGGACTGAATCCTTTTATCTCTTGATCTTTTTATCTGGTATCACTACTTTCCAAGATATCTATGTGTGACCTTGTGTCAGCCAGCAGTACCTAATCTAATCTGCATAAGAGCGCCCCGGAGAAATGTGGTTTTTTCTTGAAATGATGGAAAAAGAAAAATATTTGTGAGTAAAAATACTTTGTTTATTGATATATCTTGCAATATACGCAAAAATATTTGGAGTATTATGCTTCATGTTTGTAAAATAAAAAAAATCTTTTTTATATAAATAATTTAAATATGTTCTAATTTTCTCAGTAATAGTATAATGCATAAATCTACCGTAAAAAAATATCTTCCTGAATCTAGGCAATGAAGCCCATCAGCGAGACTTCCACATTATTTGATGGCAGAGAATCACAAAAACTTTCCATAAGATTATACAAATAATCTCTCATCCTTATCTTCAGTGGGGTCTCAACATGTATGGGCTAAACGTCAGAAAACTTTGCTCGAATGTGGATCGTACAGAATTTTTTGTTGAAAGGCCTCAAGTTGATTATTTGTGGTTCCATTTACTTGTCCACGATGAAGCCCACCCCAAATTAAATATTTCCAGATTACTTTCTGCACTTGAAGATTGTGTATGATGTCATATATGTAATCCCAGTGCCAAACAGTTTCATATCTTAGACAGCGATACTATTTACTTTGCATTTCCTCACCTATTCCGGAAGAGCCTTAGTGGTCCATTGTCTGTACACTGACACATAGAGTAGTCCGTGCTCTGTTTGCCTGGCTTTTTTGGTGATCCGATCCAAGTATCTACGGCTAGGTTCCTGAATGAAAGTTTTTTTTTACGGAAGCGGGTTATTGGCCCATTGCCCAACCCCCAACTTGGACCTTTAAAACTCACCTTCACCCCTTAGCAACATTAATTATATGAAATATCATGAAGGTTCCCGGCAGCCACTCTGTGTGAAATCACATCTTCAAAAAAGTTAGGAGAGCTGTAAATGTTGTTTCGATAGAAGAGCTGTAAATGTTGTTTCCAGCAGGCATTTCTCGGAATTTAAATTGCCTCTTCGGTAAAAGCCAACCCCCCCACCCCCAAATTATCGAATAACCTGTTCTTTGAGCGGCCGAAGTTAGTGTCCGTGAAAACTCACGTTCCGATAACCAAATCCAATTGAAATTCACAGAATGTATTAGCCTTGCGTAGGGCCAGATCTGACCGAAGTTTAATGGATATACTGGCAGTCCTGAGCGTGACGGTATCTTCAAAAAAAACTTCACATAATTATAGCTCCGTTGCAAATTTCAACAAAATTCTCACAGTATATTGTCTTTGATGTGAACCAAAATCGGTACTTTTTTTTTTTTTTGCAAAATTAGGATACGGTTTCCAGCTACGGTTGTTTTTGTCATTTTTTAATTGCTAGAACAAATTTTCAAATGATAATGATTTTCTAGAAGAAACAACAATAAATATATCACATTCCAAATATTTGTCTATCTTGCGGGCGGTGGCGCTTATAAATCTTTCTACATTCTACCCAGTTTCCGGGTTGAAACGAAATTCACAAGGTAAGTCGGTTTCAGCGTGAAGGAGATAATTTAGATGCTGAAGCTTGCTTCACTCTTAGCTGTAACCAACCAAAAGTTTGCCAGCTGTAGGCATTTTTTCATTTTTTAACGAACATATGCTGCCATTAAATTTTCAAATGATAAAAATCTACAATATAAATAAGGTACAAACAAATATTGAAAATTTTCAAGTTTGGAAAATTTTGCGAATGGCGGCCCCAAAATGCTTTCTACCCCTATAGCTAGTATTGGGTCGGACAATCATATTACTATGTATTTGTATGAGTTACTCATTTTCAAATTTGAGGTGGTACAATGTCATACTTCAAATGAAGTGTCATGTTGCATTCCTTCAATTATTTATAAGTCTCCAGCGCCGCTGGCAGCCATGCAGCCTCATACCATTAGTATCCTACCTACGGTAGGATAGAACATTTATACTAAGTACTGTTTACGTTTTTTTATAGATGGGGGATTTTTCATTATTGATTTTAACATACTTTCACAAAAGATAGGATTTTCATATTTTGGATATTGATGTAATAGAATATGTCGTTTTTGAATCCGGCGTTAACTCAAAAATGAAAAAAAGTGTAGATAGAACGTTTACACGAAGGAAAGCAGTACTGAAACTAATCTACTAAACAATTTCCCAAAAATGGTAGTTAATTGCCACCAAATTTTCTGTTAAAGTATCGTGCAATCGCTGTACCTCAAGTATCACAAGTCAATGGCTTCAAAATTAACCGAAGCACCTCAATGTGACAAAAATTGAGGTGGTACAAATCAAACTCAAACGAAGCTCGGATGTATTCATAAACTCATTTTGTCCCGTGTACTGCAATCGGTGCGCCTCAAGTGTCTCAAGTCAATCGCTTCAAAGCTTAGAAGGAATCGCTTCATCTCAATGTGACAAAAAAAAACTCTAGCGCACCTGAACCGCTAGAGAACTAATTTTCGAAGAAATTGTCTTTGAGTGACCAAAAAGTGTGGAAAGACGTAATACACTGTTTTTTAGAATCATATCAACCATTCCTTGTCCAAAGCAACAAAACTCAACTATAACACAAATGATGAAAATGTTCAGTGCTGGCAACACTTTCCCAACGAAGCAGCAATAAGTTTACCATAACAAGCTCATACTCAAATCAACTTATCCTTTGAATTTCGTTCTCATCGCAGGATTTCATCGAAAGTTTCAGCTGTTAAACGTTGTTTGAGGCTGCCATCCGAAAAATGTTCAAAACTCGGAAAATTTAAAAATTGATTCCTTATTTTTATTGCAAATGCTTTGCATATGAGAACGTAATTTGAAGCATCTGTTGGTGCAATATTTACGGAAATGGCTAATGCTGGTTAGCTTGTGCCAGCAGCAAAGCAAAATACATACCAAATCTGCTTCACGTTAAGTTAAACCCAACCAGTAAATTTCGTTTCGATTGAATCACTGCGCTGGAAGGTATACGGGTGAAAAGAATTTTAGGGTTACCACCCTCAAAACTTTTCAAATTTTTAAAGCGTTGATATTTGTTGTTAATTTTCATTGCAGGATCATTCTCAATTGCAAATTTAATGACATAATCGCTCAGTAAAGAAATTCCACAAAATTACAAAAATAGTAATAGCTGGCAGCCCTTTCATGATTTTCGTACGAAATTCCTACGACATTTACTTCACATTAAGGTCCATTTACTGCATGAACTTCGTTTTGATTTTTACACTGGACCGGAAGTTATAGGGAAAAAAGCTTTATTTTGCTGAGCAAATTTGCAAAATTTATGAGACAAAAATCACCACAGCTGCCAGCCCTATACTAATTTTTCAACCAAATTTTCACCAAATGTTACACAGAGTAACATCCAAGTACTGTGTAAATTTTGTTAAAATCTGATAGCTGAATCGGAAGTTATAGGCCAAAAACCGGTTTTTTTTCTCAGTTATTTTTCAAGATGGTACCACTGCCACAGGGTTGCCCGCATTTTAAAATCACTTCTATCAGACTTGGTCCTAGCTAATACCAACATATCCTTTAAATTTCATTATGATCGGATAATCCGATAAGATGGTACCACTACCACAGGGTTGCCCGCATTTGAAAATCACTTCTATCAGACCTCGTCCTAGCTACTACCAACATATCCATTAAATTTCATTATGATCGGATAATCCGATCGTCAGTTCTCGTGAACAGAACTTTCGAGTGCTGAAAATAGAGGTAATTTGGTGATGGGTTGCCGTTCTTGTGCAAATCGGAATTTTGAAAATTTTATCTCGAGATGAAGGACAAAGGATAAAATTTATCAAAGATTTGAAATGTTTGTCAAAAATTAAAAATTTTTCAGGAAGGTCAATGATTTGAAGGATTTTTTTTCAGCAGCCTGCCACAGCTACAGGGTTACCCGCTTCATGTTCAAAATCTATATGTGCTAAATTTTAGTCAACATCAATACGCTCTGTAATTTTCACGATGGTCCATTGTTTTTCTTACAAGTAATGACAAATCAAAATTTGAAAAAAATTCCTTGCCTACTTTTAGGCACCCTGCACCCACACACGGCTCAAAATTTTATTCTTTATCATAGACCAGCTTAGAACATAATTAGTTTTCATTCCCAATACTTTTCTTTAACAAAAATTTACACTGCTTGGAAATGTAGGAGTACCTCAAAATTCACTAAAACGCTCGCCGCCGCCAAAAGGTTTAGGATATCTGAATTTGAGACCTACCTACTATAGGACCTACCTACTATATACATCTACGTTCTCCGAAAATTTCAGCTCAATCGGATCGGCCACTCCAGAGATTATCTCCCTTAATCATTTTGCTGATATATATATATATATATATATATATATATATATATATATATATATATATATATATATATATATATACAGTTGCTCACAAAAGTCAGCATACACCGCTTAAAAACGCGGAATTGGCAATATATAGGTAGAAAAAAAATGAAAAGACGGATGAAAAACGAACTTAAAAGGAATATCAGAGACATTGTAATCTATTTTACACAGAATTAATGAGAATATACATATACATACACATATACATAGTAAATAACAAGAAATTCCGCTGAAAGTGAGGAAACAAAAGTCAGCATACACCACAGAAAATTCAAAAGAATCAGCCTAAGCGATGAGTCATACTGCGATAAAGATTGCTACCCGTGTTAATATAGAAAGATAAACATTAGTACATTGCAAGTCGATCAAACTAAAGTGATTTGGGTGCCTTTAATGCTTAAAAATGAGTACACGGAAGGAAACAAGTTTGGAAGTGCGAAAAATCGTCCTTAGTGAACGAGTGGAAGGGAAGTCGTATGGCGAAATTGATAAAATAGTTGCAAGAAGTCGGGCAACGGTGCAAACGATCATACTGAAAGCGGAAACAGAAGGGAGAATACAAAATAAACAACGAACAGGTAGACCCAAATCCTTAAGTAAGAGAGATGAGAGAGACTTGTTACGGAAAATAAGTAAGGAGCCACAAAAAAGTGCTCCGGCAATGGCATCTGCACTTGCAAAGGCAACAGGGAAGCAAGTGAGTCCAGAAACAATATGTAGAGTTTTGCGTAATCAGGGTTATAACGGTAGAGTTCCGCGCAGAAAACTTTCCATTTCTCCAGTTAATGAAAAGAAGAGGCTTGACTTCGCTTGCCTGCATCTTAATAAGGACGAAAATTTTTGGAATCAAGTTCTATTTAGTGATGAGAGAAAGTATAATATTTATGGCTCTGACGGGTGCGGATACGTGTGGAGGAAGCGGAACCAAGCATTGGCAAAGAAGAATTTGCGTACTACAGTGAAACACGATGGAGGGTCAGTCCTCGTATGGGGCTGTATGTCGGCCGCTGGTGTGGGGCAATTACATTTTATTGATATTACTATGGATCAATACATGTATTTGAACATATTGCGAGGCGATTTGATACCTTCTGTGCAGAAATTAGGCCTACAGCCAGATTGGATCTTTCAGCAGGACAATATCCAAAACATACAGCTAGAAATGTCAAAGAATGGTTGCTGTATAACGTCCCTCATCAGCTTCACAGTTCACCTCAGTCTCCCGATTTAAACCCTATAGAGCATTTATGAGAGGAATTGGGTCGCAGAATTCGTGAGCCAGCCGTAAGAGCAACTATTACTAGCAAAGAGACTCTGAAATCTGCTCTGCTGTGTACCTGGATGAATATTCCACCCGAAATTACCGGATATCTCGTTTGTTAAATGCGAAGGCGTTTAGAAGCTGTTATTAAGGCTGGTGGAGGGCCTACAAAGTATTGAGCTCACGTTTTTTGGTCATTCTCGTTCTTTTCGAAACATGGCTCGTAGTGTATGCTGACTTTCGATGGATGAATTTTCTTAGTTTTCATGGCTTATTTCTTTCTGTGTTCGAATTTTCTTTATTGTTATGTTATGAAACTTATATTTAATGCCAATAGAGCTATTTTTACGTTTTCATTGCATTCTGTCTTTTTCCATTGTACCATATTCGTGTTTTTACATGCTGTATGCTGACTTTTGTGAGCCACTGTATATATATATATATATATATATATATATAGATATATATATATATATATATATATATATATATATGTATATATATATCTATATATATATATATATACATATATATATATATATATATATATATATATATATATATATATATATATATATATATATATATATATATATATATATATATATATATATATATATATATATATATATATATATATATATATATATATATATAAAGAAATATGAATTTTCGGCGAACGGCGAAACATTAGTAATAAGGTGGTACAAATTTGAAGCTTGAGGTGATGTGACATTTGGTAGCTGTGTATGGGACATTTGTCATGCATCTTGTATGAGTAACACAACACTACCTATAGTTTCCAATGCAGTTGTCGGATATACACGAAATCCACAGGCTGATATTGATGTGAACCAATTTTGGTTGCAGTGCGAGCAAAGTGCTGCCAATACCCAGCAGTTTCAGTATTTTTACTAGGAGATCCCACAAAATTGTCATATGATAAACATCCTATGACGTTTAAATGTAACAAGTAGTATGCTTTCCTTACTTTTAAAACTCTTGAGCCTCGAACTCCTGGAAGTCTTTTCACACCAATGACCGTAGATATACATAGTTTGGTTGTGAATAGAGCATGCTTTTTAAATCCACATTTTCACTCGAATTTTCGTCGAAACTCAACCTTTTATTACTTACTAAGCGCCGGATTTTTAATTTTTTTTTTAAATTCAGTCATTTAATCATAATTAAAATCATTTTGAATTTGAAAATTTGGCTTTTTACTGTCTGTCCTAGCCAATGACACACTTTTCGAAAGTCCTATGGTTTTCGATATTAAAATTAAAGACTTGAACTGCTGGTTGTATTTGCATATGAGATTGCTAATTACACGTGAAATAACCCAGATGTTGTTAACTATGCAGTGCAGTACATGCACTAGTAATCAATTAACGCATTGTGTGGAGAATTCCTACATATAGTTACAGCTGCAAATGCACTTTGTCCGCCGCATATGCAAATTAGAACTGGTTTAAGGATGCAAGTGATTGCTTGCGCTGATTCTATCATTGACACTTGAATCCTTAAACGCCAGAGCTAAACAGAAGAGCTTGAGGAAGCGAATACGTCTGCCTTCACTCGGTAAAAGCGGATAGGAGTCTACAAGGTGATTCCGAACATGTGCCGTTTCATTAGATTGTGATAACGCATAGGACTGCTAATTGATAACTGATGTTGTCCAAATTAATGTGTGATGGCAATGGGGGAATTAAATAGCGTTTGAATATTTTTTTCAGCATCAACCATATAAAGACGTCAAATAGTGAGTGATGTGCCGAAGTAAGTTGTTGTACAAATTAATTCGAATGCAAACTTTTCCTCAGTGCAAATATATATTTTTTATTCTAGCTTTCCGGGATACAATTCATTGCATAATTAGAGGTTTCACATACCACTCGAACCTCATCGAAACATTGTGTGGTATTTTATGTATCACGTTAGGTGAACTTTCAGCGGAAATCCGTGCAACACTTTTTTATCGATTGAAAATCTTATTTGAAATTTTCGACAACAGTTTTTGGAAAATATTTCAGCTTATGTAATTAGTACACATTATAATTGCCCTTCTACGTTTATCGTAGATTGGTTGCCAACATGCACTTGACATAGCATTTTATATCATGAATGGATCTGAATACCCAGTATACCTACACCATAGAATGCCATATCAATATGCGACACTATATTATGCTTGGAATATTACGTCAAGATGTTAAAACCGAATCATTGCAAACTTTTCCATTAAACAATGCATGCAACATTTCGCTGTTGTCGCCATCGCTAAACCAACCAACTGAGAGGGCCACTCACGAGACTACTCATGAGCCACCGTAACATGAAAAAACACGACTTAATGCCATTTTGTCAGGTAAATCGCCGAGATAAGTCACTTCCTGACGACGACCTACCTCAGCGTCTTTGGTCAAAGGTTTCTTTGCGAATGCTCTTTGGGGTTTGGGTTAAATGGAGCACATTGTAGTCAGGAAAGATAGCACGCCTCATGAAGTCGTTGCATGCGCAATAGAGAAGTTTGTTGGTTTGTTTGTCTGCACGTCTGCTTGCTTACATCGTGTGGCGTCTGGGAGGCAAAAAGAAAAAGATGTCATCCACTATTATCGGGCTATCATCTCAGTGCCGATACAAGTACTGCAAGTAGGACTATATAGGCGCGGATACGATTTAAGTTATTGTTATTATCATTCCTAGCTAGAAAATATTGAGAGAAGGAATTTGGTTCGAAATAATGAGAATTAGGCCAACATTTTATATTATTTATTTACAATCACTCGATTTGCAAATTTATGATTCACAATGATAAAAATATTGAGTTTTTGTAAGTTGAGTTGCAATATATTCGTAAGGGATTTTACCTTTCTTTCAAAATGCCACACGAGTCGTCTATTTTCCAATCTTTGATACTCAAAATTATGCCTCATATTAACTGGATGGCCTTTCAAATGATTCGCACCTAAAGTATTCTGTGCTTTATTTCTAACCTTTCACGAGGTGAAGATGAACAGCTACACTCACCGACAACAAACAAGCTCAAAACGTAAAGTTTAATATTTGTACTTCGAAATTGAGTGAAGTTAATGGGACTATCTTTTGATGATATTCTGCAAATAAACAATTTATTTGCACAACAAAAACTTAGATAGGATATTTTCATTTGTATTATCTATGGATCAACTAAGCAAATGTTAAACTACATAAAACCACATTCATTGTTTTTTTCCTCAAGTTTCTAAAACGCTCAAACACATTTAAATTTTTGTATGTTTTTGTTCATTAGTATGATTGAATTTATTTTAAATTTGAATAATTAGTAAACGAGGGTTGATCCAAAAGTAGTGATAATTGGCTATTTCCAGTTCGCATAAAATTTAAAATAATTTTTTTTACTACCTCGTATATCCACTAGGTTGGCATGAAAAAATTATATAAATAGGCCACGATTCCAGGGAGGAACATTCATTTGAATAAGAACCGTCGAAATTAGAGTTGTCATTAAGTACCTGTGTTTGAAAAAAATGTCTAGCAAAGATACAGACAGCAACTTGCTGAAAACATTAAGGGGCTCCGTTCCTCCATATTCTACCGTTGTACGCTATGCCAAGGAGTTTAAACCGGGAGGATGAACACCGCGAAGGACATCCATCCACGTCGCTCACTGAAGACAATGTGAAAAAAGTCGAAGATGTCGTGTTAGCAGATCAAAGAGTGACCATCAGGTATATAGCTGAAGTCACGGAGATCTTATATGACATCGTTCCAAGAAACTTTGCCAACGAATTACATATGAAGAAGGTATCTGCGCGTAAGGTACTGAGAATGTTAACCGACGAGCAAAAGAAGAAACGAGTCAACATTTCGAGGATGAATCTCGAAAATTTGCAGGCATATCTGGAGAAGTTTTTATCACGTTTCGTAACTAAGGATAAGACCTGGATCCACCATTTTGATCCAGAAACCAAACAGCAATCGATGACCTGGAAGCGACCCTTTTCACCGACGCTAAAGAAATTCAAGGTGTCGAGCTCGGCAGGGAAGGTTATGCATCAGTTTTTTGGGACGCTAAAAGAATTATTATAGTGGAATATTTGGAAAAGGAAGCCACTATATCAAACTCTTATTACGCAGGCCAAAGAATAAGAAGATTGCGGGAGGCTATTAAGAAAAATAGACGCTGTAAATTGCGAGCCCGAGTGCTGTTTTATCAAGATATCGCACCGGCTCACAAAGCTGCAGTTGCGATGGATGCAATCAAAGAAGAAGGATTCGAGCTGCTTGAAAACCCGCACTATTCGCCAGATCTAGCTCCCAGTGACTTATACCTCTTTCCTCGGTTCAAACAATACCTTCGGGGTAAGAAATTTGAAGAAGAAATAGCGAAGTGATGGCCAAGGTGATGGCCAATAGCGAAGTAATGACAAATGACACTCTGGTGTCATTTTGCCTGCCAATATAGTTTTTTGGCAAACATTGTCCAAATTTTGGTACTTAATGTAACTATAGAAATTCTAAATCTCGAGAAAAAAAATGTGTAAATTTTTTATTTATACACTGAAAGAAAAATCTTGGTAAAATCAACAATTTTCCTTAGTTGTTTTTGCGTCAACTACGGGCTATAGTTAAAACAACCATAAAAAAATAGTTGATTACTTTTATGCACCATGACGCGTGGTTGATAAACAATGTCCGTGGTGCAAAAAAAGTAAGCAACCACAAACAATGGTATTCCAACCATATACATAGTACGAAATATAGGCAGGGGAGGCGTGAATGCCGCAGTTGAATTTGGTGTATCACAATGCAGCGACAATGTCGCTGTCAATGCAATCAAGGCACCAACCAAATTCATTTTTTTTTCTTTTGTATTGCTAAATCCTGTTGTACGAGGATTAGGTTAGCTTATCACAATACACATCAGCCATCGCTTGTCTATCCCACCAGACCATTCAACCTAATTCAATCAGACTTACTTCAACCTAGTGGTGATGCCAATCTATGGTAGGTATCACTGCTAGCGGTGCGGCAAAATTAGAAATTTGGCAAATTCTGCCGCTGCCGCAAATTCGGCCGCAGCCATTGTGCGCGTTACCATACAAAACAGTGCATTCTAATTTTTTGACTGCGCTTTGCCGCAGCCCACTATTTTGCCACAGCGGAAAACGCTGTATTCTGAACAAAATAGCGTCATGCAACGTAATATAAAGGCTTCACAGCATAACATGAATATGAATTATATCGAACAGCAAACCGAACACAATTTTGCCGTGTATCATATGAAACTTCTATGATAGACTAGGAGTATGAGTATGAGGAGTATGAAAAATCAACAGTTTTCCTTAGTTTTGCCATCAACTAGGGCTATAGTTAAAATAACCATAAGAAAATGGTTGATTACTTTTATGCACCATAAAGCGTGGTTGATAAACAGTTTCATTCGGAGCATGAAAAACGTCCAAATGTTGAAACTATTCTACTTTGCGTAGAATAATTCCAAAGACTTTGCTCACTGAATTACGTTTGTTGAAATCAACTATTGCAAAGTAGTTTAAGTACCATAAAAACTGTTGATAATTCGAAACGTTGAAGTTTTGAGTGAATTGATGAATATTTTCTATTTATCAACTAATTTTCGTGGTTATGAAACAATTAAAACAGTTGATTTCATGAACGTTGCGATATTTTTTGTGTAACCAGAGCCAACTACTTTTATATCGTTAAATTAACTATATTAACATAGTAAAAATAACTATTTTCCTTAGTTCATTTAACGATTTTGAATGAATCGTTGCAATACTATTAAAAATAGTTGAATCAACCAAGAGTTTTTCTTTCAGTGTAATCAAGGATATTATAATTTTTTAAATTTCCTATCTGAGACACTAATATACAAAAATAACACTTAGATATTACATCATAGATAGATATTTATACACGTACAAGTATTTCTTCCGGCAACTCTCTTGCATAATGAAAACTCAACTATGAGTTTGCCTGTGCAGCGGACCTGTGAACCGTTGTGCACTTGTGCTGCATAGCTGCAAGCAACTTCCACTTGTACAGCGAGCATTGACGTCATGCAGCGGCATTATGGTATCATTTCTCCTAAAATTCATGAAGGCAGGCATGCCTTTGGCTGATATAAAATAGTACTACATCTTGCACATACCCTACACTACAACGCTTTCATACATAATTAATTGTATTTCCTAGTATTACTTTCTAGCAATTTTGAGGGTTTTAAAAATTATAGTTATCATAGGGTTTTAAAAATTTCTAAAGCGTTATCATATGCATGTTTGAAAGAATGGAGGTAGTAGACAATGGAGTGGCCACTCACATTTAAAATGTATTGGAGGGGACGAAACCATGAGGTAAGGGGAATGCGATGTTTTGTCTCCTTATTGCCGATGTTTTGTTTCCCTCTTGCTCGTATATCTCATCCCAAATTTTATGTCATATGATCACCACGCGCAAAATTTCTTGTCAAGTTGATAGATGAGACGTTTGGTAAAAGTCACAAGGGTAGCTGCAAAGCAGTCGTCTCACATGGGCAACTCTACTATTCTATCTCTATGTTTGAAACACATTCAAAATTGATTTCGCATACTTGGTTAGCTGAAAATTTATTTGCTCATAGAATGATTATAGTCCGGGAGCCAGCGACATAATTTGGCGCATTTTATCGTCGATCAAAGTATGTAATTATCCTCAATAAGGTCTAGTTAGTAACGAAAATCGACCACTTACAGCCAGTTAGCGGGACAACGTTTATTGAGAGCATCAGCAATATGTAATAAACAATAGGAAAAAAACCTCATATAATCGTCATTCATATTTTGAGGAGTTGTCAATTGACATCAGACGTTTTCGAAAAACGACCACTTACATTTGTTTGGCGGGACAATCAACCACTTACAAGTGCGCAAACGTGCGAAAAATTTCAAAAATTGACTTATTTCATCGTTGCTCAAATTGGACATGGTTACAGAGGATAATGTTGCCCATGCAAAAATACTGTGCTTACAATCGATTCACCGGACAAACCTACTTTAAGCGATCATCAAAGTCGCCGCTGCAAGAGTCACTCACTTGCATTTTGAACGTTCCAATGCGCGCACGTGCTGTGTAACATATTTGGGTGGTCTCACACGCGGTTGTCGTGTCCATTACACGAGGAATCTGACACAAAAATCATTTTTCACGCGTGTAAAATCCAGGCCAAATCTAACATCGTCATTCGATGCTCAGATACCGATATTTTGGTTATAATGATCGGTAACATGCAACGCGCCTGCGAGAATGTTAAAATCTGGTTTCACGTTGGCGTAAAAAAATAATGAAAGGTTCATCAACGTAACTGAAATGTACGCGAAATCAGGTCCAGAGTTATGTTCGGCCCTTCCAGCGTTTCATCCCTTCACAGGATCCGACTTTAATCCTGCTTTGCACAGAAAAGGGAAAGTGAAACCATTAAATATTTTGCGGAGCAGCGAAGAGTTCTTAACAGCTTTTTCAGATATGTCAAAGTACTCCTATTGCGACTTTGCGGCGATATTGTCGATTGTAGAGAAATATGTTTGTCATTTGTACCGTAGGAAAAAACAACGGAAGTTAATAAAGTGCGAATAGAAACGTTTTTAAAGGCCTACAAATGCAAAGAAAACGGGCAAATACTCAACATCAATGTTAAAAACTTCGATGGATCGAGCCTTGCTCCATGCAAATCGGAAATCGTTCAGCATACCCTAAGGTCCGCTTATATCGGAAAAATGTGGAGCAACTCCTACACACAAAACATCAGGGATTTGACACCAGAGGACTGTGGATGACAAACAAACGGGGACAAATTTGACTTCAAATGGTTTCAGGGCGAACAGTTTCCAAACATCGTCGAAGAGATTGTTCACAAGAAATAAGGTGAAGAAAAAAATCCAGACGGCGAAACTTTGCCAGGTACACAATAGCAATTACAATAATAATAAAATAATAAAATATTCAAGGTGCACACAATATTTTACCCGCTAGTGGTGGAAAACGCGAGTTTTCTGTCTGCTGGACCTTAAAGATGCCCAGTATAATCCAGATTCTTCCGATGAAAGCGATGAAAATTAGTATATGAACAATTTATTAAATCACGAATAAATTTGGTAAATATCTACTTATTTACTAATGTCATACTCATTTTCTCAAATTTTGTTTTCGTGTATAAATTTATAATTGAAGTAATGTTCTGCTTCACAAAACAGGCATTTTGTCAGAAAAAATCCGCGCGCGGACTCTTACAGCGGCGACTGATTGATGATCGCTTAAAGTAGGTTTGTCCCGCGAATCGATTGTAAGCACAGTATTTTTACATGCGCAATATGGTCGTCTGTAACCATGTCCAATTTGAGCAACGATGAAAAAAGTCAATTTAAAAAAAAATGTTCATGGAGAGAAATTTCGGCAGTGATTTTTACTAGAGTGGATAATTTAATTTACTATTCCGAAAATTCCATATGAAAATATGAATGTTATTACAAATTTGATGAAAATTTACTATTTTCCTGCAAATAGTAGTCAATTCCATTACATACTACAACTCACACATGTTCATTGCGCTGTAGTAAAGGCATTCATGTATACATAATTCACAACAAAGCAGTAAAATGTGTAGTGCAATTGATTACAAAGGTAATGGGGTAAAACATTACTACTATTACAATAAAATTAATTTTTATTTTGCATAATTTCATTACACTTTTCTCTCCGTGTTTCACGTTTGCGCGCTTGTAAGTGGTTGATTGTCTCGCCAAACAAATGTAAGTGGTTGTTTTTTGACATCGTCTAATGTCAATTGGTAGCCCCTCAAAATATCAATCGCGATGATAAGAGTTTTTTTATGTACTGTTTGTAACATGTTGTCAACGCTTCTGACAGCAAAAAGTCTCGAGGTGCGATGTAAATGGTCAGTTTCTGTGATAAGCACATACAAATTGAAGTCCCTGATATACTTTCGTTTTCGTTGACGGCATATTTTTACTGTCGCTGGCTCCCGGACTATTAAGGTACTTAAATAATAACTAAAATGGCCGTCGGCGTCAAAGTGCTAACGATAAATATTTACCTATTCCACGTACACCCCAATATATCCTGGAAGTTTCATCTCAGTCGCATGACGTGTTTACGAGAAACGCGAATTTAGATACAAAATTATTATGTCTTTGTTAATAAACCCTATACTAGAGATGATGCGTATATACTGGGACAGGTATATGGAATATATATTTTATTTGGAACTGCCAGTACCTAGTATGAAATTCAAAAATACTAGGTACGAGTATTTTTGTGAACTATAAATGTAATCAAGAATTTGCTCAATAAATTTCCTCCATTTGATTCATTTCAATCAAGTGGAGCGACGTAATAGTATCCTAATATTAATATGTACTCGTATTTCACACTTGCAAGTGCTTTCATACTCGTATTTCATACTTTCATCCTAACGAGTATTTCGTACTTAGTTTTTTCTAGTAAAAAGTCTAGTAGTTTCGCATGGATCAAGTACTAAAGGTTACGACATTAGCGTGGCCACAGCTACTTATGACGAAATAAGATGCAAACACGCCTAGAAATCATCCGGAATTAACTGGTTTTTAGGTGAATGAAGAGTACTGTTTTCGGTTGTGTCCAAATGTTTCTGTTAATGAGTTTATTGGATGTTGCAAATCTAGGCAGACGGGCACTTAAATTGCTGATTTAAAATGGAGCAATTGAAACTGCTTGAAGTGTATGTTGCCTCTTTCATGCTGTAATTCATTAAATTAGAGCATTAAATTATATTGCGATGTTGCAGCAAAAAAACTATTTTTTAGGAGTCGAATGTATTTCAGAATTCGTAAATTAAACAACGAAACACTGGAATATGATAAGTCCAAAAAACGAAAATTTAAAAAATTTTAAACTGAAACATTTTTTATATTTTATTAATCAGTTATGACTTTTTTAATTGTAATATAAACAAAATTTTAATAAATATTTCTTGACAATACTTCTGCGGATTATATTAATATGCATCTGTAATTATAAATTAATACTTAAGTTCCTATCTGTGATTAAGTTTGTCTTACATCTAAATTATACCGTAACTATTCATTTTGTCAAGAATTTAAAGTAAAACAATAAAAAAATATTCTCTAACTTTGTCTTTTACATATCTTATACAATGAAAAGAAAAATTCAATAAAATTCAGACACTCGACTATTTTTCCCTGATTCGCCGGTCTCCGCTACGTGACGAAATAAGATGCAGCGCCGAACAGCGAAAACCTATTGTCGTAATCTTATTTCCTTGATTCATGGTAGTTTCGTACCTAGTTTTTTCTTACCTAGTATAGTCTTTCGTACGAGCGAGTATTCAATACTAGCGTTCTTGTGAGTATTTGATATTTGAGAGTAAGTAATACTTGCTGATATGATATTGTACTTGAAAAAAGTTTGTATTTGAGCACTCGTATTTAGACAGATTTGCTTTGAGTATTTGATTCGGGTGTTTTGGGAATGGTGGAAAAAATTGAAAATTTATGTAATTTTTGATTTTGATTGTTTTCACTTAGATGGCTCCTCGATTAGAGAAAGACTTGCCAAATAAGGAACCGACCATTGGAAAGTTACGGACAAGCTGCACGGACTAATGACTCGCTATTCACCACCACCATTCTAGCTTGGGAACTTTGTGTCTGGAGGTTGGAGGAGGACATATCATACCGTTTCATTACATCACTGCAAACCGCAACTATTGTATGTACACAAGTACATACTTCAAAAAATACAACCTAATATTTTTGGAACAGGCATTTTTCTGTACTTGTACTAGTTATACTTAGTAAGTGAAAATCCTAGCGCGACCCAACTCTACCCTATACAAAACAGATTCTTGGCTTGCAGTTTCGGCGTAAAATTTGGTAACTAGTCTCGATCTTAGTTGAAAATAAAATTTCGTTTAGAGAAGGAATATTCTCAAAATTATTTAAAAAAAGGAAAGCCTGTTTAATACTTTTTACCATCGATATGAGGTCGGTCTTCTTTTTTATTTCATCAAACAGCAAAACTATTTTAAATTTACTTTCATTAAACCGCATTAAAAAAGTGCTGTTACCATTTGTGACCCATTCAACGAACAAATTTATGTGTAAAAATCATAGATAACATTTTCGAGCATCTGATAACTACTTCCAGCAAATGCAAGGGATATTCAAAGTCCTATGTTTACAAATCTTGAATCATTTCAGAAACTAATTACAAGAAAAATATAATTTGTACACTGCACGCCTTAACAATATTAATGGAGATCGCTTGAATCACATCTTAAACGTTCTCAGACCTACCTGTCTGATGCTACTGCGCGATCCACTGATCTTTGTTGCTGGGGTTCACGGATATTATTTGCCGTAATTCACTAGAAAACCAGTAGCCAGTCGCCAGACATGGCAGTTAATAATCAGGATGAGAAATGACAGCTCATAATGCTTAAGCTGAAACATCGCTCGGTAAATCATTATCTTGATTCGAGCCTGTGATATACAGTTGGCCAGCATAGCGAGCCCCAAACCAAAAGAAACTCAAAAATTAAAAGTTGGGATCATCAGCACCGTCATATCACACCCGGGTTTGCCACAACGACGTTCGCTTGAAATGAGCTTAAAAATAATGAGGCTCATTCAGTTTAGTTGTTGACCATTAATAAAAAGGCAGTTTGGCCTATTTTGATCTTTGCGCAACGTGGGGAGTGAATATTTTACTCAAGGGGCTGTGAATATAACAAAATAGTGTGCAGAAAGAGTTGCCGCATTTTTTCAACCTATGGATTTCAGATCGAGCACTAAAAGCTGTTTCACATGTGGATATTTTATTTTAATACTTTATTTTTATATTGCGAATATTCATTGGATTTCATGTTTCGAAATATTACGAGATAAATGGTTAGAAACGGGTAACTGGATTTGAATATTAACCAACATATGACTTGCTCGGTTGGCTACCTGAATGGCAGCTCTAATTCGGATCGCCGGAAAAAACAAGGTCCGATTACCATTACGCAGCTTAATCTTTCCTTTAAAGATGAAAGTTATCTAAGATCTCGAGATCAGATTAGCGAGATGAATGCTCCAGACTGAATCAGTCTCAGGGTGAAAAATTTCTCGAGGATTTCATCGGGGTCAGGCGCATATCGCAATCTGCAGCATAAACGCACGGCAGCAACAAAGAAAAAACTGAAGGCTATCCTGAGTTTCATGGCAAAAAATACCACAAGTTAAATTCCACCGTTTTTTTTCCCTAGTGATGAGTATTTATTCGAATTCGTTGCCACAAGGTATATGACGACACTCTCGAGAAAAAAATGCCTCCAAGTATTTTACGATGTGGCACGTCGAGAGAAATTCAAAGAACTTACCATCGACCAAAGATTATGGTGCGGAGAAAATATTTAGGCAATTTCACATTTGGTTAGACGCTACTGTTATGGCCCCAGGGTTCCTTCTCGATTCGAGACGAGATAAGACGATTATTCGATATTCAGTTACATGAATTCAGAGGCGAGTTCTTGGTTGATCATCACTTGATACTTTTTTTCCCTTGAGAGGATTATCGTATTTATTTTGGTTTGTAGTAATTTAGTCAGTTTTGGTTGTTATTACATTGTATAGCCTATCATTTTATATAATGCGTCTACATAATAAAGCGGTGACGCGGTCTTATTGAAATAGAAGTGATTAGTGAAAACGTTTGCTAAAACCTGTCAAATTAAATATCACTACTAGAAACATTATTCACCTAAAACCTGCATAAAAAGAAAACTTTCTGGGCTTCAGCCCAGACCTTCTTGTTTTGCACTTGCCTCCAATACCAAATGATTCTACTGTCGTGAATAATGTGTTTTTACTAATTTTCGAAGAAAATTAGTATTAAACTCGTTTCGCCGAAAATTCATATTTCTTTATATATTCTTTATATATATATATATATATATATATATATATATATATATATATATATATATATATATATATATATATAGATATATATATATATATATATATATATATATATATATATATATATATATATATCCCAACTAACAATTTGTTCCCATATGTTACTAAATGGACTTTTTTGACGCGAATACGTAGTGAATACTATGCCGAGTCGGAATTGTTTCGTCATTTTTCCTTCAAAGTAAAATTCCTTGATAGGCAAAATTTTAGTAATGAAGTGGTAAAGACTACTTTCGACGCGTCTTTACAGGCATTGTGTCCATTAGGGATTAGTTCCTTCATTGCGACTTAATCGAAATCCCAGTAAGGCACATTATACGTCAAAGTTACCACACATATTTCCTTTCATATTCCTAAGCCTATCAAGGAAACTCGCATGTAACGGTTACGTATTGGCGCCTATGTCCATGATGATTTCGTTCTGACAATTCTTTAAACGTCAATGTGGAATCTCACAAAACGAGTTTAATAAAAAAGTCACCACCGTTCGGGACAGCTAATTCCTTTTATAAAAAAATTAAAAAATATTAAATAAACTATTCCAATCAACTAGAAATTCAGTTTTCAAATAATACGTTTGATTTGCAAATTAGCAAAATGAATTGGCAAAAAGTTTTATAGATTTGTAATCACAAATTGACTATCTTCTGAGTATATCCTTACACATTAATGTCGATGGTTAGCTCATCAATTATTACATTCGTAATTTATTGTAACGAAATGAAAGATTTGCTCAACCCTTTTGTTACGAGTTATGTTCAATATTAATACAGGCAGTGATTGTTTGTGGTAGCAACATTTCAGTGAAAATTAGGCGTTTTGTTTGCGATTCTACGATCAGCGCATATGTAAAAGGTATATTTACTTATACGTTTTTGTGAACATATATATCTTACTTGGTATTCTTATAAAGATTTTGTTTAGTTTAACTTATATTACGGATGCGAAAAATGCACAGTTATTGGCGGATACGAAAATTTAACCATGATTTTTGGAGGAATCAATTGTAAGAAGAGAGCAGATGCAGATTTTAGATGACGAGCTGAAGAAGATCATCACAAACAATCAACACGCTTTGAGAGGCTTTCGACTGGCATGATCAAAGATTTTGTTGTAGCCGACTCCACATTTATGTATTTCGACATTCTATATTATTTACTGTATTTACACATTAAAACCTCTTATAATTTGGACCCCCGAAAAATATACATTTGATTCTTAATGGTAGGGGTCTTTTAGTTGAATGTAATTGTAGTATGCTTTTTGAGATACACCGCACTGCAAGAACACTTGATTTTATAAAATTCTGGAAGGATGCCAAGTTTCGAACATTTTGAAAGCATATCGGTTTTATTATTCTTAAAGAATTTTTTTAGGTTAGGTTTCGTCAGAGTATTGCGTACTTTTCTTTTCTCAGTATAGCTAAATTGAAGCTAAATTGAAGACTTTTTTATTATACTGTATAAAGAAATTCATTTTTGGTCAGCATACAATAACAACTAATGTCTACAACCTTTGCCATCTAAGCGATCATGTCATTCGTTTTAGTCCTCTTCCAAACTTTTCTTCTTATAAAGCTGAGAATTATGTTGGTTTTTCGAAAACGTTTTTAGGCACATTATGGGCACATCTCGATTCTATGTTACTTTGATGGCACTACCAAGTAACAATATTCCCAAACTAATACTTCAACAAAATCAACAGTGAGTGAATTATACTTTCGTACGTCTAAGGTACGTGCATTTAAAAGCCTGAGTTTCTGCATTCAGAATTCATACTGCAGTAGTGTGTTAAATAACAAGTAAAAGTGCAAAAAAAAACGAATAGTAAAATAGAAAATCCAGCGATGCTTAAACATTTTTTTTTAAGATTTCGCTTTTATCCTTTGTATCGCATATAGACATTTTTCGGTCTTTTGAAGATAATATCCAACTCCTGCCAACTAGTATGTTGTACGATATATTTATACTTAAATTATTGTTAAAGAATAGCTTTCAATTAAATTTCATTATAATTGTCGCATTATTTTATACCTCTATCGAGAGCTGGTCACGACTGTAGTATTAAAATAAAAACAATACTGTTCCACTTGTTGCAGTTTCAAATGGTACTTTTTTAACCAGCTCTCGACTGAGGTGCAAAAAACGCACCTAGCATTGGCCAAATTTATGTTAAACCAACTGTTTTACCTTGGGTTTCGAGCGCATTTCAGATTAGAAACTAGGTAGTAACGACGACTTCTAAAAACTACTATGAAGGTACGATATGATATTTTAATACTACAGTCGATATGATTCGGTAACATCCAAAGGCACAAAGTGTCAACAATGCCTTGAAATGACCGATATAGGCACTAACTGGGATTATTTCCTTCAAAGGACAATCATGGCGAACAAATTTGGGCAATCATGGCGGCTAAGAATTGCAAACTACTTTGAAGTTAAAAATGTCCAAAATAGTAGTTTTGATTGTTGTACTAAGCACAGATTTTTCATATTTGAACATGCTATACTTGTTTGATAGTGCGAAACTTAGTTTTTGCACAAAGTATAGAATATTTTATGAAAGAAAAAAAGACCTATTTTAGCTAAAGCCTGATACAATCGCAGGCGCGTGGTAGTTTTAGGGAGTATCAACACTACCTTTGCAGTAACGTTTGAATCGTTCGTGTTTTATCACCATAGAATTCAAAATTTTCAATTATTATAATAATAATTAAACTTATGCTGAAATACAATATTATCTTCATCATATAAACACTTAACACAAACATAATCATTTTGAATAAACTCTTCGTATATCATACAGATAGCTATGAGCGTGAAAGAGAAAGATATTGGGTATCGGCAAGAGGATTGTTTGTAAATTTGAAACAATTCCAAACGTAACGTCGCGATTACGAAACTTTTTTAAAATTGTGACTAAGATTTTACGTTGCTGTTACGTCATTGCGACTATAAGTGTCATATTCTTAGTCGCACGTTAGGCATAATGTTTCGAAACCATTACTAAGCGGTGTCGCGGTAATGCCGCCACAAGGAAGTAACTACAACGTAACTCTTCCCATGCAATGACTACTTTGTTTCGGTGTCATTACTGAACGGCGTTGCTCCAAATTCGAACCTACGACGTAACCACAAAGTCGCTAATTCGAAACATTGGTGTCTTTGTAGGCACAACCTTAGGAATGGAAACGTATCCACGCCCAAAATGTTCAACAAATTGTTAGTTGGGATATATATATATATATATATATATATATATATATACAGTGCCGTGCAAAACATTAGCAACGCATGGTGTGAGATAATATGAAATGCAAAAAAAATGAAAAAACTCTTTATTAGCAGATTTTTTTCTCTTATTTTTTATCAAGTACAGTAAGGTTAAATAAATAAAATCCAAAAGAATTGTTTGATATTACCAAAACTAGAAATTTTTTCAAATTTCAATATTCCATTCATTTTATGCACGTGCAAAACAATAGCAACGTTCAAAATTTGTTTAAATATTTTAATTATTTGTGTAATATCCATTACGTTTAATGACTTCAGCGCAACGGTCCGACATAGATTTAATTAATCTGTCAATTATGTCAGGGGAAATACTTTCCAATTCACTTTTAAGGACTTCCATTAATGACGCCTTATTACCAAATTTCCTTCCACTAATTTTTCTCTTCAAAATACTCCAGAGATTTTCAATAGGGTTCAAATCAGGCGATTGGGCCGGGCAAACCATGACTTGAATCCCATTTAACTGGAACCATTCTTTTACCATCTTCAAAGTGTGTTTCGGATCGTTATCCTGTTGAAACACCCATCGAAGTGGCATTTCTTCCTCCGCGTATGGTGACATAATCGTCTCTAGAATATTTTTATATTTGAAACGGTCCATTATACCGTTGATTTCATAAAGAGGACCAACTCCACTAGCCGAAAAGCAACCCCACACCATAACGCTGCCCCACCGTGTATAACTGTAGGTATGCAATGTCGTCGGTCAAGCCGTTTTCCTTTTGGTCTTCGAACAAAACGAATTCCATCGCAATTGAACAGGTTAAATTTGGTCTCGTCACTAAACAGAACAGTTATCCCTCTTTGCAATCGACCAATTAATGTGATCCAAAGCAAATTTTAATCTAAAAAATCGATGACTCATAATAGTATAGGTTAAATTAAATAACCTGGTAAATTTACCAGTTTTTGGCATGTGGCTTTGTCAATAAAGGCTTTTTTGCAGGACGATAACCACGTAAATTACTCCATATAGCTCGCCTTCGTACTGGGATCAACTGTTAGATTCAAAGTCCTGATAATTTCCGATGCGGGTGTGAATGGGTCATTCCTGATTATGGAAAGTATTTTCTGATCTTCCCTTTCTGTTGTTGCTCTCGGTCGCCCACCTGTATGTTTCGTCTCTGTGTGCTCTGTTTCTCGTAATTTCGCAAGTATTCGACTTACAATTGATCTGTTAATGCCATATTTTTATGCAACGCTGAATTGCGCATTTCGAGCCTGTACTTTTTAATTTAAACTTAATTTAAACTCACTACTATATTTCGTAGATTCCATATTTTAAACGATTTGCAAAATCTGACCAATTACTTACGAGCGGTACCAAACTAAACTAATTTGGTTAGCTATCACTGCAGACTACCATGTAAACTTAACAAATTTGATCCAACTTAAAATTACCGTTATTTTAGCAAAGTTGACACAAGCGTTGCTAATGTTTTGCACGCGCGCAAGGTGAATGGAGTATACAATTTTGAAAAAAATTATAGTTTTGGTAGTAGAAAAAAACTTCTTTCGTTTTTATTTATTTAATCTCATTGTACTTGACTAGAATAAAGAAAAAGAAAATCTGAAAATAAATAGTTTCTTCCATTTTTTTGCATTTTCATTATCTCACACCATGCGTTGCTAATGTTTTGCACGGCACTATATATATATATATATATATATATATATATATATATATATATATATATATATATATATATATATATATATATATATATATATATATATATATATATATATATATATATATATATATATATATATATATATATATATATATATATATATATATATATATATATATATATATATATATATATATATATATATATATATATATATATATATATATATATATATATATATATATATATATATATATATATATATATATATATATATATATATATATATATATATATATATATATATATATATATATATATATATATATATATATATATATATATATATATATATATATATATATATATATATATATATATATATATATATATATATATATATATATATATATATATATATATATATATATATATATATATATATATATATATATATATATATATATATATATATATATATATATATATATATATATATATATATATATATATATATATATATATATATATATATATATATATATATATATATATATATATATATATATATATATATATCAGCAAAATGATTAGGAGAGATAATTTCTGGAGTGGCCGATCCGATTGAGCTGAAATTTTCGGAGGACGTAGATGTATATAGTAGGTAGGTCCATGACTTGCTAAAATTCAGATACCCTAAACCTTTTGGAGGCGGCGAGCGTTTAAGAGAATTTTGAGGTACTCCTTTATTTCCAAGCAGTGTAAACTTTTGTTGAAATAAATGTTTGGGAATGAAAACTTATTAAGCTTTAAGATTGCCTATGTTAAAAAGTTGGAAATTTTGAGCCGCGTGTGGGTGCAGCGGGCCTTAAAGTAGGCAAAGATTTTTTTCAAACTTTGATTTGTCATTACTTCTGACAAAAACCTTGGATCATCGTGAAATTTGCAGAGCATATTGATGTTGAGTAAGATTTAACAAACATGGAATTTTAAGATAGTGCGGGTAACCCTGTAGCTACGGCAGGCTGCTGAAAGAAAATCCTTCAACTCATTGACCCTCCTCAAAAATTTTTGATTTTTGACAAAAAATTTAAATCATTGATAAATCTTGACCTTTGTCCATCATGTCAAATTGAAATTTTGAAAATTCCGGTTTGCACAAGAACGGCAACCCATCACCAAATTACCTCTATTTTCAGCACTCGAAAGTTCTGTTCACAAGAACTGCCGACCGGATTATTCGGTCATAATGAAATTTACAGGACATGTTGGTATTAACTAGGACCAGGTCTGATAGAAGTGATTTTGAAATGCGGGCAACCCTGTGGCAGTGGTACCATCTTGCAAAATCACTGGCCTATAACTTCCGATTCAGCCATTAGATTTTAACAAAATTCACACAATACTTGGACCTTACTTTTACTAATATTTGGTGAAAATTATGCTGAAAAATTAGAATAGACTTGCCAGCTATGGTGATTTTTGTCTCCTAAATCTTGCAAATTTGCTCAGCAAAACAAAGCTTTTTTCCCTAAAACTTCCGGTACAGTGTTGAAATCAAAACGAAGTTCACGCAGTAAATGGACCTTCATGTGAACCAAATGTCGTAGGAATTTCGTAGAAAAAGTATGAAAGGGCTGCCAGCTATGATCATTTTTGTAATTTTGTGGAATTTCTTTACCGAGCGATTATGCTATTAGATTTGCAAATGGGAATGATCCTGCAATGAAAATTAACAACAAATATTAACGCTTTAAAAATTTGAAAAGTTTTGAGGGTGGTAACCTTAAAATTCTTTTCACCCGTATAACTTCCATCGCAGTGATTCAATCGAAACGAAATTTACTGGTTGGATTTAACTTAACGTGAAGCAGATTTGGTATATATTTTGCTTTGCTGCTAACACAGGGTAACCAGCATTAGCCATTTTCATAAATATTGCACCAACAGATGTTTCAAATTACGTACTCACATGCAAAGCATTTGTAATCAAAATAAGAAACCAATTTCTAAATTTTCCGAGTTTAGAAAATTTTTCGGATTCATAAATGCTCATATTTTCGAGTTTTCAATACCCCAGTAGCAAATAAGAAGAGGCAAGCCTGAAAAGCAGCGATGTACGTGCAGTGTTGTTCATTATTTTAGGGCAAAGGAGGAAAGTAATGGACAAAGTAAGAACTTTCGAAATCAATAATTCTGAGGTGATTTGCATTTTTATTTCGTGAATGCTTTATATTTGGTTGTTAAACATTTACAAACCACCAAATAGAAGGATAAAAACGAGCCCAAACAAATATTTGTGTTTTAAGGAAACATTACATTTTTTATATGTATGCGCTGATTTTTAAATTTTTAATGCAGTTGATCTATGAAATTTGGTTTGCTACCAGTGTAAAATTAGTGTATGTCCAAATGTCCAAAGTGTTTTAGCGTGCAGTTTAAGTGACATTGAAAAAATTTTTGCTTGAAAGCTGAAGCTGTTTTGTTATTATTGATTTCAATTATTTTCATCTGAATCAATCATAGGTATGATAAATATTAAAACGAGTTTTACGATGACTTACACATTAGCCCATTCAATTAATAAGCTTTTCTGCGGCATTAAAAGTTACAGAAAATAGAAAGTCCGCCCCAGAATTGAAAATCATTAAAACCAAAGGGAATTTTAGCCGTTCATTTAATATAGAGTGGTATAAAAAATTTCTAGTAGCTTGATCGATAGGTATTATTTTATGATTTGATTCGAGCTCAAGTAACATTGCGTGGTCAAAGCAACGTTTCAATAATTTAGAAAACCTAAATAGCGCCCTCTCAAACGTAATTAAGCTCTCCCTCAATGAATGGAAATCGAGGTTAATTAAGAATATGATCGCCACACAGAAAAATAAAACCTGAAACTCTAAAATGGTTTATTGACTCAATATTACTTTAATCACGTTTGGACTTGCCATTCAGAGATCAGAATGAAGCAGAGGTATGTCATGTATTTGACTAGATAAAAAAGTCGGTTAAAAGTCAGCTAGATAAAAGGTATTTTAAACCTCATAGAACTTCAGTCCCTCACTGTTCATTTGAGTGCGTGATGTCCATTTGTGGTTTATTTCTCAACCGAAAAAACCTTAAAAGTCATCTCTTTGTCCTGTACTTCGATAAAAAACATCTGGAAAAGTTGCTATAGTAAATAAGTTAAAGTTTAAGTGTTAAAGTGCCCTGGGTACAGATCTGATTTCGTCGTTGTTTTTTAATAAATAATTAAACCTAGTTTTCGAAACATTATGGGCTTACACGATTTTCTCAGCTATCACTGCTTAGTATTAAAAAACATTTTTTCAACAAATTGGAAAATTTAAGCAGCTGTAAGACAATATCGCTTAAAATTTTGCCAAAAGAGAGAAAAATAGATTTTGCTTGCAAATACAATTTTTCCACAGCCTAGTTTGCATCATATTTCCTTACTTCAACGCAAAGCCTCAAAATATGCATTCGATGTTACCGCATAAGTCATTTAAAATTACTTGACTTTGCTCTAATAATTCTTGAATTCACTGCCTACCTGTATCTAAATGTCACGAGCCGCCACTGCATGTGACATAGTTGTTACAACTATACATCCAACCATATTAATAAAAATATGGTTACCACAACCATATTTTTTCTTTCAGTGTAGGTATTCCCCCCACGATTTCCAAATTATCCTTTAAATTCTCCCTCTTCTAAACCATTCGTGCACCCAAATCTTGAGCTATATGTCAACGAATTTATTTGTTATTTATTAATTCTTATTCATTTATTTTCAATTATTTTTTTTGTATGCATTTCATTCCAATTTTGTTTGGTATTGTATATTTAATTTGTACCTTGTTTGGTGAAGGAATAAATTTTTTGCGAATAAAGCGAGAGGCCGTTTGCGATTCAGCCCCACGTACTACAAACTCGAGTTGAACTGCAGTGTTTAAAAGCCTACAGAGTTTATGATAGCATTATTTTGATAGCAGCTACTGTGAAATCTTAGTCAGCCCGAATATCAAATAGAAAGTATGACAGAATAGCTATTTAAAATAAAATATTTTGTTTCGAAAATTAGAAAACGTTAGGTCATATTAAATCAATTTATAGGACACTGTTTGTCTTCTAGCATTTTTTTAGAAAAGCTTGCTGATATCTCGTCTTATGAGTTATTAGAGTAAAATTGTGACAAAAATATATACTTACTCCGTTCTGCAGCATATGATATCATCGATACAATTTTGTAGCGAAAATTCAATGAGTCCATTGTAGGGTCAAAACCAGTGTGCATGGAAATATAATAATGTGGAAATTAGAAATTGTTTCAAAGCTTTTGACGGGAAAAAGTTAAAAAAGATATTGACTCACCGTTCGAGAGTTTACATCTGCTTTGTAAGTTCCGGCGATTAACTTTACGACATCTTCGTTTCCATGTTTTGCGGCCCAGTGGAGAGCGGTCTGCAAAGATCAAGAAATTTATTTAAGATCATATCGAAATTATAATTATGCTAGTCATTTAAATATCAATGTTAATAATAGCTCAACTTAGATTTAATATAGATACCCTATAGTAAAGTAATCCCGCAAAAAACCTTGTTGCGTCCAGGGGTTGAAAGTGGTAGAGAGCTTCATTTGCAAATTTACAATCAACGTGAATGCTAGTGGGCACCCGAACGTGCGGAGAGTGACGTGCAAGTAAATGGTCGATCTGTTTGAAATGACTCCTCTCACCTCTCCTCTTCGTCCTATCTACTCGCCTTCCCGTAGGCGGTGCTGTTAATCTTGACCAGAGATCGGGTAACGATATTCTAGCGATATTAAGCCCCCGGTGGAAGGGAAAGAAACTAAGTGGTAGATAGTCCGGCCCTCCAGGCTTGGGGGTTGGAGCGATGGACCGACAATCAGACCTCCACAAAATTTTAAACCGTTGCGGAACTTACGGAGATGCCTCGGATAGGATTGGACCAACGGAAACGACCCGGCAAACGAAACATGGACTATGCTTTTGGATCCTGGAATGTCAGATCACTAAATAGACCTGGTGCTGTAAAAGAATTATTATTACAGGCCACTCAGTACAAATTGAGCGTGCTGGCAGTCCAGGAAACGAAATGGACTGGTAGCGAGATTCAAGACATGAGATCGCACACAATATTCAAGAGTGGGAAGCCTGCAGGAAGCCGTGAATTTGGAGTGGCATTCTTTGTGGATAGGGAGTTCAAGCCACACGTTATGGACTTCAAGGCAGTAAGCGAATGTTTGTGTGCGATCCGCATAAAAGCAAAATTCTTCAAAATATGGCTGATAAATGTTTACGCCCCGACAGAAGAAAAAGACGAAGAAACAAAAGACGCATTCTATAACCACTTGGAAAGGCTATTCGACTCATTACCCTCAAATGACGTCAAAATAATACTCGGCGATTTCTTCAACCAAATCGACCATGTCCTTATTCAGCGGAGTTGGGCTTCCAGCATACTTGACGTTTGGACGTTTCGAGGAGCAAATTCTGACTCGGACCACTACTTGGTCAGATCCAAATATCGATGTCGCATGTCAAAGGCGTACATGACGAAGACGAGTCCTCTGCGTAAGTTTGACATCGGAAATCTCCAAACGGCGTCAGTAGCTGAAAACTTCTCAAAAACTGTTGAGACTAAGCTAACCCCCATCCTACAAAATAACACAGTGAGGCCGGTTGACGAGGTCTGGATGGAGATGAAGACAGCAATCAAAGCCGCTGAAGAACAAGTGGTTGGGTATGAAGCTCGGCGCAAAAGAAACAACTGGTTCGACAACGAATGCCAGGATGCGCTCAACAAGAAAAATCAGGCATATAAACAGTTCCTTGAAAGGAACACCAGGACGAAGAGAGAAAAATATGAAAACTTCCGACGAGTAGCAAATGAGATCATTAGATGTAAGAAACGAAAATATTATGACGAGCAATTCAAGAGCATTGACGAAAATCTGGCACATCCATCTGGAAAATCCTGCACATGGCTCAATAATATCAGAGCCGATAGACATCTCTGACGAAGTCCCGATCGCACCTCCAACGCTGGAAGAAGTCAAGTCTGCCATAAAAAGCCAGAAAAACAATAAAGCGCCGGGCATTGACGAGATTTCGGTCGAGCTAATCAAATACGGTGGAAGCTGCCCTATAAAAGCCATCCATAAATTGATCCAGAACATCTGAGGTCAAGAGAAAATACCGCAGGAGTGGTGCAAATCCATCATATGCCCTATCCACAAAAAAGGAGACAAACTTCGGTGCGAAAACTACAGAGGCATATCGCTACTTTGTACATTCTATAAGATACTGACGAAAATATTAAAAGGTAAAATAAATGTATACGCAGAAAAGGTCTTTGGGGAGTACCAAGGAGGCTTTAGGTCTGGTAGATCAACTATGGATCAGCTCTTCACAGTCAAACAAGTGCTTGAAAAATCCTGGGAATTTAATATCGACGTCCACCAGATTTTCGTGGATTTTAAACAAGCATATGACAGTATTGACCGAAACATACTGTACAAAATAAGGCTATACTTCGGCATCCCGGCAAAACTAGTCCGGCTGACCAAAATGACGATGACGTCGACAGCATCACAAGTCAGAATCAACAACGATCTGACTAACGCCTTTGACACAAATGTCGGACTAAAGCAAGGCGATGGATTGGCCCCTCTGCTGTTCAACCTAGCACTTGAATACGTGATAAGGAAGATTCCTGTCGACACAGGGAGTACGCTTCTGTATAAGTCGAACCAGTTAGTAGCCTACGCGGATGACATTAATATCATGTCCCGCTCCTTCACATCCGCCAAAGAACTCCTGTTGAAACTTGATCAGGAAGCCAAAGAAGTAGGCCTGAAGATCAATCAGACGAAAACAAAAATCATGACGCAAACAAGAAAGAGGACCTCCATTAGACAAAATATAATTTTGGACGAATATAATTAAGAGAATGTGGACAAATTTATATACTTAGGCTCGAAATTGACAACGAAAGGCAGTGAAACTGACGAAATTAAACGGAGAATACAGCTCTCTAATAAAACTTTCTACTCCGTTCTGGCCCTACTGAAGACCAGCTGCATACACAGGAAGACGAAGCTCCAAGTCTACAAATCAATCATCAGACCTGTGTTGTGCTACGGATGTGAAACTTGGACCCTTACCCAAGCGTCCGCAAATATGTTGAACGCCTTCGAAAGACGAGTCCTCAGGCGTATAATTGGAGCTAAACAAGAATACGGCCAATGGCGGATAAGGTACAACCACGAGTTGTACGAGGTTTTTGACGAACCAGAGGTTGCTACAATAGTGAAACTGTGGAAGCTGCAATGGGCTGGTTACGTACAAAGAATGGACGAGCATCGAGTATCTAAGAAGGTATTCGACGGAAGGGCCGAGGGTCGAAGACCAGTGGGAAAACCCAGAAAACGCTGGTCTGACTCTGTCGACGAAGACTGCGCAAAGCTGCTCGGCTTTCGAAATTGGAGGACGCGGTCATTGGACCGAGACAACTGGAGGCGTCACCTGCGAGAAGCCAAGGCCCGAGAGGGGCTGTAGTGCTACGACGACGACGACGTGAATGCTAGTGTGCAGTAATAAAGTCCTACGTTCTAGTTTACTCATGACTTAACTCAAGTACAAATTTGGAACTAGGTGAATTAAAAGTTCGGTGCGCGGTCTTTTGTTCGAACCTAGATTCGAACCATGGACCTCACACACTAGGACGCAATGCTCTGCCAGTACACTACACGAGCTACACAGACTACCTTAGTAGACAAGGTAAATTAAATGCCAAATAGATACCTAGCAATGTGTATTATCTTTCAAGTTTCAAACAGGTCTACAATATTTCGAAAAATTGGCAAATGGGGAATGGATTAATATGTGCGCAAAATGTCTGCTTTAAATATCAATTCAATTGGGAAACGCGTAAGAATTCGTGTAACAAATGCTTGATAATAGAAAATCCTTGCTTGCTATCAGCAATATAAGTATCCACTCTTCGAATTTAGTTCACTGTCTATGATTGTAAAACCAACTTATAAGATTCGAAAATTAATAGTTCACCACTCTTAAAATAATGGTTTTTTTTATTTTTTATTATTTTTCATATCTCGACCAGTAACTATTTACTTTTGTTGAAAAAATATAAAAAAATCGTACGCATAACGTTTGATTGGAAAATCGCGCATGCAGTCAAAAGTCCTATGGTGTTTGAATCGTCTCGGGATCGGAACGGGGCCAAAATAAAGCGTGTATTTACTTATAAAAGCACCCTCATTAGCCACCCAGTAAATCATATTCTCATTATAATTCATCATTTGTTGGTAAAGCTATCACCATCGGCAGCGATAAAATCAGAAACTCAATCATACACGCATTTCAACCGCATTTCGGCAATTACATTCTTCGAGCTCCTCACAAAGCTAAAGTATATTTAATTACCTTCACGGATATCCTTTATTCCTCCCGAAATCGGGAGGGTGGACATTGCTTAATGTATTATTCAAACGGATATCCGTATAACTACGATTTTTCTCCACGATGACGTCCTTTCCTGAATTTCAAATGCACACAGCGACTTGTGGAATGAGGTGACTCGTTCAGACCTAATAAACATCTAATCACGTCTTGTTGGGCGACATTTAAAACCACGTGTCTGATGTCACACGTTGACAACTGAAATCATTCAATACACGTGGATAATTTTATTGAATGATACTTGAATATCAAACATTTCATATTCAATTGAGCGTTTTACGATTGTAATGATATCCACGTAAACAGTGGTCAAGAATTTACTTTGGCAGGTCGCTCGGTACACACATTGTTAGTGATGAAATAATTGACAAGAGTTACTGTTTAAGCGTGTGAGGATTTAAGGGGGCTATAGTATTAGGTTGCTGCAGATGAAATGGCCGTTTTAGTAATAAATTTTTAAACAGTTGTAACTTTTTATAAAGACAATTTATTTAATCAAAATAGGTACCAATAGTTGCAACACACTTTTCCCAACGAGATACAAGTACATTTATTCCAGTTTTGTAGAAGTCTGAGTTTCTGGTTCGAAGAAACTCCTCGAAGGCATTTTTGACAGCAGCTTCATTATTAAATCTTTTTCCTATCAAAAAGTGATCCAAATGTTTAAAGAAATGGTAATCTGTTGGTGAGAGGTCTGGTGAATATGGAGGGTGAGAAAGAGTCTCATAGCACACCTCGTTTAATTTTTGGACCATTGTTCTCGATACATGAGGTCGTGTGTTATCATGAAGCAGTATCACTCCATCCCTGTTGACAAGCCTAGGTCGCTGGACTATCAATTTCTGATGCATTTCATCCAGCTGAGCACAGTATTTCTCAGCATTGATGGTTTCGCCAGGTTACAGGAATGAATAGTGGATCACTCCAGCTACAGACCACCAAACAGTTACCATTATTTTCTTTGGATGAAGGCTTGGCTTCGGCATGTGTCTTGGCGCTTCATCGACATCTAGCCATTGGGCCGATCGGCGACGATTATCGTATAAAATCCACTTCTCATCGCATGTCACAGTTCGGTGCAAGAACGGTTCCTTTTTGTTGCGGGAGAGAAGATAACTTGAAATCTCCATTCGACACATCATGTTTTGCTCGGTAAGATCATGCGGAATCTATTTGTCAAGCTTTTTCACTTTTCCAAGTTGTTGCAAGTGGCGGCAAACTGTCGAATTGTGAATTTAATTTCTCGGCAAGATCCCTTATGATTTGGCGGGGGACAGACTCCACTAATGCACGCAGCTCGTCGTTATCGATCGAAGGTCCTGGGTGTCTACGTGGCTCACTTCCAAAGTTCATATCTCCAATTTTTCGAACCACCGCCGAGTGGTTCGTTCGCTAACTGTATCAGGCCTAAATGCGCTGTTGATATTCTTCGTTCCTTCCGTTGCGTTGTGCTCTTATTCAAATTCGTATAGTAAAAATAGTCGTTTTTGATTCACTTGCATGTTCATTTTCTCTTTTTGTTTTTACGATCACTATGTAGTGCAAAACAGAATTGACTCCATAAACCAAGGAAGCAGTATTTATACTTCAATATGTCATATCATTTGCGCCGCCTTGTGACAACATAATACTCTAAAATTGCAGCCAACTTTATGTCATTGCTAAATCGGCCATTTCATATGCAGCAACTTAATATAATAGTTCTTTCAAACTTAATTTCGATAGCTTGTGTGGTAGCTCCTAACTCCGGACGTGTTGAGTCCTTGGTTCACATCCAAGTATGGACCGCGTACTGAGCTTTGAGTTAATCTAATCCTAGTTAGGTATCTGAGCCAAACTAGGGGTAAAGTGAGGTGATGGACTACTTTGCTTTTCTTTTGAAACTGAATTTCGGTACATAGAATTCAAGCATTTCGAATTGACTGACGTTACAAATGCCATCACATTACCATCCCCGTAGTAGAAACGCTATATTTGCTCGACATAAGTTTTAAATTCAAGGTATATATTTGTGATGAAAGTTTCTACACTTCTTTTTTCTTTCGCGTTTTTTCTCTCATCTATCCAGCACAGAACAGGCTAGATGCATTGGAAACAATAGGCAAGTTTTTTTTGCTCCCCCTATCCATAACAGAACAATGCTAACTAGTGCAGACGCATTGCAAACAACAACAACTCCTGTTATGGATAGGGGGAGTTGTTGCTGCTTCCAATGCGTCTGCAGTGGAAGTTTTGTAGCAGATACGTGTTTAGCATCACATACCTGGCTCAGTCCGAACCAAATATGGGTTAATTTCACGCAGAAGATATCAGTTGCAATTTCCGTTCGTTTTTCAATGCTTTGAAAAAAGCTTTTTGTAAGCAAAATATCTGCACTATCGAGGGATGCTATGTAGCTCAATTTTCGACTATGTAAAACTAACGAATATTAAAAAAGCTTTTTTTTAAAATCCGAAAATCTAAATGACGAAAATACTGATCAATTCTATAAAGTTTTAGACGCATACAACGGATGGGCACCTTACATTAAGCTAGCAAACAAGATTTTAATTTTCCATTATTCCGTCTGACGTGGTGCTGACGATACGCACATACTTTCTTTTTGGTTCTCGTCTAAATTTCTAAATGACGCTCTATAGGAATTAGTCTCTCGCAACAGCGATCTTAATCACTATTGTCATTGACGAGACCATTGTTATTGACATGATCAGATAATCGGCGCTATTGCCATCGTGATGCAATCTCAACTTCAATAGAGACAATTGATCGAAATGAAATTACTCGTCCGATACCGGCTAAGCCACCGCTAGTGGATCTTTTAATTTTCGTCAATAAATTAATGAGGCGACAGCGTAGGTGATCGAGCGTGATCCGGTCTGCTTGTTATTCAAAAGATTCGTTCAAGATGCCCGCAAGATATTCTGAACACACGCTGCAATCACGGCTTTTAGATACTCTTTCCGACGACTTCTTTTAGCTTCAGACTTTCTGATCTTGAATATGGGAGCCGGCTTTTGGCGACATGATTCCACTGTTAGTCATTCAATGTGAGGTCTTTACATGCAACTCGTGCCTCTTGTTTTTGTTCTTACGTTTCTAGTAAGGCGAGGATCAAAAGAAAAGTATATTTCGGACGAATCAACTCTTGAATTTTAAAATTATTTACCTTACTTCCACACTGTTGCGTTATATGTTTAGTCAAGAGGACGATGAAAACCTAGAGATATTATACTTTAGACACTAATCGAGCGTTGTGGCTGGGTCTCAATTGCCTTTTAAGCTTTATCAAATACATAATACTCGTATCAATGTCGATGTAAATCGACGATGATAGATACGGCGTGTAAAATTAAGATACATAGTTACTCTTACATAAGGTTTCACACGTGAACATTTTCGACAATAGGCAATTTCCACCTCCATGTGATTTAAATCACTTACTCGGAAGCAGCTACGACAGCAAGTGGAACCAGGAACATGCAAAGATTTTTTTTCTTCGAAAGTTTAGTTGAAACTAGTCCTCGCCTTATAGTGGATATATTGAATGCTGCTTGCCAAATAAATTATGACGGCGCTGCAATTCTGTCGAATATTAAAAAAAAATCATTTCCAGGCGTTATGGTGTCAAAGTAAACAGCAATTGGGGTCCGTTTCATTACTGAGACTCTTCTTTTGAGCAACTATAAACCGCTTAGCCACGAAACAAACTATTTATTATCATAATCCTTGAAAGGAAATAGGATAATGTAAGGAACGTTAAAAACATAAATGGGACATATGGAGAATAAAAATAGTAAGATGAAATTAGTTGATGAGAAGTTAGTAGAAACCAAAAATGCAAAGAAGAAGAAGAACCTCTTTCTAATAATATGAAATCAATTGAAATACTCTTTTAAAAAATTAAACGAGAGCAACAAAACGAAAATCAGTAGTAAAACGGGATACGATCTAGCATCCTTCAAAGTGTTTGGTAAATAACTATAGATTTCCATAGCTAATCTGATAGGATCTTTAAGTTTTCTGTTCATTGGAGCGACATCAAGTCACAGATTTCTTTCACCTCTTGTTTGATAACTAGAGCGCGAATAGTTATGCACGAAAAAAGGCCGAAATATGCATGCAAATATGCACGAAAAATCACTGAAATATGCCTATAAATGTACAATTAAAATGAGCAAAATATGCAAAAATCTTCCAAAAATTGCCAAAATATGCAAAAAAAAAAGTTGGACATAAAACATTTAGAAAAATATTGAAACGTGAAAGATTGCCGTTTTTCAGCCAAAAATGATTTATAAATGAAAAATATCACTCTACATCTACATATGTATGTAAGAACGGCAGAAATAAGCATCCCCATTTCCAATGGTGACTAAGATGCTACGTATTCGTTTCGAATATTATTTTGCTACAAAATTTATTGAGTTCGCAGCAATGAATCAAGGCCCACATTTCGACTTAGGACTCTTTGGAACTTCTCTTCTTTCAAATATCGATCACAAAAGTTGATCAAATATTATCAATCACGTCGAAGCATGATTTGATTTTAAACCCTTTCGATTCTAATATTTTGATTGCTTTGATGACGCTCATAAAGGTGGCTCGGATTGATGTACATTATGCTTTTATATGCAATGGAATAAAATATGCCAAATGTCATCATTTTGTAATTGGTTTGTCATCGTTTTGTAATTGCTTGTGTATTTGTGTCCATATATGGAAGAGAAATATAAACAAGAGAAACCAGGTTCACGAAATTAAAATAATTTGTATTGTCACAGAACTTTGGGGGTTTTTTTTTTTGGAAAATAGAACAATTGTCAAGTTTTTAAAATAAATACAATTTTATGAAAACATAAGAGAAGATTCGTATTTAGATTATTAAATAGAATAAATAATTTCTAGTTCTTGATTTTTTTATACAGAAAAATGAGAAACCAAAACGAGTATTGTATGAGTATCAATGAGTATTCTATGAATTGAATTGATATTCATCTCTGAAGTTTGACTCCAATTCAATATGAGTTGTAGTTGTTTTTCAGTTAGACTGGAGATATATATAACAAAATATATAGAAAAATAAGGTCGGCCCTAGTATTCACCCTTGCGTAATAGCGATGTTCGCTATTCGCTGTTGACTTAGATCATCATTAGGTGCGTTTTTTGCGTCTCGATTAAGAGCCGGTTTAGGATAGGTAGCATTGAAAATAACAACAATCCTGCCACAATTGTTTTTGTTTTCAATGCAGCCTACGCTAACCAGCTCTTGGTCGAGACGCAAAAAAACGCACTTATTAAATTTTACCAAGATTTTCCTGTCTTTTACAAAGCTATCAATCAATGCCAATGCCGAGCCTCTTATTCAAAAATCGCTTAAGCTTTCTAATAAAATGGAATGGTTAACCGTACTAAAAGCTTACTCTTAATCAATAAACAATGCAGTCACACGTTTATTCGAATCAAATCCCCATTAATAAATTGAAAGGCATCTTATATTGCTGATGTTGTATTACTCTTTCCTACAAAGCCATATTGATGTCCATCAAATCCTACAATATTTTCTACAAATTTAACTAGTCGTTTATTGATATTTATTTCAAATTTTTTTTTTTAAAGCAATCGGTCGATAATTAGAAGGATCAGTATCGTCACCTAATTTATGTATAGGCACTATCATGATGTCAGGGAATTCGCCTTTGCTAATGTGAGTGTTAACGATTGCAGAAATATTAGGTGATATTTGACCAGCAACTAATTTAAGATTTTCAGAAGTTATTCGATGTGAATTATGACAAATACTTCACCAGGATCAGTAGGCACATAAATTTAATAGTGACTTTGCATGAAGCGAAATGTTCAGCCTTCCAAAACTCAACGTTAAACTTGGTTTTTAAATTTTTACATATACCTAGCGACAAAAAAATATACGAATTATAAATTTTCCAGGTAATCATAAGAATGACTGAATTAGCTTATCCAGGCACAAACGAAAATTTTTAGGCAGAAATTAGGCATCCTATTTCAACTAGAAAAACCAGGATTTCCGCATCAGTTTGAAAACATTAATTATAGAGATGTCAAAATATGTCAAGCTGAGTATGTAACAAAAGGCCGAGATTTGGGCTTCTTTCCAATGGCGTGCTGCAAATCGAAAATTGCGCGGCAAGTAGGATGCAAACAGGGGACCTTTCGTAATTTAATTTACAAAAAGTCCCGAACGAAGAAAGGGCAGGAAATGAGGTACAATGCAAAGAAATGAAGACCAAAGTTTCTGGCTCAGGCAAATCGATTCGAATCAGCATCGGAATAACGATCAGAGTCTCGAAGTCAATGGATAAGCCTTGCAGAATCAGAACAATCCAAAAGAGGCTGAATAAGATGGATTTACATCCCTGCTGTCCTACGAAAAGGTCGCTTTTGAACAAGCGGATGAGGCAAGCTCGTCTCAAATGTTGCAAAAAACGCGTAAACTGGACCCATAGCGGACTGCAAACGAGTCATTTTTTCGGTTGAATGGAAATTCAAATCTAATTGGATCAGATGGAACTTCACGGGCGACGGTAAAGCATTCCCTCTATGAGATGGTTTGGGGATGTATCCTACATAATTGCGTAGACCCTATTATTTTTCCTAAATGATCTGTGAATTCTGCCAAACAAATAAAAATTGACGAGGAAGGTGTATTTTCAGCAATCGAGGCTCTAACGGCGAAAGTTTCAAATCCTCTGTTCCAAGACAATTGGGCTCCTGTAACTCGAGCTCGCTCTATAAGTTATTTTGACTTTAACAAAAAACTTTTTTCTCTTTTCCAGGTCACACAATTGAAGGAGCGACTAGGGATAGAGTCGCTGCCGTGGTCAGGAAACAGTTTCGACTAAAATATGATCCAAAGCTCTTTGAAAAGTAATGGGGTCAAAAATTAAGGTCAGCGAGCCGAGAACTGTGGAGATTTGAAGAATGTAATAAGAAAAGTGTGGGAGGAATAAAACAATGAAGATTTCTTACAAAATTTGTATGGCAGCATGGTAAGGCGAATAAAGGTTCTAATTCAGGATAAAGGTGAATCGAAAAATTATTTTTATATAATTTTTTTTACATAATTTATTTAATTATTAAATTTAATTATTTTTATATAATTTATTTTTATATAATTTTAAATGTGGCATTTGTTTTATTGGCTAATAAGAGGTCTTGGTTAATGGCTTTTCAAACCCTCCTAATATCATCCTCAGAAGAGGCAAGTTGTTTCTTTATATACTCCTTCTTTGCAATTTGAGTAATTGGACATACTCTATTCTTCAAAGAGTTGTAATCAGATTTAAGTTTGAGATCATTTGGACTGCTTTTCATTTTTACTGATTTTTGAACAAAAGTTAGTATTAGACTCGCTAAACATTCATATTTCTTTATGTATATATATATATATATATATATATATATATATATATATATATATATATACATATATACATATATATATATATATATATATATATATATATATATATATATATATATATATATATATATATATATATATACATATATATATATATATATATATATAGGGTGGTTCCATGTATTATGGCTTTATTAGTAAGAGAACATTCCCATTAATGATGGTACACAATTTCGCTCAAATGGCTGCCTCGACTGGCTTCACAGTATCGCATTCGGTCACTCCCATTTTCCAAGACTTTGTTGATGGTTTCGGGCTGTAGCTCACGGAATGATTGGATGATATTGGCCTTAAGTGCTTGAATCGTGTCTGGATTGCTGGCAAAACATCGGTCTTTCACGGTTCTCCACAAAAAAAAAGTCCAAAGAGGTCAAATCGCAGCTCCGAGGCGGCCAATTTACATCACCAAGACGGCTGATAACACGGTTTCGGAATTTGGTGCGTAAAAGATCGATTGTGGCATGGGCTGTGTGGCATGGTACGCCATCCTGCATGAACTAGAGGTCGTCCAAATTCATGTCTTCAATTTCAGTAAAACAAGTCGGATAACATGGCTCTGTAACGTTCTCCGTTGACCGAAACGTGGTTCCCAGCCTCATTTTCGAAGAAAAATGGTCAAATGATGCCACCACTCCACAATCCGCACCACACTGTCACTCTCTGTAGATGCATTGGCTTCTCGACAATAACGTGCGGGTTGAAAGCCGCCGAGATGAAAATGCGCCTCGTCAGAAAATATGTTTTTTCGTCCAAAATTACGAAGCGGATGATCGTGCGCCTTCAATTGCTGAGTCAATTGGACCTTGTAAGCGAATAATCCGAGTTATTTGTGCAGAATTCTCCTCAGGCTAGTGCGTGAAATGTTGAGCTGTTGAGACCGACGGTGAGTTGATGTTCGTGGAGTGAGTCTCACACTCTCGGCTACAGCAACCACATTCTCGTCGGTGCGCACCGTACGACGGCGGGGGCCATGAGTGTTGTCCACTAGCATGCCAGTCTCATGAACTTTTTGCACAAACTTGCGTACAGTAGGCGCGGTGGGTCATTCATCTCGGCCAAAACTAATTTTTGTTTTCAATATTTTCCAACGTTGTTCAAGGGTAAAGCGACTCATTTCGTTCCGCGGAGGTATGATACTGACTTTCTGTCAAGATTTCGAGTGGGAAACAGCTTTCAGTGTCAAAATAACCTATGATTTAAACAAAAAAACACTAGATGGCCCACCCTGTATATGTATATATAAGAACTTTATGTATATGTAAGAACTAGTGCAATGACTAAATAAAATTACGATATCTTTAACCCTTTGCCGGCGGCGGGCATTTTAGTGAATTTTCAGGTACTCCTATATTTCTATGCAGAGTACATCTTCGTTTGAAGTAAGTACTGGAAATGAAAACTAATTATGTTTTATGCGTGTTTATAATTAAAAATTGGAAATTATGAACCCAATGTGGCAGCTGAGTGCCTAAAAAGAGGCAAGTATTTTTTTCCAAATTTCGATTTGTCATAGCTTTTGACAGAAACATTGGATTATTGTGAAATTTGCAGAGCGTATTGATGTAAACTAAAACTATACACACATGGGTTTTCAATACTGTACGGGCAACCCTGTAGTTATAGCAGGCACGTTAATAAAAATCCCTCAAATCATCGATCCTCCTGAAATATTTTTGCTTTTTGACAAAAAATTAAAATTATTGACAAATTCTAATTTTTATCCACCATGTCAATTTGAAATTTTCAAACTTCTGAGTTACACAAGAACGGCAATCCATCCCAAATTCCATCTATTTTCAGCACTCGAAACTTCTTTTCACGAGAAATAACGACCGAAATGAAATGAAATTTAAAGGACACCTTGGTATTAACTAGGACCAGGTCTGATAGGATTGATTTTGAAATGCAAGCAACCGTCTGGCAGTGGTGTTATCTTGAAAAATCGCTGCAAAAAAACTGCTTTTTGGTATATCCGATCCAGTCAACAAATTTTAACGAAATTCACACAGTACTTCAATCTTACTCTAAGCCATATTTGGAAGAAATTTGATTACAAAATTGGAAAAGAGCTGTCAGCCATGGAAGTTTTTGTTACCTAAATCTTGTAAATTTGCTCAGCATAATAAAGCTTTTTTCCCTATAACTTCCGATCCAGTCAAGAAATCAAAATGAAATTGATGTATTAAATGGACCTTATTGTAAGCCAAATTTCGTAGAAAAATCATTAAAGAGCTGCCAGCTATGGTATATTTTGTAATTTTTTTTTGGCATTTCTTTACTAAGCGATGTTGTCATTAAATTTGCAAATGGGAATGACCTCGCAAAATTTCGAAAGACAACAACTAGTTGACTTGAAATAAGACCTTTTAAGAGATTAAATGAAACAATAAAATGATGCGAAATTTCAAATAGGGTTTTATTAAGAAACTTTGAGGGTTATTTCGACTGTTATTAAACTCTCAGTAAATAAAATATGGTCCGCAAAATGTTTGCAGGTTCATATTATGCTGTGCATATTTTATTAATACAGTATTTAGCACAGCTACGACATTGGCCAGGGAGATGTATACAAATCTCGACTTGGAAAATTAATAAGTTTCATCTTAAATCAGGCAAATCTGTTCAAGGCAGATTAAATAATCTCCTTTCAGATAATCCAGACTACAACATACAGTAACTACAACACAGTCAATACCGATGCGAATACATTGGAAAAACATGCTCAATACCAATATAGGCATACGCATATAATGCATTTTCGTCATACAAAGTTTCCGCTGTAGAGCTGGTGTTCCGAAGAACATATAAACTAATCACATATCAACGGATTTGTAGCTCGGTTCGGATCATCGAAAGGATTTATGGACGATGTGATAGTTATGCCCGTTGTTTGTGGTTGCAACAAGACTTGTGTTCGTCCCGGAGGATATGATGTTTCATACAAGATAATGTCCAATGGTATGCGTCCCATTGCGAATTTAGCCTAGAAGATTACTTACCTATCGTATGAGTAATAGTTGGAACTATATTTCGATCCGCAAGGACTGCAAATTTAATTCAATGGCGAAGCGTGCGCAATCCTAGTAGTAGAAGCTTTAAGAAACGAAGCACTATCGATTAACTATTAAAGTCATTTGCATGAAGCAGTTGGTATGATGATTTTTACTACATTAAACGGGATCATTTTTATTTTTACAGCTAACAGGCCGATGTAGTCTTGAAAGTGTCTCCTGCAAAAATTGGGAGGATTGAAATGCTTCCATATTGGAAGGAACATATACCTATACTGTTTATGTTGGTACTGACAAGTTGACGTTCTAGAGCCATGCTTTGTTACTTAAATGCTGGCGTCAAGCAGTCTCCAATTTCATCGGGTCGACTACTAAAGCTTCGATCGAATTTTCATGATGTATTTTTGAAGCTTCTTTGTAATAGAGTGGATATTTTAAAACAAGAACAAATAATTTAGTTTTAGATTCATATTTTGCAGCCTGCATTTTGATAATTAACTATGCAGGTAATTGGCGCTTCAAGTTCCAAAAGAAGATCTTGGGAGCAGTTGTAGATGTATACAACTATAAAAATTCACTTGTGGTTACAGCTTTCCTATAGACAAAAAGATAGCCAAACAAACAAGAAAAGCCCAACGCTTCTGTTTTATTCAATCGTACGTCATTACGTCAGTAGAATATAAACGTATACATATGTCGCATCGAATTTAGAAATATCTTCTTTTCGTCTGGTGCCGTGGCTGTTAGCTGCGCTGCCTGCTAGCTTGTTCGAATGCCAACACCATCACTGACAATAATACGATGACACGTCCTTTAGGAATCCTACCACCTCCCTTTAGATCGTTTTGTTGTTACATGGCGTATTGAATCGAAAACAAATAGGATATCTGTTCGTTGGACATTTCTATAGCATCATAAATATGTTCTTCGACATTCGTTTGCTTCATACGTTTGTAATACTGGATGTTTGCTGTGCGCTTTCCAAATGCTCTGCATCAGAAATGTGCAGTGCAATGCTGTTTGGTCATAGTTGGGGTACTCAATTTGATTTAAGAGTGATTGTGAGAAATGCCGTGGAAGAGTAAAGGAAAATTGTTCAATGATATAGTCTTATATACTGTCTATACTCGTTTGGGACGAAAAGATTTGACTAATGAGCTTCATTTGTTATTTCATGATTCGATATATGTAATTCATTCAAATACGAGCATATTTATAATTTTTATATAATAAATAACTGTTAATATACAATAAATAATATTCATTATTTATTCCATTTTGATAAGCAGACCCAACAGTAAATAAATTTACAGTGTTGTTGAATGTCGATTGTAAAAATTACTTTTTGAAAAATATAATGCTCTGAATGCTTGCGATTAAGATCTATCTATTAGACAATTTCCTTGCTCGACATAATACAATAATGTTTCAGATTTAAAGGAGACTGATTTTTCACGTAGTCGTATGAATCGTACACATTCGTATAAAAAAACGCAGATAATCAATCAGAGAGCCGTAAAAGATAAAATGGAGTGCAGTTTTTCTGTTTTCGACATCTGCTACCTTCGCTTATTATATTTTAGAAGAAGCATGTATATATTTAGGTTTTGGAAACGGGAAGTCAGCCAATCTTTAAAATGAGAAAATTAAATAGTCTTCGCAGTAAAATGGGGGCATTGAACAACTACAACGTACTTGAAATATGGTTTTTTTTCAACTTGAAGCTTGGTTTTTCATTCCAAAATACTTCTGAGATGCAGCAAACACGTTTCACCAAAACTTATAGATCTGCGAAAAAATAATATGCAACATGTCGATAAGTACAGCACTTTTTGTACACTTCCGACTAACTGGTTTGGTACATATTTCAGTATTCCCAAGAATTATAAACCAGGTCAAATCAAAATAAATAAAATAAAATTGATGGTGTGGGATGATTAAAATTGAATTTGTTTTTTAACTAACTGGTTTTAAAAGTATGAGTTGATGTCCAGTGCATACTTTCGAAACCACTTAGCTAAAAAAAAATTTTCTTCCAATTTTTATCATCTCACACAAACAATTCTATTTGATTTTGCTTTCGGAGGCATATTTCCGTTTCAAATATTTCAAGCTTTGATGAGCTTTAGAGCCGATATTCGTTGTCTATGTTGAATCGCGATCACAAATTTGAAACCTTTATGAGCAAAATAAATAGTTTAGTCCTGTATAACTTTTGAAATTTCCAGCCTAATGATAACATTTTGTGACTATTCAAAATAGGAGTCAAGACAAGCTCCAGCCTGAATTCTCATTTGTCATAAAAAATATATAATCATTTATTTTTATACGACTAATACGTAATTTAGGTTGTGTGTCTAGGCTATAAAGCAGGAGTGTTGTTTATGTAAAAATACCGATGATGTATGACTTTTAAATAATTTCCTTACTAGCCCAGTAATTTTAGACAGCAAGTGCAGTTCCTCCGATTCCAATTCATATCCAATTTCCAAGTTCCAATTCACGATTTTTCAACGAAATTATGTTTATTGTGGGATGAGGAACACTGTGTCAAAGGTTCATTACGATAACGTGCGCACAAAAAAAGTTTCTGAAGGCTTTCTTAAATATCTCGTTAAATATTGGTTTAACGTGGATGTTTGCGGGAATTATATTCGCTCAGCACAAACTTAGACTCAGAACTGCCCGTTGCCTGGAGCTAGTGTTTTCGGCACTTTGCTTCAGCCTAACTCACTCCTCACCTAAACATAAAATTATCCTTTAGTGCAGATATTCTGCACTATACAATCACCAGGATTTCAATGCCTCTACCTGTCATTATATCACTACGGCGTAGAATGTAGTTAGAGATATGGGGACCATCAGCTGGTTTAAACAATGTTTCCTGGATGAGCATGATATTATATATAACTGCATCAAATCAATTTCGCTAGCATCCTCTGCACCATTTCCTCCATCATGATGAGCTCTGGAACTGTTTTTGCATATTGCAGGCTGCGAGATTATTGGGCAGGGTCGGCTGTGCTCCTGGGCTGTTGTTATTTATTGCGGGTTGGAGGAAGGAGTGTGGAGTCGATGATGTTGCATGGAAGTTCCCTTTCGCCAGCTGTGCATACGTTTTTCAGAAGTTTTTCGGATTCTTTGGGCATCCTCCGTAATTAGTCGGATGATCGCCGACGCATTTAACACACTTGACAGTGTTCGTATTGTTTTGTACAACTTGAGAAGTGGTGCTCTCCTTCACATTTAACGCAGTTTGCCTAGGTATGACAATTATTCGGAGCATTACCAAGTTGTTGGCAGTTATGACACTGCGATTGTGCTTCAGCTTTGCAGATGAGGTGAAAAACTGCTGTGATGTAATAAATGTTTGTATCACTTCTCAGAAGGAGGACCCTAGATAATTTTGAAGTCCCATTCCTCAGTTTGAGGAAGAAAACTTCCAGTGAGTGGAGGCCCTGTGACTGGAGATCGTCTTTAATTTCCTCTGATGTATGGCCATAGAGACCCCGAATCACCATAATCAGGTCTTTTTCCTCTGGAAGAACAAAGAGAGCCATTATGAAGAATAGGAGCGTCGCACAGTGGGCTGAATCCCGATTCTAGCTGGACAAAAGTCAAAGAAACAATGTCAAAATGTATGTTATTTTGGTATAGATCTAAAATTTAGTTATAAACCTAATTCCACAAAAAAATTTGTTACTATAGCGAACAATAGTGTAAAAGTTGTTACTGTGTATGCAAATAGATCGTGAGATGCTCTCACGGTACATTAACCCTCCGAAAAAACAAGGGGTCAAATTGACCCCAGTGACCTTTTTGGCCGATCGCAGCGCTTAGGCCTGCGGGAAAAGGGGGGTACTATAAGCTCCTAAGTGTATTTCTGTGTCTTGACTATCAGTTTACACCGTTCACATTCAGTCCCAAGTCGTCAGTCGTCGTTGAGAAGCCTTTGAAGCAGACTAAGGGGTCAAATAGACCCCATATGTACTCGACGTCAATTTTGAGGTAAAAATTCAATTTTTTTTACCTAATAAATCGATAGATTAATTTAAAAAAGCCAAAAAATAAGTTTGCAAGTGCTTTTATTTTTTGTTTTTAGCAATATGACGTATAATCTGCGTTCTAGTGTACGCAATAATTTGTTAGCTGAAGACAATGATAACAATTTTGGCGACAGTGATTCCTCCGAAGACGACCATGTCTCGGAGCAATAAGAATCTGATTATTCAGATGATTACACCTTTTTTTGCAACGCTTTATACAGGGCTAATTTTTTTCATTATTGTACTATGCCTTGAGAGTATTCACATACATTTTTAGCTCAAAATATTAAAAACTGACAAAGCTATGATTTATTTTAAATGTGCAAATTTTAAAATCCGCCACGGTAAATATGCAAAATAAATACTTTTTTTCAAGGGTCACTATAGGGTAAATTTTTTTATGATTCTGTCATACCTTGAGTCTACCCCCCTACATTTTTATCCAAAAATATTGAAAATTGACAAAGCTACGATTTTTTTGTAAAAAAGCTGATTTTCGATAAATCTGGTTTTTTCGCGAATTTTTTTTTAGGTATGTTAACGACATTTAGGCCATTTCTAATGCATGAGAACTACTAAAAGAGGCCTCAATCTACATCTACAAATTTTTTCAAATGAAAATCTTCAGTGGCGACTATTCTATAGACGTTCAAAAGTGGTTGAGATCAATTTCACCCCAATTTTTCTCGATGATCGAAAAAATAGGTGTATTCTTGGAGGGTTAATGTGACCTTCCTTTATATTAACTGCTCGATGACTTGATTGTTTATTTTCGTTTGAGTGCTAATCTAACTTGTTTAGATATCTTTTAAGAAAAAGTTTTAAGCACTGAAAACGCCCGATTGAGAATAGGTAAGTTCATACGTTTAGAATATAAGAGAGTGTGATTTTGCTTCGTGCAAACTGAATAATTGGTCACATTTTAACGGGCAACTTTCTTGCATTAGATGCCATTGACTTCAGATTTTGAGAATTTTTTTATTATGATATAATTAATAACATATTCAAAGAAGAACAAAAATTCTGATGTCAGAACTATCTAATTTAAATTTTCAGTTTAAATCCTAAACTGACCCTCACCTGCTATTTATACTCTACGCCTTAAAGACCTTAAAAAAACACTTAATTCTAATTACTTTTTTATAAAAATAATACCTCATTTCACTAGAAAATAAATTAGCATCTGTTTCAATAATATGACAATAAAAAAATTTGGTTCTGAGAATTAAAACAACTACTTTTTCCCTCGTATATTTTTCTATAAATTTTTAATCTATTCCAATCTTTTCGCCCTTGTTACCCCCATAAAATGATTTTGTCTAGCTAGAATTGGGATTCAGCCCACTGTGCGTCGTTAGTTTTTGTCTTGTTTTATCCGCATTCGTGTTTTTGTACTGTCCATTGTTGCTAGTTTCATTAACTCTGAGATGTGTGTATCTTTCTTAAAGTTTTCTCTTCTTGAATTTCTTCTTTTGCGTCACTATCTCCTTCATATTTTGTCTCTTCTCGCCTTTCCCCTCCATTACTATCTTTCGAGCCCTTCCCAGAGTCTACTTCTACTGTTCTCTCCTCGTTCGATTTTTCCGTCAAAGCCTTTTCCTTTATGTACTAATTTTTGTATACCAAAGCTAATGACTCAAAATTTGATAGCCCCACATTACGACAGCTCGGATTGGGATTGATTCTCCGTATAAGATAAGAGCTATTGACAAACTGATTGATAAAAGACTTGGTATTTTGAGTGTGGAGCTTCGTGCTTCTAGACATGTAGCTCCTGATTTCAATTTTTAGTTTGATATGACAATTTTTCAAAATTACCCTTTTTTTGTGCTTCTATAACTATTTCACTTACGATTTGATTTAATATCACAGTTCACCTTTTAAAAAAAATCTGAGAATTCATGTGGAACTAACAGTTTTTGTAAAGCTTCTACATTTATCGTTTGCTTACTTCACTATGCATAAACGGTACTGGATTATGTGCATCTCGTCAAATTTTCGTGTCGAACAAGCAAAAATAGTTAAGCATTTAAAAAAACTGATTGTTGTGAATTTGACCGTGAAAAACTTTTTTTGCGAAAAATCCATTTCGTAATTTCCTTTTCTGAACGCCTTGTAATGTACTGTGTCGTTGATTTATTACAATTAACACTCTTAGATATTTCTATTAATCTCTTCTACTGAAGTTCTCTTCCCTTTGATACGGCCCAGATTAGTTTTGCGCTTTGCAGAACTGAATTGATTTCGACATATATGCATATACAATATTTAAAAAACATAAAACACATATGCAAATGAATTTTCGGGCTGATTTAAATGCCGACATTTTTCGCAAAGCAGTGAGAATTCAATACAGTTTTTCTTTTCGGTAGCAAAATTCATCTTTCGTGTTTCGGAAAAAGTTCAGCGCATAAGAGAATGCATTTTTATGGCAATCGCTTTCATTTGTTCAAAATTTGTATGATTCTCTTGCTACAAAAACAAAATAACGAGTGTTTCGTGCATTTTCCAACGAGTGTTTCGTGCATTTTCTGTCAGCTTGAGAATAACTCTAATTGCTGGGAGAGCTATGCGGAAATCTAGAGTGTGAAATTCAAACGATTTGCGAAATAATAAAAGTTTTTTTACAGCTTGGCTTGTGTTGAATGTTTTCATAGCTTGGAGAATATTTTTACAGGTCAATAAACTGTTTAATACCTAAGACCAGCTTAAAAGAGCGTCTTTTAAAGTATTATATTCATAATTTCTTTCATGCTTTTCAAAATCAGCATCTTAATCCAATGATGATTTCCTGAAAAGCCTGGGTATTTTAAGGTTCTTTGGATGACGTCGATGTTCGAAGGTTGACCTTTGCTAGAAGCCGATCAGACTATTCGTGAAATATCAAAAATCAAGATGAATCCAGATTTTGTCCGCAGGTAGGAACAATGTTCAACACATTACTTTTACGCATATTTTTTCAAAATTACTATTCATGTTGTTTTTTCATCTGAACTTGAAGTGTTACGTGTGATTATTGTAAATCTCGATTCTCAAGTTTAGATATGTAAGTGTGCCACTACACAAGCCTCCATTACGACCCAATTACTAAACCCAATCATTAGGTTCGTATTTATCGATAATCGATTCCGGCGACAATTGAGTCACTTCGTGTCCAGTTAAGCACAACAAGACCAAGAAGTGAATTACGTCCCCCCGTATCAGATGAATCCATTAGCAGCTGTGACTTAGTCTGCAATTATCATGCGATGATTTTTAGGGGTAACCGTTGCAGTTAATATAGTAAGTCTGCACTTGCACACGAGAACGAGCAAGTGCTTCGTTCATAAATATATGCACAATGTCCGCAGCAATGCAAGCCCATATAAGTTCGAGTTCGATGGCGCTGTTTTGTTTGCATGCCTATCAAGTTATCACGCAACTTAAACTGACCATTCATTTCATGCAAATTGTAGTCGTGCGCGTTATTTTGAGCCTAATTTTAGATTTCAATTTGTTTTCGATCTCGTAGTTCGCCAACTGAAAATATAACATGCAACTTGTTTCATATGGAGCACTGCTGTGGTCATTTTTTATGTTAGTGTAAAAAATAAATCCTTCTACAAGACGTGTAATGAACTAATTATCGAAAATTGGAATCAACTAGTGAGGTGATGATGTTTCTTAGAACAAATGGCAAACTCTATCATCAACATGACTTCTTAAGTTGTTAAAGAGTATATGAGGATAGTAACTGTTCCCAATCTTACACCGTTAAACAAGATTACGGAATGGTTCAAACCAGCACTTTATTTATTTTATTTATTTATTTAATCTATTTTAACAGACTACTGCCCAGTTTAAAAAATAGAAATACTAGAAAGAGCCAAAAAAAGTTTTAAAGAAAGAAAAAAATTAACAAACACTTGATGCTAGGAGCAAGTGAAAAAAACAGGTGGAAAGAGGTAGAGATGCTAGTAAAAGGAGCAGAGTATCCAAGGATGAAACCGGACAGGCGAGAGGCCTTGGCGGTTATAAAGGCAATGTGCTGGTCGAATTTGAGCATTGGATTAAATTACACACCAAGGTCCTTAAAATTATCGACAGCCGTAATAGCAGATCCGTACAGAGTATAGGAATTAATTAAGGGTGACGTTTTATACGTATAGGACATTTGATGACAATTGGATATGGTCAAAGTAAGTGAATTTTTAAAGCATCATTCAGAGATCATTTTGGAGTTGGAGGCAGTCGTTGGTAGATTCAATTTCGTTGAAAATCCTGAAGTCGTCGGCAAACAAGAGGCAGGGAGAACGAATAAAGGAAGGAAGATAATTTATAAAGATTAGGAATAATAATGGACCGAGAATGGAGCCCTGAGGAACACCGGAAAGAGGACAGAAACGGGAAGAGGTGGAAGAATGCACAGCTACAGCACACGAACGACCAGAAACATTGGATGAAAACCAAGACAAAGGATGACAAGATACCCCATAACTTGGAAGCTTTGCAAGAAGAATTCTGTGATCAACAGAATCAAAAGCTTTTAAGAAGTCGGTGTATAACACATCCACTTGTTTCCGTTGATCTAAACATGAAGCAATCAAGTTATTAAAGGATATAAGATACGAGGTGGGACATCTACCTTTGACGAAACCATGCTGTTCAGGAGCAAGGAGAGGATAGAGGAGAGGAAGAAGCCTGTTGTAAACCACTCTTTCAACAACTTTTCCAAAACAAGGAAGGAGGGAAATGGGACGGTAGTTGGAAACACAGCTTGGGTCGCCAGACTTGTGGATGGATGAAACATAACTGGAGGGGAAGGAGCCGGAGGAGAAGCTGAGGTTAAATATAATAGACAAAGGAGCACATAAGGACGATGAAAGTGGTTCGGCCAACAGGTTAGGGATACCATCAGAATCACAGCCGACATTGACATAAAGACCCTCAAGTAAGGATTCAATTCCAAGAGGATTGGTGTAAATGGAAGATAGGGAAGATAAGGCAACATGGGGAGCACAATTAGGAAAAGAAAGAAGAAAAATAATTTGCGAAGAGGTCGAAATTTTCACGTTGGTTAGACGCAGTAGTATTATCGAGGAACATTGAATCGGGGAAACGATGGGAACATTATTTCTGAAAGATACTCTTTTATGGTTGTTAGAACGCTAATCTAATATTTAAATAGATTTATGCTGATGACGCTCACCTGAATTTTCGGATAAATCTGCAATTGCTGCAAATGTAGGTGGTCAATCTTATATTCACCCTAGCCGTAGCGTAAGCCATGTTGCAATCACTATCGAAGATTTTTCCTTTCAAATCATGTGAAGGATATCTCATTTCATGGCCGATCTTTATAAATCAATTTTCTAATCGATTATTAGGGGACTATCAAGTAGGGTAACCTTGATCTCCTATATTAGTTACTTAAGGGGTTACTCCCACTTGTAACTTTGATATTTTTCTTTTTTTGTTGTTGCATTTTTTTTAAGTATAACTACCTGAGAATACGTCCTTCAAATTTTAAGTCGATCCGAACACAATTGACCGAGATATGAGCGTTGAAAGAGAAGAAACTGTTCCTTAAACAACCGTTACTTATACTTATAAACGCGTTTTTCTCGAAATGACATTTTTGAAATCGGTGACCAAAATTACTCAAAAACTACTGAGCCGATCTTTTTGAAACTTGACAGGCTTATTTAATACATAAAGATGTAGTGTTTGATCGTTCGGTTTTTCTTTTTGATAAAAAATTGCCGTTTTATAGCAAAAAGATGACGGTTTTTTTAAGACTGTTCGATCATCGTTTTTTAGTAATTGACATAGAAAATAGTAATGTAATTGAATTATCATATTAGTTCAGTATGTCAGGTTATTTAATATAAAATGTATGCCAATATCATGAAATCGCAAAGTAATTGTATTTTCTGTTCTAGTTTTATAAGCGGCGGATAAGCAAATAGTATTCTGCCCGCAATAATGTTTGTTTACAAATATCAGCTTGCAGTAACGGCCTTGCAGCATAAACATTTTGCGTAGCTGTAATTGTGCTTCGTGCATGTACCTAAATAAGTAATTGAAGTTCAAGTTTGTTTGAATGCAATATGACCTGATTTAATGTACGAGGCATGAAAATGTGTATCATAATATTATGTAAAGTTTGTTTTGAATGTAGCATGAAATAATCGGAAGCGAATAGTCATGTAAGCAATTATTTGGTATTTAAGTAAGTGCAAGAAATAAAGTGATTGTACATTGACAGTAAATCGAAGCGTACCGTCTTTTATTGCTAAGAAGGTGCAACGGTATTGAACCGTAGCACAAGATAACGTCAGGTGGATTTTTGTATTCAACTGACAAGCGGTTAAGTAAAAGAGCTTACTCGCTATACAAACATTTTGGCGACCGTGACAGGACTTCAGACCGATCAGAATTTTAAGAGAATTCGTTCGGTATTTATTCCTTTTGATCTTGTTGGGATTGACTAAGAGATTATCCCAATCTTTTGCAGTGTAACACTGCCTCTTTATCTACAAAAGACGGTGTTAGGCAGATTAGGGGCGTAGTCTGGGCCACAACACAGACTGGCAGATTGTTTAATCTTCGGAATTAATTCATTTTAATCTTTGAAAAGTTAAGGGCGTAATCTGGGCCGCAACACAGATTAGTCAATTTAATCAACGTATTCTTGCTAACTCTGGGATCGAATTATTAGCGAAACCATGACAACAAAGGAGGATCTGTTCTTGGAATTAACGTCCAAACAGAATGAAACAGGCCAAGAGCTTGAAAGAATCATTTCAAATTATAAGAAAGATTCAGTGAGTAGAAAAACCAACGAATACCTCACTAATCGGTTGGGTCGATTATCAGAAATCTGGAAGACATTCGACAAAACAAATGAGCAACTAAAGGAATTTTCGTGCGAATTTCCTGAGCACCATTACTTCAGGAAACAATATTTTCAAGCGGTAGAAATTGAATACTTAAAGGCAAGAGATTCGATAGTCACCCTCATGCACAGTCTACCAAGCGCATCAAGCAACAAAGGTGACGAAGAAGCAAAAAAGCGCGAGACTGCAAACTTTAATGAGCCTTCATTACGTGATAGTAGCATCGAGGTAGCAGGCCTCATCAGGCAGCAGCGTTCAAGAATACGCGCTCTCGAATATATTATAAACGGAATTAATTCCGTAGAGCAACCCCAGCTGAGACAGTACTATGAAATGAAGATAGCAACTGTCGGAAGATATTGGGATGAATTGCGGAATGGTCATCAAAACATTGAACAATATGCACCGAATTCCGCATCGGTCGATTACACTGATAAGGAGTATTTTACGATCGAAGAACGCATTCAAGACATTCTAGTCTTTCTGGAGACAGGCTTAGAAAAATGCAACTCCAGTACATTGCAAACTTCATCAGTTCAACCTCATCTTAAATTACCACAAGTGACTATTCCCAAATTTGATGGGGATTATGCTAAGTGGAAATCATTCCATGATTTATTCACGCAGATGATTCATGAACAACCATTAGGTAATGCACAAAAGATGTGGTACCTTAGAGTAAACCTTGCTGGTGAAGCTGAGCGCTTAATCCGTCATTTGCCAATCTCTGACGAGAATTATATAGCAGCATGGTCTATTTTGAATAACCGCTATGACAACAAGCGACTCATGGTTTCCACCCTTTTAGACAAACTGATGTGCCAGCCCGCAATATCTGTCGAGTCATCAGGGGCATTGAAAGGAATGCATGACGTTACAGCTGAATGTCTTCTTGGGTTAAAGAGTTTACAGGTTGACATAGCAACCTGGGACCCAATGATGCTGCATGTCCTGACTAAGAAATTGGACAAGGCAACGCATAACTTGTACGAGCAATCATTAACTTCACCGCGAGATTTACAAACTATTGACTATTTTCTAAGTTTCATTGAACGACGTTTCCAGGCTTTAGAAGCATTGGGCACTGATAAGCGAACGCCAAATAAGCCCTCAGCGACCCGAACTGCAGCATTAATGTCAGTTAAGGATACACTTCCAGCCATTAAATGCAAAAACTGTGGCGGAAATCATAAGATAAACGCTTGCGTATTATTCAAGCAGTTACAAATTCCTGAGCGCATCAATAGGGCTAGGCAATTGAAATTGTGCTTGAATTGTTTAGGTGAGGGGCATTTCGCCTCACAATGTACTTCAAGAGCATGTTTAAAATGCCAAAAAGGGCATAATACACTTTTACACTTGGAAAAGCAAGAAAAGTGCAGCCTCGAATCTACCACAAAGAGCGCTCGAGAAGCGCAGCCAATTAGATCTAATCAGCTTGCAAGTGTATCAGTGACTAAACCTGATGTAAGAGTAAACGAATCAGTGTCTCTATCAACAGAAGGCTATTCATCCGAAGGATATGCTGTGTTGCTAAGCACGGCCATTGTGCGGGTTATAAATAAAAATGGAGAACCGCAAGAACTACGAGCTTTGCTAGATAGCGGGTCTCAAATCAATATTATAACTGAAGCTGCAATCCAAAAGCTTGGTCTGCAAACAACGCAAACAAGATTGTCAATACGAGGATTAGGCGGTGCTTGCCAACAAGCACGTCGCCAGGTTGGCCTAACAATACAATCCAAGATAACAAATTTTGCTACGAAAGTGAATGCAATTGTGCTTCCGCAAATAACATCGGTGCAACCTACGAGTCCTTTGGATATCGCCACACGGGAAGCCATACCTAAAAATATACGTCTGGCAGACCCGACCTTTGATCAACCTGGTGATATCGACCTGCTTTTAGGTGCCGAGATTTATTACGAATTGCTTGCTATCGGTCAAATCCGAATAGCAAAAAGGTTGCCCATGCTTCAAAACACAGTGTTCGGGTGGATAGTGGCCGGAAGATTCGAAACTACCATCACAACACTCGTGACTTGTGGAGTTTCTGAAATTGAAGAAAGGACTCTCAATGAACAGATAGAACGATTTTGGAAATTAGAAGAGGCGGGTAGCGAAAATCGTCATATGACAGGGTCAGAATTAAAATGTGAAAGTGAATTTGCCAAGACCACTAAAAGAACGAACGAAGGACGGTTTGTAGTCAAATTACCGTTTGCTAAAGATCCGGATATGCTGGGCGAGTCGATGGAGATTGCTACACGGCGACTCTTGCAAATAGAACGAAGACTTGCTAAAGACAAAAGCTTGTACCAGCAATATCGCCAATTTATGAATGAATACAAAGAGCTAGGTCATATGAAAGAAGTGAATATAAACATGATTTCGGAGCCACGCTATTTCTTACCTCATCATTGTGTACTACGACCAGAAAGCACTACAACTAAGCTGAGGGTCGTGTTCGATGCATCTGCGAAAACCTCGTCAGGAGTCAGCCTCAACCAATTATTGTGTACTGGCCCAACTGTTCAAGACGATCTTTTCACGATCCTGCTAAGGTTTCGGCTACCTCGGTACGTTTTCACTGCGGATATAGAGAAAATGTACCGCCAAATCAATATGTCTGAACCAGATAGAAAATTCCAGCTGATATTATGGCGAGATAGCCCATTGGAAAGCATAAAGTGCTACGAGCTTAATACAGTAACTTACGGCACAACCTCCGCTCCATATCTAGCAACGAAATGTTTGCAGGAGCTTGCAAACGAGACATCAAGTCAATATCCGTCTGGAGCCGCTGCACTCAAACATGATTTTTACGTAGATGATGTTATGTCAGGTGCAGATACCCTTGCGAATGCAATCGAGAAGCAGCAGCAATTACAACAAATTCTAAAATCAGCTCATTTCAAGTTACGCAAATGGTGTGCCAATCACTCTTCTCTGCTACAAAATATTCCAGTTGAGGATCAAGCCTTAGCCTGGAGCGCGGCGGAAGAAATCGAAGGACATATTAAAACTCTGGGTCTAATTTGGGCACCCAAGAAGGATGAATTTAGAATAAAAGCACTTTCGACCCAGTCAAATAGGGTAACGAAGAGAGCCGCTTTGGCTGACATCTCTCAACTGTTCGACCCATTAGGACTGGTAAGCCCGGTGACAGTCGTCGCCAAGATATTCCTTCAAAAGCTGTGGAGACTCAAGGTTGACTGGGATGCAGCATTGCCCATGGATTTGCATTCGGAGTGGCTTAAATATCGTAAAGAATTGGAAAAATTGAATGAAATAAGTATACCGCGTCATGTTGCAAGAGGAAAGATTCCCCAAAGTGCTCAGCTTCATATTTTTGCAGACGCCTCCGAAAAGGCATATGGGGCGGTAGCATATTTTCGTGCTTTTCATGCAGACGGCATTCGCACGGTGAATGTTCTCTGTAGCAAATCCAGAGTAGCGCCCCTTAAAAGGATCACATTGCCAAGGTTAGAGCTTTGCGCTGCGAAGTTAGCTAGTGAGCTTGGCCACAGACTCAAGCGTGAATTAAGAATTGCGGATCACGCGTGCTACTTCTGGACGGATTCGGAAATTGTTCTGCATTGGATACATGCTGACGCCTCATTGTTTCACACATTTGTGGCGAACAGAGTATCCGCTATACAGCAGTTATCGATACCATTTCAGTGGAGACATGTTAGATCAGAACACAATCCAGCGGATCTGGTGTCACGCGGTGTTATGCCCGAGAAGTTAAAAAACTGTAATCTGTGGTTTTTTGGACCCATGTTTTTGCACGGTTTGCAAGAAGATTGGCCAGCATTTCGGGCAGATACTACCATCGAACACGAGAAAAAGCAAAATAAGACAGTATTATCAATATCAAAGGACACTACACGTTTCATAGACCAAATCGATCATCGAAACTCTATAAAGAAGCTGCAACGCATTGTAGCATACATGCTCCGATTTATAAACAACGTGCGGTTACCCTCCGAGCGTCACTTACAACCACAGTTATTAGCAAAGGAATTGGAAGGATCCCTACAGGTCATCATTAAGGAAGCCCAGTGGGATGCTTATTCACAATCTGTAAGATTGCTGCAAGCTAATAAACAATTGGATAATAATGATCCACTAAGCCGCTTAAATCCATTTCTGGATGAGTTTGGTCTATTAAGAGTAAAAGGGAGACTAGAAGAGTCTAATCTTCCCTACGATGCTAAGCATCCAATTATACTGCCCTATGCGCATAACACCACAAAACTAATTCTGCAAGATATTCACATTCAGCACCTTCACGCAGGACCACAGGCATTATTGGTAATGGCGAGACAAAGATATTGGCCTGTGAAGGGAAAGACATTGGCAAGATCAGTTGTGCACAACTGTGTGCGGTGCTCCAAGGCGAGGCCTAGGTTAATGTCACAACTTATGGGTAATCTTCCTGCTACGCGAATTCAGCCAGCACGGCCATTCATTAACACCGGTGTGGACTTCGCAGGACCTTTCTGGACGCATTTCAAGGTGAGAGGAAAACGCCCGCAGAAAACTTACCTGGCCGTTTTTGTGTGTTTTACAACAAAGGCGGTCCACCTGGAGCTAGTAACTGATCTAACAACTGAAGCCTTTATAGGTGCGCTTAAGCGTTTCATCGGAAGAAGAGGACACTGCCGCAGTTTATATTGCGATAATGCTACTAATTTTGTGGGAGCAAAAAACCAATTAGCGGAATTAAAAGATGTAATTTATGAAAAAGGAGCGCAACAAAAAATTAATAATCTCTGCAGTCCAAAGGGGATAGACTTTCATTTCATTCCCCCAAGATCTCCTCACTTCGGCGGATTATGGGAAGCCGCTGTGAAATCAGCCAAGCATCTGCTGATTAAAAATATAACGCCTTCATCTCTTACATATGAAGAATTGGAGACTGTCATCATTCAAATCGAGGCGATACTCAATTCGAGACCTCTCACGCCATTATCTGCCGACTCAACTGATTTAAATGCCCTAACGCCAGGCCATTTCCTAATCGGCGAACCACTGACAAGCTCAGTGGATGTGCAAGCTCAAGAAAATCGTTCAAGTCTAGCCTGTCGATGGAGGCAGATCAACGATATCAGACAAAAATTTTGGCAACGGTGGTCAACTGAGTATTTAACTGAACTCCAGCAACGAAGCAAGTGGAAGCAGAGGTGTGAAAATATAAAGCCAGGGATGCTCGTCGTGATAAAGGAAGATAACCTTCCTGTACTAAAATGGCAAATGGGTCGAATTGTCAAGGGAATAAAGGGAGCCGACGGTTTAATAAGAGTAGCCGATGTACGAACAGCTGCTGGAATACTTCGACGACCAATTCACAAACTCGCCCCTCTTCCCGTAGAAGTCGAAGAAGTCGAAGAAGTCGACACGCTACCGGAAAGTAACTCAACCATGCATATCGGTAAAGACAAGCCAACTGATAACCTATCTGCAGGCCCAAGCATCCGAAAACCATCATTGGCGCAAACAGGTGAACCAAAAGCCAAGTGTAGACGACTAACGGCATCGTCAATAAATTTACTGTTATGGACAAGTTTGATACTTCCAGTTCTGAGCAATCCAGTGAAGATCACACCATTTGAGTCACCTCAAGGCATTTATTTCGAAAGCTTAGGAGCTGTTAATTTGGTTTTAAGCGAATGGAACCTGGTAGTTCATTACAACTTAACGCCTTATTGGGAAGAGTTGCAATCGATCCGGAGAGGATGGGCAACGCTCCACAATATTTGCAGACAGATACAGCACAATTGGCCCTGTGCTCGTACAACTATGCAACTTGACCAACTAATGCATCAGATTGATGTCAATAGCGAGCTATTACGGCCGCCACCAAAAACTAACCCGCATCGAAAACAAAGAGGTGCTCTTAACGTAGTGGGAAATATCGCTAACACTCTGTTTGGAGTTTTAGACTCTGATTATGCAACAAGGATGGAAGGCGTCATTGATAATTTAAAGCATAATGATGAGCATCTTGTGCAACTTTTAAAAAACCAAACTTCGATCATAGATTCTACGACAAATATAATGATGCACATGGAAAAATCCACAGGGCACGCCTTAGAAGAATTTCACCTCGCACTAAACAAGACAGTGACTCGAACAAACCAAATTGCCAGAGAATTGTGGGACAATGAGGCAGTACAGGCCTTTTCATCCGCCACAGTGCAATTGTTCTTAGGGACCCACAGTATCCAAAGGATTCAATCCTTTCTCCTAGATGTTCTGGTTGATACTCATCATGGCAAGGTTAATCCTCAGTTGCTATCAAATCAACAAATCTTACAAGAGCTAAGGGCTATCAAGGAAAATTTGCCACCACACTTACACTTACCAGTCAAGCCGGAGAATTTACTGGATCTTTACAGTTTGTTGACGATTGAAGGACGGATCATGAACAGCAAAATTATTTTCCGAATCAAATTACCACTTTTTTCGGATGAAAGATTCGAGCTGCTTCATCTAGTACCAGTGCCAACAATAGTGAATCATACAGTTCTAATGATCCAAACGGCGTCAAATTATCTGATAACGACCTGGAATCGTGAGCAATATTATTCTCTTTCAAATCAGGAACTAGCAGCATGCTCCCGGACGGCTACTCTAAATTACATATGTAAACAGCTGCATCCTCTTTACCAAACACGATCAGGCGTAAACGAGTGTGAATTAAGCTTCATCAGTCATGTTCTGCCCAAGGGAGGATGTCAGACTATTCAATTAAAGCAACCCCCTAGATGGATTCAACTGCTAACTCCCAACCACTGGATTTATTTTATGGAATCCAGAACAGACTTAAGTATTGCTTGTGGCGATTTCGTAACTCAAGAAACCATTGAGGGTTCGGGAATTATTCAATTGCGCGATGACTGTATTTTGAAGGAGGACCGTGTAACTATTCATGCACATAAGTTATTCTCAAGTTATTTCAATGCTTCATTTGTTCCGACCCGAAACATTACTGAAGACATTATCCGAAACATCACTCATGTTAGCTCTCAAGAATTTTTGATGAAGAATCTGACGGAGCTAAAGGCCAATATACACAATCTATTGCTGCAGGAAGATCTTCATACTAATCTTGACCCAACGGACATTCACCATTTTACCCTGGGCTACACAGGACTAGCTTGTATCATCATCATAGCCGCATACTTAGTATGGAAACGCAAGCAAGGAGCTTTCAACGCCACCATGAGAAAACCAACACCAGCGCCTCGACCCAGAAGCCAACCAACGCCATCGTTTACTATTTCCGTTGATCCAGAGGAGTGATGGTTGATCAATTTGTTCAACGCGGGGGAGAATGTTCGATCATCGTTTTTTAGTAATTGACATAGAAAATAGTAATGTAATTGAATTATCATATTAGTTCAGTATGTCAGGTTATTTAATATAAAATGTATGCCAATATCATGAAATCGCAAAGTAATTGTATTTTCTGTTCTAGTTTTATAAGCGGCGGATAAGCAAATAGTATTCTGCCCGCAATAATGTTTGTTTACAAATATCAGCTTGCAGTAACGGCCTTGCAGCATAAACATTTTGCGTAGCTGTAATTGTGCTTCTTGCATGTACCTAAATAAGTAATTGAAGTTCAAGTTTGTTTGAATGCAATATGACCTGATTTAATGTACGAGGCATGAAAATGTGTATCATAATATTATGTAAAGTTTGTTTTGAATGTAGCATGAAATAATCGGAAGCGAATAGTCATGTAAGCAATTATTTGGTATTTAAGTAAGTGCAAGAAATAAAGTGATTGTACATTGACAGTAAATCGAAGCGTACCGTCTTTTATTGCTAAGAAGGTGCAACGGTATTGAACCGTAGCACAAGATAACGTCAGGTGGATTTTTGTATTCAACTGACAAGCGGTTAAGTAAAAGAGCTTACTCGCTATACAAACAAAGACAAAATCGAACTATTAACTTTGACTGTCCGCCATTTTGTAAAAAATGGATATTTTTTTAAATCCTTCGATCAAAAACTAGTTTATACTGTTATGTAACTAAATTCATCGCTATTTTTTGCATCAGAAGATCTAGTTCGGCACAATGTTGGTCACCGCAAAAAGTGAAAATTCAAATACCATTGTTTTAACGGCCATTTGTAATTTAACGATGTAATATTTTTCAATAAAAAAATTACTGAATGGTGCTTAATGTATGTACTTAAAGGTAATATAATAGTCGTTTAAAAAAATTTCGTAGTTTTCTTAAAAAAAATTCATGAAAATGACCAATTTTTTTCCGCTAAAAGTGGGGGTAACCCCTTAAGTCATAAACTAAACATTCGGCAGTCATAATCGTACCAGCTCAAAAATTGGACAATGAGATTATACCGAAAACGGTCGGGAATAGCAGCAATAGAGTATGTTTTAACATCGAGTATGCTTCAAATTAAGGATCAACGCACAAAAATTGTTATCCTTTAGTAAACACCACGTAAAATCTAAAGGTTTACCCTAGTAGCTAACCGTATAAATATATAAAGCCTTTATCGCGTATGAGCCGATAGAAACACTTATTTTCGAAGAAAATTAGAGGATTCGTGCAAATTTCGAGCGGATATTTCACCACACGTGCTTCTTATTACAATCAACCGGTTTCGTAGGCCATGTATCCCTTTGATCGTAAGAATACATTGAAACTTATGGGGTAGTAGTGCTTTCGGAGCTGTTACTTGCATGATTTTCGAAATTTAGGAAAGTCAAATTCTTCTTTCTGTTACTCATAATAGGATGCATATCTTATAAAACTTTGAAACCAGCATCTTCTATAACATACATGAGGAATATGTGTTTGCAGCACTTTGCCAGCGCTGCAGCTCAAAAACTAACACAGCTGCTTCACGTCAAAGTCAGCCTAAGCACCATAGCTAAAATTATACCCCATCTGCTTCACATTAAGGCCAACCCATCCAGTGAATTTCGTTTTGATCCGAGACTGATCCGAGTCAAAGGGATAAAAAGAAATTTAGGTTTACCACCCGCAAAAGTTTACAAGTTTTCGAAATCTTAATATTTGTTGTCTATTGGCACTACGACATCATTACCGTTTTAAAGTTAAATGATAACAACGCTTGATGAAGAAATGATAAACACTGGCAAAAACTACCATGGCCAGTAGCACTATCATAGTTGTCCTGCCACATTTGGGCTACAATAAGATCCATTTACTATTTTGATTTTATGACTGCACCGAAAGTTACAGGGCGAAGACGTTTATTTTGGTGAGCGGATTTTCAAGATTCAAGAGACAAAAATTCCCATAGCTGGCAGCTCCAACTTAATTTTTAAACTAAATTTCCAACAACTTAGAGTGACCTCCAGCACGTTTTTGCATTTTTTTAAAATCTGGTGACTAGATCAGAGTTTATAGGGCAAAAAGAAATTTTTTTCTTAGCTATTCTTCAAGATCGCACATTTGCCCACATTTCACAATTATTTCTGTCAGACTTGGTCCAACTTAGGGCCAATACATTCAGTGAATTTCAATTGCACCTGATTATTGGGTCGTTAGCTCCCGTGAACAGTTTCGGATACTAAAAAATATAGGTAAGTTGGAGAAGGATTACCGTTCTTGTTCGATATTCAATTTCAAAAGTTTTACTTTGGCTGTGTAGACATAGCATAAAGTGAAGGTTTTTATTTTCAGTACTTGCGGTGCCAACAGGGTTGCCAGTACGTTCATAAAAAACTACACTAGCCTACAACTTAAAAAATTGATTGCGTCTTGTAGGTTTCATAATGATTTGAAGAATCTGTGAAAAGCTTCTTATTTTCTTGATTTCTTTTTAGGAACTTGGCACCAAAATAGGGTAAAACATTTCCAAAAAAAGTTCTAAATTCATTATGCAAACTTAGTTTTTTTGAAAGTCATTTGTCGATAGAATTATAAGTAAACTTAAAATATCACTAAACTGGCTGCCGACAACAAACGGTTAAAGATAACTAGCATTAACAGTAAAAAAAATAGACGACTATTGAAGTTAGTAAACTTTTTGGTTCAGTATTTACTATGATTTGCGCGTTCATCGCGATTTCTTCTACCGTCGATTGCATAAACATTTGACATTTTGGCATCCGCTAGTATAAACCATTAACTCGTTTTGGGTTGAATTATTTGGCACCGAGAAATGCTACCCAAATATCTTAGTGACTTAACAGCCTGACGAGAAATCTAGTAGAAGATTATTGAAATTATGGAAAGACAACTTTGAGTAACTGAAGGTAAATCAGGCGATTTCGATCAACTGATCGCTTTAGAGCTAAATCGACCACAAATCTACCTGATTAACCAAGTTTTGTCTCGCCGAGGCTGTTGACAGTCGAAAGTCTATTGTGAATTTTTCCGGGCTGAATTGTTCTCAGAGCGTGCTGAATCCCATCATCCATGAGAGGGAGAATAAATTTCAATGAAATGTCATTCGAATTTCGTTCTAAAATAGCAACAAACAAGGAAAATGTGAGTTGTACAAAGTGAAAAGAAAATGTTCTTGCATGTTCCTGCAACATTTTCAACAATTTTTACGAAAAAAATTGTGCACATAAATTTGAATGACATTTCTCGCTCCAAATCACTTCGAAACAGTGTGAACACTTCACCTGATTAATAAGCCGTTCACACTACACTCTAAATTAGGTACATTTAGGAGCTGTCAAATTAATCAGGCGAATCGTTCACACTAGCCGAAATGATTTAGAGCGAGAAATGTCATTCAAATTGATGTACACAATTTTTTTTGCGTGAAAATTGTTGAAAATGGTGCAGGAACATGCAAGAACATTTTCTTTTCATTTTGAACAACTCACTTTTTCTTTTTGTGTTCAATTTTCACTATTTTAGAACGAAATTCGAATGATATTTCATTCAAATCTACTCTCGCTCTCACGGATGGAATTCAGCACGCTCTGAGAACAATTCAGCTGCTACCAATTTCACAATAGTACCTGATTTGTACTTAAAATCCAGTTAACTTTCGACTGTCAAAAGCCGAGACAAATGTACGGTTAATCAGGTAGATTTGTGGTTGATTTAGCTCTAAAGCGATCAGCTGATCGAAATCGCCCGATTTAGCGACGTTCATACTGTCGCTAAATCAGGCGATTTAAATTATATTTGTAATTTGTAAACAAAACGTCATGCACTCGGTACATGTTTTTTTTAGACAGATTGAAAATGAAACTTGCTATGATCGACTCAATAGCGATAAATGAAAGGGAATGCACTCTTTTCCTGTGGGGCGCCCCTACAGACAAATCAATGATAAAACTACGATGGATGGTCCCGGTCTGGTAACACTGTTTATAATTTTTAAGCCTTGACCACACTCTTGAATGTTTTTTCGACATACCTTCGGCCTGACATTAGCTTGGTAAACAATAGAGATTTAAACAAGAGAATTCGGTAGATATTTAACCGAAACACCAGAGTTTTAGACCTGGCAGGTTGGAGACATAAACAAGGTACACTGGATTCTTCGGACTGTCAACATTGCATATGAAGGTTTCCATAATGTGAAAATAGCCTAATTTTATGATAGAAAAGGCCTAACAAATAAAAGCTTTCTCTATGAGAAGAGCTATGCAAACTACAATCGTATTAAAATCAAAAGAGAGCATTCAAAATATTTGATACAAAAAAAATCTTACGCTATTTGTACGAAAGTATCACTGTCTGGTTACACAATAATTTAGTTGTTGGTATTGCTCTGCAGAATCAAGTTCTTACCGCGAATAATATATGCTACATTAGTCAAATTAGCATCATCAACAAGTCAACCAGTAAAACTTAAGCTCAAACGCATTATTTAAGGTCGAATGGCATTCATTGACAACAAAGTGTGCTAAACGTTTTCGATTCAATTTGATTCGTTCGAAACTCAGATTATTTCCCCGTCCGCAATTGATTCATTGCCCTTATGCTTTCATTCAATGAAACTAATTTCCCATCACTTAACTATAACGATTTCATTTGAAGTCCCGCCTCAAGAGTGCTTCCTCGTTTGTATCGTTCACTGTGAAGATACTGTAATAAATAAAATAAGGTTTAGCGTTTCCTTTGCATCTAGACAATAATTCGATTCACCTGTTTCAGATGCGACTATCAGGCGCATGAGAAGCTACATTTATTTAGGTTTTGGCCGATTAACCCGGGCCGGCTATGAAGTCGACTTGGTCTCTTCGATACGATCGGTTCGCCTTAATCTTATCCCATTGTCCTTCAATCTAAAGCAAACAATAGGTTATGTCGTTAGCCTGAAGTTGGCCCAGTAAGCAGCAAAATCGCCAGCCAAATCACTTGGCCGAGGCCCCTACATCTATCTGTGCGTGATCACAAAGCACAAATAGCTCTTAATCCCATTATTACCGCCTTTTTACGGACTACTTATTCTTTTGTGAAAATTGAACAATCTTCTACTGTATGTTTATTTATTACGACAGGCTCTCCGTTGTGGAATCATCATGGGGAAATCTCGTGAACGAGCTGTAAATGAATTCTTATGCTCTGACGGAATTTATTCCCTTTAAATAAATGTTTACTTCCAACAGTGAGAGTATTGTCAAATTTTTACTGACAGATAGTTATTAATTTAGGGGATTATCATAATTTTAGGTATTTACTGTTAAGGTCCCATTTCTTGGAGATCGGATTAAGGTGATATCATAATGCACCGTGGCATCTACGAGTTTTTTCAACAATCAAAATGATATGTTTGTCTTGGAAAATCGCTAATGCACAATTAAAGTAATAGTGTAATTTCATGTTATGAGTCTTTTGAATGAAAAAAAGTAATGCTCTTGCTATCTTTTTTTATGGCGCCATTCGAGCGTGTGGTTGTATGTATATCGTAAAAATATATAACGAGAAAGTGAGTAAATGACCAAATAAGCAACTACACAAAAAATCAAAATGAAGGTTTTTCAATGGGATAATCATTATTTTTAAATAAATTTGTGACCATAAAAACTCTCCGTGCAATATTTTAACACGAAATCCACCTGAAACAAACACAATTCTCATCTCAAACTGCGATTTTATGCGCATAATCCGCTAAACAAAAACAATAGATGCAAATCTTTGACGGTTTGGTTTATTTTGACTGTGGGTTAATTTCAAATCTAGTAATATATTACGTTCTGTGCAGCACAAAGAAGCTAAGAAACCATTTTAAATATGCCTTTATTTTCATTCTACAACACATGAAATTGGAGATCTGACGACTTTCTTGTGTGGCAGTGTACCTATCCGCCTTGTGATTCGGAAGGGGCAGACCTTCGCGGAACCACCGTGAAGTATTGCATCACAAGGTAAAATCATAGGTCTGCTTTCGTCTGTCACCGTCATATATTAGCCTCCTGTCTCTAAAATAGCTCGCTTTTATATTTACCGTGTAGTTTGGGATTTTGATCCTTCGCAGAGCATTTTGGATATGGTTTCAACTGACAAATATCATCTACATTTTATCCTCGGTTATTTTACTACGCCAGATAGTCCCATTCACCCAGAAAGTAATTGGAATATATTAGCGAAGCTTCATTCTAGGTAAATTAGCAACATATCAAATTTTCTGTGCCGCAATCAATGACAAAGCTCCTAGAATACAACCTGATACCATTTCATTTCTTCATTGATTTGAAAGCCACATATAATTGCAAAGCCAGGGTAAAACTTTACGTGGCTATGAGCCAACTAATTAAACTCGCAAAGTTGACAGTGACGAATGCTCCACAAAGGTTCATGATAAAAGGCGCCTGTTTCTGCGTTGTAAAAAGTGATACGAGATGCTGAGGTGAGTATGAGTGGTCCTATTGCTCGTTATTGCAATAATGCATCGAAACTAATGATCCATCAAAGAAATTTTCATTTAAAACTGAGCAGGTGGAGAAAAATATAGGTAACCGCCACCAGATGTCGCCAAATTGACCAAGCTCGTGTCAAACGCAGCAGAAAACGCGACACCAAAACGTATGCGTCAGAAAAATATAGGTGATTACAGCTTCAAACAAGTTCAATTATCAATCTATCTAAGATCACAAACCGAAGCCGAAAAAAACTACGATGTGGAAATTTATGCACTAGCAGCTAAAAAAGTCACATTTTTATAGTCTACCAAAACTCCGTTCAGGTATCTACAAGAAGGCCAGGCCTTCTCTATACGATACCATGGTCTCGCTTTTGATCAAGTATTTTTTCGGCACGTGGCTACTTAGCAAAAGAAATCAAACTCCAATTTGCATTTGGAAGGTGGGTCATTTGTGGGTCATATTGGGCGCCTGATATGAGGATTGACAAATTCAATATCGGTCAATATCGAAATGTTAGAGAAATATCGTGAGCGTGAGGTCAGTGATAAATTAAGACTCAAGCAGCTGCGGTACGCTGGACAGTTAGCACACATGAGCATTATTTGGCAAAGACGACAAGCCAGAACCTTTGTTCGGTGGAGTGATGGCGTGCGTCGTGATTCCAAAAAATTAGCGGGATGCCAAAGCTAGACGACAGTCATGCAAAACTGGGACTTCTGAGAATTTCTCGTGAAGCTGGTTGGAAGCGTATGCTAGGGTTCAGTTCAAGTTCTCACTCTATTCAAATATTTTCACTAGAAAAAATCATGCATGTGCTGAAACACAACAAATACATCCAAAAAATGACAATCATTACAAGCACAAGAGGATGCGACTGAATGTTGGCAAAGTACAAGATAATCCAGTGCAACCAACCAATAAAAAATAGGATCCCAACCTTTTTACAATAAATAGAGCAGAAGTGCAAGTAAAGAAACATATGAATTATCTAGACATTTTCGTACAGTCGAAATAAATTCAATATCAAGCATCTTCATTTTCTGCGCGGACATCATTTTTATGCACTAAGCTCAGTCACGATTTCCCTTCACTTAAGCTTGGGACTTGAAGTATTTATTATTATTTATTTATGAGATCATTTGTTGATTCAGCATTCAGCATTTGCAGATTCAATTTCGAGCGGTAAGCTCAAATCCTCAAGCCCTTTGAAACCATTTCACTCTAGTTTTTTTTTCTATTTTGCCAAATCTACTCATTTCCTTATGATGCTGTCATCATCAAGCTACTAATACTGCAAGTAGACCAGGAAATTCGGCACGAGATTCCAAATTTTAATGGGCCATTCAGACATGCGTCCATGCGTCCAAGCGTCCAAGGGTTTTTAGATTACACGAGTCAAGTCAACTCAAATCCGGTTTTTTGAAGGCGGGGCTAAGGCGAAAGTGGTCGGATACGGTGATTGATATACCATTGACTTAATTCTTTTACTTTCGCTCTTTGTCATTTCGAGATGATCAGTGGATGCATGGATTGATAAGAGGATGGATATTGCACGCTTGCAACGATGCTTTTTTTATTTTCATACTATTTGAATATATACGAATATAATTAAAATGATATATATATATATATATATATATATATATATATATATATATATATATATATATATATATATATATATATGTATATATATATATATGTATATATATATATATATATATATATATATATATATATATATGTATATATATATATATGTATATATATATATATATATATATATATATATATATATATATATATATATATATATATGTATATATATACCTAGATACTATACATTGACCTATATTATATATACATATAAATATATATATATATATATATATATATATATATATATATATATATATATATATATATATATATAGTTTTGAGACACAGATTTATTTATATGGAAAAATAAATTGTAAAAATAACGAATATGATAAATCAGTATTATTATGGTTTTAAGCTTGGTGACGACGATATTTTAAAAATGTTCAGCCGTTCGGAGGCACTGACAACTTGAAAATGATGGTTTCGGTTTATGTTGACTTGCCAAATGATGATATCATTATGAAATTTTCGCGAGACATCATGCTTACTGCTAATACATTGGATATTCTATTAGGGCTTATTGGTATGGCAGCTTTTTTTTTGAAACAGTTGTAACAATTGAAACAGTTATAATACTAATTTTCTTCGAAATTCAGCAATAGTTTAAGCTTATTTCAACTATTGCATGTTTATCATTACAAAAATTAGCGGCAGTATGTTCAAGTACAGAAACGCTGGTAATTTTCGTTGTCGGCAACAGTGTACCACCAATGGAAGAAAAGCATCCCAACTGTTTGAAAAACATCACAATTGTTTCGTAAAAATCAACGTATCATACAAATTCATTTTACATCTACTGACTTACTTCCAAGTTAGCAGAATGCAAAAATTTTTAGATTTGCCACGCGGAAACAATTAAAAATTTATCATAATTTAAATATTGCTTGTTTACTTTCACTGTATGGACACCATCATTTGCGAATTGTATGGTTTCATGCGCCCTTAAAATAATTAGAAAAAAAAACCATACCAGGCAGCCCTAATATAATATCCAATATATTTGCAGTAAACATTACGCCGCGTGTGTATTTCCTCATGATATCACCTTTACATAACAAGTTATTATAAATCGAAATTTTAAAATAAAATCATTTTCAAACAGCCAAGGCCAACAAACTCCTAAAAATTTCTCCGTAAAAATAAATTGGTAGCAGACAATTGGATATATTTATCCATATGACTATATATACCTTCATATAAAATTGTTTGTGTCTAGCTATTCGTATGCATTTTTCGTAATAGTCATGCACGTAAGGATGCAAAAAAAATATTATCCACATCATCATATAATAAAATAATCATCCACAAAACATATATTAAAATGATCATCAACGAGTCATCCACACATGCTACTGAGCGAAATAAATCATTTGAAAATCTATTGTACATGAATCAGCATACTCCACCTCCTTCGCTTTAGACCCGCCTATATAAACAAAATCAAATTGACTCGTGTAAGCAAAACACGCTAGATCGCTTGGACGCTTGGACGCATGTCTGAATGGCCCATAAGAGATTCGTAATTTAACGAGATTCCACAAGAGTTTCGAGATCGGATTCACTCATGTTGTTGGATCCACGAAACTTGGTATCATGCGGAGATTCGATGTTAAATCTTCAAAAACTTTGGAGTACAAACCAACCGAAAGCTCTATTTTATGCAACCCCTCAAAAAGAACAAAAATATGTCAGGAGTAATTTTTATATTGTCATAACAACGTATCAAGTTGACTGTTCGGCTGTTCGTTGACACGGCTCCGTTAGTTACGGATATACACTCATCTACAAAAATATGCATAAACTGATAAATGACCGAAATTAGAGAATATTCGGAATTTGAAATTTGCATCACTACTTTGATGTGTAAATTATTATTATAAAACAAAACAATAATATTTAATGGCAATCTGCGGCGAAAAAAAACAGTAAAAGGCGTGGTTAACAAGGATATCATCAAAGGTGTTTTAGTAAAGGTTTAACGAAATTATTTCGAATGCACTTGATGTCTGAAAAGATGCACACAGTTAAATTGGCAAATGGTGGCCCAGCTCGATATTAAATACAGCCCCTCTCGGGCCTTGGCTTCTCGCAGGTGACGCCTCCAGTTGTCTCGGTCTAATGAAGGCGTCCTCGAATTTCGAAAACCGAGCAGCTTTGCGCAGTTTTCGTCGACAGAGTCATACCAGCGTTTTCTGCGTTTTCCCACTGGTCTTCGACCCTCGGCCCTTCCGTCAAATACCTTCTTGGGTACTCGATGCTCGTTCATTCGTTGCACGTGACCAGCCCATTGCAGCTTCCGCAGTTTGATTACTGTAGCAACCTCTGGTTCATCAAAAACCTTGTACAACTCGTGGTTGTACCTTATCCGCCATTGGCCACACTCTTGTTTAGCTCCAATTATACGCCTGAGGACCCGTCTTTCGAAGGCGTTCAACATATTTGCGGATGCTTGGGTAAGGGTCCAAGTTTCACATCCGTAGCACAACACAGGTCTGATTATTGATTTGTAGACTAGGAGCTTCGTCTTCCTGTGTATGCAGCTGGTCTTCAGTAAGGCCAGACCTGTATTCTCCGTTTAATTTCATCAGTTTCACTGCCTTTCGTTGTCAATTTTGAGCCTGAGTATGTAAATTCATCCATATTCTCTAAATTATATTCGTCCAGAACTATGTTTCGTCTAATGGAGGTCTTCTTTCTTGTTTGCGTCATGATTTTTGTGTTCGTCTGATTGATTTTAGTTTCAACAGGAGTTCTTTGGCGGATGTGAAGGAACGTGACAAGATGTTACTGTCATCCGCGTAGGCCACTAATTGGTTCGACTTTTACAGAAGCGTACCCCCTGTGTCGACAGGAACCTTATCACGTACTCTAGTGCTAGGTTGAACAGCAGAGGGGCCAACCCCTCGCCTTGCTTTAAATACATTTTTTTTTACTGTATGTACATTTTGCTGGCACATATTTGTGAATTTAGTTAGTGTTGTCTTCTATTGACTTTATTATTGGATAATTTGTGTGAAATAGAAGATGTTGAAATGAACTAAATTTGAATTAAATGTCGTTTTCTGTACCAAACAATATTGCAGATTTTTCAAGTGTATGTTGTCTTTCTCAAAAATATGCATTTTTGCAAAAACTTAAACAGGCTTTAGCATATCGAATATCGAGCTTTTTCCTCGTGTGTCTACTGATGAAGATTTGAAAAGGTTAAAGCTCACTCAAGATTCCTAAAAAAGAAATGATTATGTTTTTTTCACCAATAAAAGGTCAATCATTGTGAAATCGAGGTTTCTGATATTCTATTTTCAGATTGAAACCAGCAAGCATAACCACATGGTAACAAGTTTGGATGGGCAATAAACTCCTTCAAATTCTTTAAATCACAAGGACCAGACGGAATCCACCCAGCTCTGCTACAAAGAGTAACGGGGAAATTAAACACCATTCTGATACACATGCTTACACATACACATCTTGGTATGATACGTGATACACAGCTTGGAACTCAGCCACATACCAAAATCGTGGAGACTGGCACGGGTTGTGTTTATTCGCAACGGTGGGAACCAACCGCCCGACGTACCAAAATCATACAGGCTAATTAGCCTCATATCTTTCATATTAAAGACAATGGGGAAGCTGATGGACTTATACGAAAGGAGTGATCTTCTGACAAAGATGCCACTTCACAAATTTCAGTTTGCCCAACAAAAGCTACACATAAGCTGGTACAAATAATAGAAAAGGTATTGGATGGCAAGAAAATCACATTGAGCCCTTGTATGGACATAGAAAGAGCCTTTGAAAATAGAAGAGACAGCTCGCTGTACCACGCTCTTCAGAGGAAAGATGCAGCTTTAAAAATAGCAAAATGGACGAGTAAAATAATGGGTATCGATATGTATTTACGGAGCGAGAGAGGCGAGGCTAAGAGCGCACAGGAGATGGAACGCCCACAGAGAGGGGTATTATTTCCCTGCTATTGTCCGTACTAGTAGATGCCCTTCAAGTGACCCTCAATAGTAGGGGCCAAACACCACGGTATTCATAAGAGGCTAAGACATGGATACCTTGCGATCCAGAATACAAAAAGCCTTAAATAAGAAAGCCCAATGGCACGAAAAAGAGGGCTTATCCATAAATTTTCGAAACACTCGCATAGCTATTCACCAGAATAAGAAAAATCGAAATAGGAGCCCTAAATATTAGTGCAGTCGTATGTGTGCCGAATGAGCTAAAATCTCTAGGAATCCACCTAGATATGAAACTCACCTGGGAAAATCATCTGAACAAAACGAAACTGAAGGCCACTAAGGTACTCTGGGCTACAAAGCAAATGCTTGGACGCATTTGGGGACTATCTCCAAGGCAGACAATACAGACAAACAAATGATGCTAAATCCTGTTGTACGAGGATTAGGTTGGCTTGTCACAATACACATCAACCATCGCTTGTCTATTAGACCATTCAACCTAATCCAAACATGATGTTGAACATGTGGATGCCAACTTATGGTAGGTATCACCGCTAGCGGTGCGGCAAAATTAGAAATTTGGCAAATACTGCCGCAGCCATTGTGCGCGTTATCATACAAATGTTAAATTCAACAAACATAATTCCACACTACATACTATAGTCATTTACTATTACGTACTATGTATATTGTTGGAATACAATTGTTTGTGGTTGCTTACTTTTTTTGCACCACGGACGTTGTTTATCAACCACGCGTCATGTGCAAATGATGAGACCTATTATCAATGAAGGAGCTTAATGTAGTGGAAGAAAATCACACAAAAAACTGATGTTAACAGGCTCAACAAGCTTCAAAAGATGGCCTGTCTGCTGATTATAGGAGCAATGAGCTCTACACCAACGGCACGGTCCTTCTAAACCTAGAACCGCTACACCTTAAAATTTAGGATCAAGCAGCGAAACGGACTATTAGTCAGCTACAGCTTTACAGGTACAAATCATGAAACCTAAAAGTCCACCTTAGAATCCTGGAATATGTCAGGCCCACAATGGAAATGTTGAACTATGGCAAAGATATTCAAGGTCACAATTATATCAAGGAACAAATGGGAAGATGGCCCACCGCTCGTACAAAGGGGCACAAATATGGTCTAGGGATGGTCCTAAGATTGAATGTGGAGTAGAAGCAGAAATCGTAGGACCCAAGTGTGAAATGCAATTTCCTCTCCAAAAAGATACCACCATCTATCAAGCAGAACTATCGGCCGTATTTAGAGCCACATAATAAAGATAAGGAAAACAAAAAGGTTCAGAATTAAGATCAAATCGGATAGCCATGCGGTTCTCAAAGCTATCAATTGCGACCAAATAGACTCAGCTATATTCTTAGAGGTGAGAGAGGCCCTAAATGAAATATGGGCACAGAACTGCTTCGAGTTGATATAAATCACTGGCCTTAAGGAGCACCAAGGAAACAATGTATATAATAGCCCTACGTGGACCATTGAAAGGTTACCTTTCTTGGAGAAACTACCACGACAATACGTTTATAGAATAGGTAAGGAGCGGAACAAATGCTTCAGATATTGTGAAGAAACGGCACATTGCGTCGAACATATTTTCAGACATTGTTCAGCACTAGCGAGACGCAGATTATAGCTTCTTGGCTCTGCTCTTCCCTCCACAAGAGACTTAGCAAATGTCCCACCAAAGAACGTAACCAGGTTTATAAGATGCCTGGATATTCTATAGGACAGAACGCAGAAGAGGCACAATAGACCCAGGAGGTTGCAATGCCAGAGGTCTTCTGAGCCCACTCAATGCAATCAATTAATGGTGACAATGTATTTTCTTGAGGATGACAAAAAATGTATGAAACCGTAAACCAATTTTTTGACCGGCACAGCAAGCGAATTTAATTCAGATATCAGTTAGAATCAATAACTGTAGGAATAAATGACATCGTAATTATGTAAGTCGGTAAAATAAAAAAAAATTATTGTAATTGTTAATTCCAGCGTCCTCGATTTTTTGACTTTGCATTAGTAAATGGATACTAAAATCTATCTACAAGGAAATTTTATAAATTTGTTTTCTGAAACAAAGACACCTCAAAGACATGAAATTTAAAGACAAATATCTGAAACAATTTTTATTGCATTTAAGGACTGCGACATTAATCACAAAATATTCAAAAACCCTCTGTTATGTAGATTTTTATGTTAAATGTGATAATTCTTTTTTTTTACGCTAAAGGTTTCTGAATTTTGACGCGATTAATATTTACCAAACACTGTTTTTATCTTTTTTTTATCTTTCCTACACTTAATTTTGACGTAGACAACACAAATTGCGTATTACCGACGCGTTGATACGACACGATGATTCATGTATGGTCAATTGCAGAAAAAGACCGTCCTTCGGAGGAAAACAAATCACTTTTCAGTTCTTTGGCTACAGCCTTCCACCTTAAGAGACCATACGAGAATATAAATGTGATAATATTTAAACAATATACTATACAATATATATATATACAATATATAGATATAAAGATACTTACATACTGTTTTCGATATCAATGCCAAATATAGATGAAAATATTACGCCAGAATGTATAATGGTGTCAAAATACATGAAAAGATAGAAACAATAAACAAAGTTAAGCATGCAAAGTAGTTGAAATTAATATGGTATCATTATAAAACTATTGAATACATCATCATTAAACATATTTAATTAATTTATTAGGTTAAGAATAAGCGTTAACTTCAAACCCGTTACATTGGAAGCCTGTAACGGATATTGAAATAATAAACACATCGCAGAACTTGAGTAGGTACTTTTTATATACACTCTAAAAAGTGGCTCTAAAATTAATTCTTTGACAAAAATAAATATATCCATTTTTCTGTTTAAAATAACGAATCACAAATTTTTTTACACATTGAATGTGCATTTTTTGCTTTTACATCATATCAGCTGAATAATAAATAGTGTTTTGTAAATCTTAGGAAAAAGAGTGAAAATTTACTACTTCGCTACTCTCATTTATACCAAAGCTGTAAAATTGTATCACTTGCTCGAATTTGACTTATTATTGATGTAACATTGTGACGAAAGACGGTGACTTGGCTAGATTGAGCGAGTCTGATATTTCGTGATCTTTGCTTTGAATAGCAGCAGTTAAGTGTCAGTCTTTTCGTGTAATAAGTGTAGAAGTGTAGCTTTAAGTTAATTATAAGTGTAGCTATAAGTTGATTAGAAGTGTAGCAATAAGTCCTATAAGTTAATGTGTATGTATCAAATTAAAATAAATTATAAACTTAAAGGAATTGCAAAAGGTTTTTGTATTTGACAAGAAAAATATTTATATTTTGCTTACTTGATTTGATAGGACTCTCGCCTTTTTTAACATTTAAAGTTACCTATTTACAGGCTTTTGGTAATGGCATTTAATTTTGGGGTAATATTTTATGTTATAGCAGTTACCTGTCTTGAGTGGCGGACTTTTGGATCATTAAACTTATCTAGAAGTTAGCTGAAATTCCTGCCTAAGTAGTGCAAGCTTCCTAAAATTGTTCGCAGTAGATACCTTTTGATGTAGTTTGTTTAATAAAACATTCTTTAGGTGCGTTTTTTGCACTCTGGGCAGCGTAAGTTACCTACTAAATTTACCTTACCCAAGAGTGCAAAAAACGCATCTTTTATTAACGCTTTTTTAAACATTTTTAGGGACATTCACGAATAAATTGCGCTTATTACCCTAAAAGACTCGTAAAAAGTAGCCTTTGATACATAAATTTCATACGTTTCTGTCCTAAATTTAGGTCTTTTTAGAGTAAAATTACACGATTCGCTCGTAAAAAAATTACACATTTAAGATGTAAAATATTCTTTGTGCACACTTTTGTAAATTTACATCTTTAATAGTAGGAAACCAGTTTCCTACTATTATAAGGGTAAAATTCAACCAAAGTTTTTTTGAGTGTAACATACACATATAAACATGATATCACCTATTAGATTGCTTGGTCTTTATTAATTTGTGTGGGGAACATTAGAAGCAAAACAGTACAACAGTCTACAAAAAATTATGAAACAAATAAAAATTTGCTTACAAGTGATGCTACATTTTTTAATTACCCTGATATCGCAATGAAATCAAATGAAGATACAAATGAAAACAAAAGCTAGTCTACACATAGGTCAGTATTTTATAAATATTTTGACGATATCCATGTTTTATTCTTACTTTTAACTTCTACTGGAACCATTCCATCAGATAACAGCGAATTAAACCGAGCTAGTCTGGAACAAATTTTAATCTTAAGGACACAAAATCGAATTGAAGTGCAATAGCTAGCATTCAGTTCAAAACCCAGCTTTGATGAATAATATGCTTTTTCCCGCAAATTGGAAATCGTTTTTCCCGAAACAACATGAGATCGTTCGCAAAAACGAGCACACTTTAATAATATAGACCACCGAATTGCTTATTTTAGTTTTATGTATTCACAATATCTGTTATTAGATAAAAGTGTTCTTTAGAGCGAAATCAGCTTTGATAGTGAAGTTGATACATTTTGCGACCAGCGATTTCAAATCGTTAAAAGTTTAAGTGATCGCACATAGCTGGAAATATTTTTGACACTAATATACCAGGAGCGCATTGCTTACAATCAAATCAATTAACAGTCTCGAAACAATTGCATTTGGCTTCCAAAAAGCACGGAGAGAGCAGAAAGCATTTAGCGAAACTCGATAAAATAACGAGAAAAATTAACGCGACAAGTTTTTATTTAATTACAATACATTAATTGCTTCTTCATTGCTTCTCTAGTCACCGCTGAACAGACAAAGTCCATTACAGCGGCTTCTTATCAACGGATTCTACAGCAATTATTGGCACGTTTTTATTATAAGTGCGGAAGCAGAAATCGCATGGAAAGCATTTTTGGACATTCCATTAAAACAAACAAGTGTCTTCGCTCACAGTGCCTTCATTCAAAGTTGGCATGTAATCAATCAACTGTTTCGACTTCCTGGTAATTTAAATTCACTATTGGAGTAGTTATTTGTTGCTGCCGTGAACGCAATAAAATGTATTCTTCACTTCATTTGGCTACTATGCATGTAAAGATACTGCAGAGGGTACTAAGTGATAGGTGTCATATTTGCAGACCAACTCCTTGAGATTGCGAAACTAGCTAAATTAAATAATTTATAAAATTATATATCAATAAATTTTTATAATTTATACTAAAAATATACGTGAAAATTTGATTATAGTCTTTGATGGCCAAGCTTAAACTCAAATTAGTTACATTAATTAATTAAGCTTAAACTCATTTTCAATTTAATAAGGCATGAAAAGAGAATCAATCTACTTCAGAAAGGATATTTAATGTCAGCAAATTCGCTTAATCAGTTGCAACATATTTTGAATGTAAGGGAAGAAAATGTGCAAATTGTTCATCAATATTTTTTCAGCGCATCCTATATATGTTGAATTATTGCGTTGCACCTTAAGTGTTTTGAAAGCCGTTTCTAAGAAATAACGTAAAATAAAATTAAAGGATGGTCAAACTTGTAACCATTTTCCGAGCAGACAAATAAATTTAGATTTCATAATCAGAGAGAGAGCCTAAAGCATTAAATGTTTCACAGCCTAATGTGTTGAACGAACTCTCTCTTTATCTACTGGTGTATTACTTCATAAACAACATAAAAAAAAATCGAGCAAAAACAGATCCTATTTCTTTTTAAACAACTAAGTTTTAGAAATTCGCTAAGAAATGTATACTTTACAAACACATGTTATCTTAGATAAACCCTTAAAACAAGCATATAGATTGCATTCAATGCAGGTAAGTATAAATCACACTAATTTTGTTGCACAACCATACTTGGCAGAATTTCCGTCCAACATTTTTTTTAAAATTTATTTTTTGAGTACAAGCCATTGATTTCGGATGTCGTATATTGGAATTCGCTTCTTTTTGCAGCAACTATATTCACTGGCGGGGTTTTCAGACAATTTTAGTTAGATTTTGATATATAATTTCCAAGCATTGATCACTGCTAAGTATGTATAAAGTTGTATAAAATATCTATAAAGACCCCCATTCACGAGCAGTCGATCAGTCTAAATGGACTGAGGGCAGGCCAAAATCTCACCGTATGTGGCAGAACTCGGAAGGACTCATGGACTCAAGGAACCAAATTGGATTTCCAATCAATCCAAAGTCCATGGACTCAGGCCATCGGTCCATTTTTTGGTTCCACCGTGTGTGGGGAAATAGTAGGCCGAGTTTGGACAATCCATAAAATGGACTAGTCGTGTGTGTTGAAGCCTCAGTCCAAACAACGTGGCAGTCTTGGTTCGGACGCTGATCTGTGAAGAGCCCATTGACTGTTTCTGTGATTATTTTATTTGATCAAAAAATTCAGCATATTTTTTTTCATATTGGCCAATATTTTGTTTTGGAAGTTATCGAAAAATATAGGTCACATGAATGTATGTTATATTATTTGACCCAAAACCTGCAACCACTTGCTAAGTACCGCACAGTAGCGGTCAATCTTTCGTGAGGAGTTATAGTTTGCCTCATATTTGTATCCTTTCGTTTGATAAATGGGGTGACTAACTATAGCAACGTGTTATATGTCGAATCATTTATTCTTACATAATTTTGGCAATCAGAAGGCTCAAGTGTGAGGTCTTTTACCGAATTTATGTGACTCATTTGGTTCCGTTTGGCAAGCCATCCTTTTTGCCACTTCCTTTTTGGTTTTTGTTTCTTTAAGTTGCAATTGCAAACAACTCTTCCATATGCTTCGGATCCATTAATAGATTAAAAATAATTTTTTCGTCAAGCTTATCTTAATTTTTTTCTAAATTAATGACAGAAAATGGAATGGACGGCCTGGATCGAGGCTCTATAGTGAATGGCGAGCTGAATTGGACTTAAACCAAACGGACTCAAGCCAAATGGACTCAGGCCGTTTGGACTGTTCGTGATTGGGGGCCTTAAGGCTGTGCTCAGACATGAGTCCATGCGATCTAGCGTATTTTGTTTACACGAGTCAACTCAATTTTCTTTCAGTAGTCGGGTCTAAAGCGAAGGAGGTGGAGTATGCTGATTCATGTACAACCGATTTTATAATGCATGCTTTATAATGCTTTCATTCGATTATTGTCATCTTTGCATGATTCGCGGATGATCATTTCAATATATGACGCAGATGATATTTTTTTTGCATAGTTACGTGCAAGACTATTGCGAAAAAATTTGAATGCAAACATATCTATATCTATATATATATATATATATATATATATATATATATATATATATATATATATATATATATACAGGGTGATTCATTATGAGGTTTGAGTTTCAATAGGATTTTTTTGACAGATCACGCGTAACTCCTGTCAAAATTTAATGTAATTTTTATTGAGTATTGTTTCACAAATCATCATGGAAAGACTTACACCTCTGGAATGGGCTCTGAATCAGCTCAATGAAAATCCGCTGTTTTATCGCGAAATTTTGTTCAGCGATGAGAGGCATTTTTGGCTAAATGGATATGTCAATAAGCAGAATTGCCGTATTTGGGATGATGAACAACCTGAAGAGCTTCAACAGCTACCACTATAGCCACGGAAATGCACAGTTTGATGTGGTTTACGGGTTGGTGGAACCATTGGTCCATTTTTCTTTCAAAATGAGTTCGGTTAGAACGTAACCGTCAATGGCGACCGCTATCGCACCATGATAAGGGATTTTTTGCTACCTGAGATCGAAGCCCGTGGTATCGGTAAACTTTGGTTTCAACAAGACGGTGCTCCTTCGCATACAGCGTGAGATACAATGGACTTATTGAGTTCACGTTTTGGACTATTAAATTGGCCGCCTAGATCGTGTTTTATCACACCTTTAGATTATTTCCTTTGGGGTTACACGAATTCTCTGGTTTTCAGGGATAAGCCAGCTTCAATCGACACTTTAGAAGCCAACATTACTCGTGTCATTCGCGAGATACTGGTCGGTATGCTGGAACGCGTCGTCCAAAATTGAAACCTCAGGATGGGCCATATACGGCGTAGTTGCGGTCAACATTTAAATGAGATAATTTTAAAAAAGTAAATGTCATAGATTGTTCTATCGACTCACAATAAAATTTTTCCTACAAAATTCAACTTTATGTCTTTTATTTGAGATTAAAAACCAAATCTCATAATAAATCACCCTATACTACAGCTGTCATCCAAAACACCATGCGCTCGGGGTAGGCTTCCTCGTCAGCCAAAAATGGAGCCTATTATCATCGGCTTTAACTCTATCAATGAAAAGCTATGCATCCTTCGCGTGAGAGGAAAATTTGCAAACATCAGCCTCAAAAACGTTCACGCACTTATAGAGGAATCTGTTAGCGACGAAAAAGAATCATATTGTGAACAGGTCGAGCGGATCCTCAATGCCTGTTCAAGGCATGATGTAAAAATCATCCTTGGAGATTTTCATGCCAAAGTAGGTCGAGAGTCGGTATTCAGGCATTCCGCAGACATGCATAGTTTGCATGAGATCACTAATGACAACGGACTTCGAGCATATAAGAATTTGACCGTTGCGCGCACCAGGTTCCCGAGTAAAGATATTGATAAGGGATGTATTGTTGGTATGATTTTACGGCAGTACGGCAACTCCGCTAATGGGGACGAGGGACCTTCACGGCCATTTCCAGGGTACCCTGCTCTTGGGGCAACTCTTTTTTTTTATTTCCCTCCTGAATGGCAACAGCTATTCCATTTTTTGCACCTTAGCACTCTTGGCACTGGACTTCGGTCTGGTTCTGAGTTGTGCTAAGGCCTTTCTCAATTTACACAGTTCGCTACACTTGATTTCGAGATTTGCTATGTATTTGCAAATAATTTGCTGTCGTACTTAGCTTCTGGATCATGTCGTACTTAGCTCCTGGATGAATGAATACTAATATAGTTTTTTGTCCTTTATAAAAAAGGTTAACATATGGCGGAGCAGGTATACACAGGGAAATATTCACAAAGATAACAGGTCAAATTTTACTCGAACAGCTCTTACTAACATTTCTAAGAATGAAGTTTCGCTTTGGGTAAGTTGAGCTCAAAGAGTCCTTAGATATGGTATGAATTGAAAATCTATCATTCGATGTTTTTCCATTCAGTATTGTCAGCAGTAAAGTTCTCCTGTTGGCTTTTTCGATTTCGATTTCGCTATTTATTTCAGTACACAACATTTTTGGAATCGTTTTATGCGTTTGCTGCTCATTTGAGGAATTTAATATTCACTTTTGAAATATATGCCTTTATTTGCCACTTTGTCACTTGTGCCGGTATCTCGTACCTCAATTTCATCTTCAGGTTCTTTAGAGTCTAAAAAATAAGTTTTATTTTTTACGCAAGGTGTGTCTAAATCTTCATTGCATGAACTGGTATTTGAGCAGTCGTCATTTATGCGAGTGCGTTCTAAAGCCGTCATTTTGACGGTTCTTGGTATGAATAGATATATGTAGGTCAGACAGATAATGGAATTTAAAATGGCTGCGTGGGTATTGAATAGGAATTCATTGCTGTATACGTCGTCATAAAATTCCAGGGCAAAATAAAACATCTTAATATTTAAAAAAAAGTTTAAAAATCGTCAATATGAAGGTATTGGTAGTTCTAGCGACATAGTATCTTGGATTGGCTGTCGAGCATTGCAAAAAGAAATTATATAGACTAAAAATTTAGATCTTTCGAAAATTATCATACGTGCCACATAGGCACGCTTGGTTTCAAATGCTTATCTGTGATATCCGCAGGGCTTAAAGCATATTTGATAAACAAAACAATTGACCATTCAACAACCTATTGATCATTCAACCACTGAACTGATAAAAAGCTGTAGAGAATTTCCGATACATAAAAGACGCTTGCCAGTGTAGAAAACACACTCAAGGAAGCTGTAGAAAATGCCCAAACGTTTCAAAAGTAAATTTTGGGAGCCTGCCTCCGCCCATACTTCCCTGACAGCTGCTGTGTAATGAAAAATGTAGTTCTGCAATTGAAACATAATTACAGTTATTGATCGTTATATCACTGTACCACGATTATAGTGCCCTATTCTTCAGGGATTGTAATTTAGATCATATCGGCAACAGCCTTCAACACCAGTTACTAAAAATTGGAGATCCAGATTGCAAAACAATACCTTCGAAAAATTCAAAACGAACCAAAAGAAACTAGCCCAATTCAAATATAAATATGTTTTGTAACCTTATGTCCTGGGAAAAATGTGTTAAGTACCTGGGTTACAACTTGACCATAAATTGACATCAAGTGAAAATAAATTCAATGAAATATTATGCCGAGAATACACTCATACCGAGCCGAGAGTGTGGATGGTTTCCTCGTCAAGTCTTGCCAAGAGCGTGGATGGTTTGCTTGACTTAGGTTGCTTTATGAGCGTACCTTCTATGCTGGTTTTACTTCGGGGTCGCTCGAAAGGTCTGGTGCTGGCTCCGATGTTATTTACAAACCGATTTGGTTTGCATACGAGATCATGGACAAGATGCATCATACCGGACAAGATACATAAGTACGCATGGGTACAAGGTACACTGTTGGAATATATGTAAACAAATTTCTGAACAATGCTTCCTACTTACGCCATATGCATATCTGTGTACCAAATTAAACTCCACACCCTTATAATCGTCTCAACGCGGACAGGACGAGCTTTATAGCGTACTGGGATAAATGGTAAATGGCTTAAATAAACGGCTTGTGAGTGAATACTTTGAATACTCTTCGAATGTTTTGCTAAATGTCTCGAAGAATGTCCTCACGAAACGTTTGCATGCGTGTAAGCTCGGCATAAGATCCTCAAAAGCATCGCCAAATATATATTATTTTGATGAATGCAACATGCAATCATACATTTAGTGCAGAAAATCTGTATTGGTACCCTCATGTAATTTCAGAAAGATAAAAATAACGCGAAATTTTTAGAAATGGTATGTTAAAATGTGTGGCCGATTCGTGGGCGCCTAAAAACAAAAGTTCACCAAATAATCCACATTTTCCATGAAACGTCATTTTCATTTTTTTATGACGTAAAATTCGTTTTGGTGCACTACTAAGGACTGGAATAAATCGACAAATGAGGACTTTACTTAATATTTTCATAAATCGTGATAACAAATTCGATAGCAAAACAAGTAATATTGTAGTTTCATAATGAGTCGGAAATCATTTGAGTTGTCGAATGAAAAGAAGAGACTAGTTATGTCCTTGAGGCAACAAGACTATTCACTACGCAAAATTGGAGGTATTCTTGAATGAACTCATTCTACAGTGCAGGGAGTTTTTGACCCATATAAAAAGAGAAGTTAGAAGAGCAAAACAGCCGAGAAAGAAAAAACGATTTTTGTTAACGAAGCGACAAACAGTTCCTTTATCCTGCTGCAGATCAGACAGTATTTAACTATACGTGAGCTATAAATTTTAAATCATAAACAGTTCGGAATATGACCTGTAAACAAGGACTACGGAGTAAAATCGCTGCTCGAAAAACATTTGTCGGTGTAGTTAATCACAGAAAGTGGATCCAGTTTGTAAAAAAACTATCAGCATAATGATATGGGCTTTTGGAACAGGGTACTTTTTTTTTGGCGGTAATTCAATATAGAATAACACGACGGACTCGTTCGGATTTGGCGAAAAATAAATATGGGCCTTCGCAGAAAGAAACCTGTTACTCATATTTAAGCCCGGCAGAGGTTTTTCCGCCAAAAAAATCGGAGATTTGCTCTTTTTCAATGGAATCAGGAATTCTGCGAAATACATTAATATTTTGAAATTTACAAAAGAGTGTAGGAAAACTGGATTTGCAGGGTCATTTTATCTATGAACAGTATAACGACCAAAAGGTTACCACTCTTAATATCATGTTGTGGGTTCGGTATCACTGCCCGTAAAACTCCACCTCAAGGCCCAGATCTTAATCAAATTGAGAATTTATAGTCAATTTTAAAAATATATTTGAATAATTCCAATATCCGGAACGTCAATGGTCTTAAGCCGGCTTTAAAGGATGAATAGGGAAAAAATCTAAAGAATCTTATCTGGAAGCTTGTATCAAAGCTGACACGTCGACTGGCGAGCGTTATTGATCAGAAAGGATATCCTACTAAACATTTTGCTCCTTTTTGCATTACGAATATGAATTTTGCGTCCAAAAATAGGTGAAAATTATGTTTAATGGATAATATGAGTATTCCGTGGAGTTGTTTTTGGCTACGAAGAAAAAGTGTTTTTGAACCCTACACATTGATTTTACATTTTACCATTTCATGTCGACGGTTACAGCATTATGTCGTTTTTTCGGAAATTTTATGGGTTGGGCGAATCGGATTATGTATATGGCTAATAAAAGCAATTTGCACATATTGCAAATTAAATATTTGAATATCAAATTAATGTTTTTTTCACTACTTGGCACCAACTGGCGAATATAAAAACTGTTTTAAGAGCTAATTACATTATTCTAATAATGTTATAGTGGTAAGATTCTTATAAAGCAGACGTCATCGGTTACGATAATATAATCGTGATAGGCCTTAGTTCGGTGTTCTTCAAAAGTTCATTATTATTTTCCAAATCATGTTCGAGTTTTCAACAAGAGTATAAAACACATCGTGGTCTTTTTAGATCGTTTTTCCCGACCAAACCATAATGTTTTGCCCATTGGCGAAAGTACGAGCATACAGCCTACGCTCTTCATCCTCAGACAGTACAGATCCCGGGACATCTTCAAATTGTCTTAAGATCTCCTGCATATCATCTATAAATCCAAATGATTGTGGGCGTATAAAGCTGTTCGCTATAATTAAAAATTTAAATCAAATGGACTTATCATTTGTTAGTTTCTGGATTTGTTTTCTTCTGTTGCTTCTCGACAGGTCTCTGAACGTCCTGATAGCGCGGGCAGACAGAAAGAAGTCGTGTGCCGATTTTACCTGCCGTGTAAAAGTACGATCTGCGATAAAATTAAGCATCACTGACAAAATTAAGATTTTCGATTAAAATGGACTAATGTGTGCAAATTAATTTTAAATAGCAGAATAAGTTATGAATAGTTTTAAATATTGTGTTATGTGCCAATTCTACCAATTTTGAAATTAAATGCTTACTTTATCAGCTAAGGTGTCCGTAACCTTCTTTAACCTATTACTGTTTCGAATAAGATCGTTCGTTTCATCGCGTGCTACACCATTTCCCCGAGATGACGTTCGTACCTTTGTTATTTATAAACTTTAAAATATATTCAATTCTCGTATGATCCGACATAGCACATCGGTCGGTCGAGAGACAGTAAGAGATAAAAAGAAAATCAATGTGTAAGTATGGAGCGGCATCTAAGGCTCGGAGCCGCACCCCATGGTGCTCGGACCCCCGCAATGATTATGACCGCCTATAAGTCATATTAATTTTGTCGATTTATCTGCATAACCAGACAGGAATCGATACCTATACGATTAGGTGTTGAAAGGAATATTACGATAATAATATGTTTAGTCGTTTACGGGATTCGAATAATCTCCGTGAGGAATTTATGATTGTTCAGTGTCGGTTAATTGCACGGTTCCGCTTCGATCGCGGTGGACGAAAGTAAGATAGCGCCAAGCTTATTTGTATTGAAACATTAGCGTTTTGACTTTAGATAATAGTTCACAAAAAGAGATGTCTCTCACTGAAAAATTGATCGCAGATGCATTAATTTCTTTGAAAGTCGTGGGAAATCGAAAAACTGCTCGTTGCATGTGTTATTTGTTTCGGACTTAGTCTAGCCAAATGTAATTTCAGTTGGAAATAAATGCTGTTGCTCACTTATTCAGTGAGTTCACAATAAATTTGATTATACAATTTCATTATACAATGATTAACATTCCTCCAAGTTTCAACTTTGAAAAATACATTCATCAAACAAACATTATATAAACATTAAACAAACATTATACAAACATTACATAAGATGGATTCAGAGCCGGCAACTGCGGGACCAGCGAAATCACATGAAATGTTGCATGAAAATTTGACTTGCAACGCATCTAAAATTTAGCGGCTCGTTTCGTCAGAGTAATACTAAGGTTTTCGCACGAAATAATGTTCATCCAAAAGGCATAGTACGCTTTTGTGCCTGGATTCCCTAACCTACATACATAAAGTATGAGGGGAAAAGAGTGACGCATTTCCGGTATGATAAGTTTTATGTAAAGAAAGTAGTGTGCAGGTCGTGCCGGATTTTTCTACTTTATATTTGGGTAATGCTCAATAGATGACGAAGTAAATAGTCTGCTTTAAAATTCCGTCACCTGTGCTGCAAATTTTGACAGTAGATGTAATGTTTTTTACTACGGTGTTTCAGAGAAACGTTCGCAGAAACGTCCTGACTACCTGATCCCCAGGTTTCAGCTCACGTTTGCGATTAGAGTGTGATTTTACATTAATTTTATATTGATTTCAGGATTTGGTAATTGTATGTAAGGATTTTATAATGATTCTGATCAGACTGAGTATTTCTGTGTTTATACTCGTACGTAAATAGAGGCAAAAATAAAAAAAATACATTATATATTTTATTTTATTATCATAATTGAACTTATCCAATTTTTTGGTGTGGTCCTTGTTTTGTGTAGTCAGAACATTTTGAATTGTATTATTTGCGTTAAAAAATGCATGTAACCTTCTTTCTCTCACGTATTTGCCACAGTGGATGAATCTATGGTTAATGTCATCAATTTGATTGTAATTTTCACAGAATTCGTCATCTCTTTTTATACGCTTTTTATTTTTATTGCTTAGCGAATTATTTGCAAATAACTTATTTATTTACTTGGTCGTATTACCATCTAAACCTAATCCACACAACCAAAAAGTGGCCCTAAAGTCCAAGAAAGCGTCAATGGACATTGTTTTAACCTTCTGACGTACCTCAGAGATTCGTTTTCGATCTGTAATATATTTTTCTTTTTATCAGATCTAGAGCTTTGTCAGATTCCTGATCATAGACCATTTCTAGATCCTTTAGGAAGGCATTCCTAGCCAGATCGTCAATTTTGCTGGTTTCAATGATTGAGGAGGGGGTTCTGCTGGAGATTTTATAAATTTTGTTGACCATAATTGTTTTTCCGCTGTTTAGCTCAATCACCTTGCAGGCATTGTTAGAGTCAGTCAGGATGTAGATTTGGTTCACAGCTAGTGACTGATGAAGATGTTCTTAGTCTGAAATTAGTTAGCTACAATCTTGGGTTAGCCGTCGCTATGAGAGGTGAATTTTTACCTACGTTACGGTTATTACAAAAAGTTAGGAGGTACCTTAACAGAATGGCTAAGATAGACGATTTGGCGTTTTTTTTGGCAGTCTACAACAATAAAAATATATTAATTTCTAGTACTTTACATATTTTTTTAATTTTTTTTTTTGTTTGATTTCATAGTATAAATTATTTGCCAGTTTGTTTTTGGCTTAATTGATTTTACAAGACTTGATTTGCATCATTGCATTTTAATTCGGAAACTTTTTTCTGATTTTCGTGTCTTCAAGTTTTATAGCATCTCAGTCCCGTTGAAATCCTGGCAGGCCTCAGTGTACATTTTCAGTCTTGTCGCCATAAAGTTAGTGGCGTATGTTCACTTTAGGTGGCCTCTTGATTGGCACTGATCTGGCTCACTGCACATGTCCCCTTATAGGCTTGTTTGTGTCCATCCACGTATGGCCCCCCTGCTTGCATCTGGTCACTAGGGTGACTCCACATCTGAGCTTCGACAGCGGCTTGCCCTTTTTAATGGAAGGTAACTACATCATAACTTAATTTTCCAGATGCAAACCTAGCATAAAATCCAACATAACCTTTTATTTCGAAGTGGGATTAAGACGCCTTTGTCGTTAGGAGCAGCTTAGGTTATGGAAAAGCACACGAGCAAGCTGTCCAGGCTGTTGGATGTATAGCTGATTAATCTTAGCTGCTTAATAATGATGAATCAGTCAATTCCATTTGCGTCCAGGACATTCTTAATCACTGATTTTAATTATCTTGGCGCGATGATCACCAACTCTGCCCAGAGGAGAACTCAGCAGGCCATTGAGCCAACCCTATTGTTAGCTATTGCTAACTTTAGTGTCGCTTCCTATTTGACCATTCAACCTTCATCTGTCAAATCTTCTTGAGCTAACGGAACTACAAGCTCTACCTTAAAAGTTTTGAGGAAAAAGTATCTCCAATGGGCAGCAAAAGTTAAAATTCATCCGAGCAACACTAAGCTAATGTTACTCAAGGTTCACTTCAACTTTTCAATTAAATGGTTCAGGACTTTAATCGATGCCAGCAAAGAAAATGGAATCATCTCTGGGGAGAAAAGGCTCAAGGTATGGCAGCCTTTGCTCAAAATATGCTGCAAACTGTAGAAAGCCAGACCTTGTGCGCCTGCGTTGAATGACGCGGGCAGGCGGAGATTCAAGTCGAATTCAAACGAACTTATTGAGAAATAGTCTAATCTGAAAATGATTTTTCATTTATTCAGTTTAGAATGGTAATACTTGACTGGAAGCGATACAGGAAAAACAATAATTTAAAAACTTATGTTTTCTAGGAATGATCGCAAATATGAATGATTTTTCTGTGCACCAGAAACAGCACATTTTCGTGATATTTGCGTGATTTATTTACAAAAAGAACGACGATCACTAGCTACTGAAGATCTTTCTGGGGATGTTACCTGGAATCATTTATTTTTCACAAAACTGCACCTGGACTGTATTTTTTTCCAGCTTTTACACAATTGCTGTAATGATCTGTTACATGCATTTCACGCACAAATGGTAAATGACTATAGCTGCGTTTTATTTTCATCCAGAGTGTAGTAGGTATCCTGCATGCATAATAAAACGATCCAGAGTAGCACGCGAGTTTTTTTCTATCAGACAGTTGTCATTTCAAAATTTGAACTGTCATATAACCAACGCCGTTTTCAAATGTATGACTATTTATCCTGGTTGCCAGGGTGACATGGAAATTTTTTAAAATTCCAACTATTCCAGTTGACATGACTTTTCGAAATACGTTCCACAGAGAGCACGAGTACGAACTCCACTGAATTCACGTGTTCGTACTCTGGATGTTGTTGTTGTTTCGTGTGCAAATCGATATCCTGCACTACTCTGGATGTAAAATAAAACGCACCTTATGTTACCTATAAAAACTTTAAAGGCTTGATAGTTTTTATACCGCAGCCTTTCCTGAAATTCAACTTTTTCCGAAGTCAGTTTTACTACTGCGAAGGTTTGATTTGCACACTGGAAACTTTATTCGATTTTCATGGGTAAGACAAAAGCGATCCCTACTGCTATAAGCGTAGAATACCTTTTCACCTCACAATAATATTGAACAGTAAACATTTGATTCGTTTGGATTACACAAATATGGATTATCAGGAAGTTTAGGAATCAATGAGGTACTGATTAAACTATCATATGGATTCAAAATTCATACAAAGCTAACCCAATTGACAGTGAGTTTTTGTTCTTGAGGAAATTTTCTTTAAAAATTAACTCCAATTAGTTTAACCCTGAAAGTCGCTCTTGATTTGTGCATCATGATTCCTAATTGTCTGCAGGTAATTTTAATCGGATTTGTTTTCATACATCGTACAAATTTACCATGTTTTATTGTTAACTTCGGCGAATACGATATTTGTGAGTTCCCAATGACCACGTTCGTACAAACTACCCGCGCAACTAAAGTCGAACCCAACGTTGGAACGAAAACGTGCACCAATAAATTTCCATCTTTCGCATTATCTCGACAAAAAAACGACACCAAAATAGTAGTATTCACTATCAGTAACTCTCCCTCACTGCAAGATGCTCTTTCTGTGAGATACATGCAACAGTTGCTTTGGCAGAATCGCAATCACCCAGAATATACGACCTGTTTCGGTGAAGTAAGACAATTCCTTCCTAGAACAAAAAGACACGACATTCATGGGGCTTGCATACAGCAGGAACCTTAAAGAAGATGATTTCGCAAAAATTTACTAGGTTCCCAACAGAGCTCAGTTAGCTTAGTTTGTGACGAAACAAAGCGTGGCATGTCTTAATTCTCGTTTTCAGCCTACGGTCGAACGTAGTGCAGTTTGAAGTGGCGTATTTGAGGTAGATGAAGCTGGTGTTCAAAGCCGTATTGTTACAACACCGCTTTTAAAATAGAGGACACATACTCAAATTTGATGTTAAATTTTAAGTGCAGTTGCAATTAACAGTTCCGAAAATATGCCCTCAAAAGTTTGCGTTGTAGTGCGATATTTGTCATTTGCGATATATATGGATACCCCGCTAAATTGAACGCCTACATGCGAACAAATTTCAACTAAAAAAATCCAAGAAATCTGCTCTCCGCCGCACCGGTTCTCTTACTACACCATATCATACGCAGCATCAATTGTTTTCACATTGACAATTTAAACAATGCGCGAACGAAAAATCCGGCAGGTAGGTCAGATTCTGGGGCAAGTTTATCACCAAGTAGTCAGCGCATAACGTCTGTATCTGCAGTCTTTCCAAACTTCAGATAATTGATAATGGCATTCGCGTCCAACTTAAGAGTCTGAACTAAATTCATTATTGTGTTGTCGTTCGAATGGAACGACGATACCGGCAAACGACGATTATCGCCCCAATTTATTTCTCATCTTATTTGAAACAAATAAGGACTGTGGATATTTGGCCTATCGAAATCGGGGATCAAAGATCTTATAAGCGGGTACGTTGGGAAGCGCAGTACCAACTATCAGGTTCGAGTCAATGTAGCCACACATGACTCGGGTGGCATGATGAGATCCAAGCACATCGTGCCCAGTTGCAGTGCCTTATATTTCAATTAATGTTTGTTGATGCATTTATTTTGTCCGTGAATAGGCTCTGCGCATGGTTTAATGGTTTAATGGTTTCATAGTTTCATATTTATTTTATATGGCAAGTATCAATTAAGTTTTTCGCGTTAAGCTATAGATTTCTGAATTCGCGACTTTGATACAATTATTCTGGCGCGAACAACTTCAAAAGTTCCGGAATAAGTATAACATAATTGTTGTTATTTGCTTTGATAGTTAACTATGTATATTCCACAGCCATTTTACCATTTTGTACGTTCCTGATCAATATACAACGTAAGATGCAATATTTTTTCACCGCCTTCATTGATTTCTCCGGATATACTCAACATTTCAACAATGTGTTACATGAAATTAACTTTTTTCGAGGAAAATATGAAAGAAATTATCGGTTTCCCAAGTTCGAGGTATTTTATTTTCAAGCGAAAAATCACAGTTGTTTTAATGATTTATTACACCCTTAAGATCTATAGGTCTGGTATATAAAAGAAAATCTAGATTCATGAGGTTTGAAATATAATGAAAATTTTAATATATATCAGTAAACCAAAATTTTCAGAGGACCTGGATGCATGTAAGGGGTAGGTCCATGTTAAGTTAAAATTAAGATACCTTTAACCCTTTGGCGGCGGGCATTTTAGAGGACTTCCAAGTACTCCTATATTTCTATGGAATCGACAAAAAGCAAGTAAAAAGCAAGTATTGGTCATGAAAACTGATGATGTTTTGATAAAGATAAAGATTTGGATATGATAAAGATTCGGTAGTTTTTAAGCCCATGTGGGTGCTGAGTGCCTGAAGTAGATGATGATTTTTTTTAGATTTTGGATATTTTAAATTTAGATTTTTCATAGCTTTTGACAGAAACATTGGATTACCACGAAACTTGCAGAGCTTATTAATGTTGACTAAAGCTACTTATTTGACGAGTGTTCAGGTAAGAATGTAGCTACAGGTGGCACGTGGAAAGCCTTTAAAATCATCGACCCTCCTGAAAAATGTTCACATTTTGGCAAGCAATTCACAAATTTTATCCTTTGTTCATCCTCTTAAATTCAAATTTTCAATAATCCGCATTGCAAAAGAATGGTAAGGCTTAAGCAAATTTGCGATTTTGAAATAAGCATAAACCTGCAGCATCTTGAAAATTCGCAAAAAACAAAAACTGCATTTTGCCTAATAGCTTCCGATTCACTCACCAAATTTTAACGAGATTCACTCTGGTCCCCAAACACTCTGTCAATTATTCCCTCCTAACCCTAAAAGCTGACCAGGTAGTCCACTTAAACAACTGCACTCCCATCACAGCTTGTCTCCTTGACATCCAAAAGGCATTCGACACCGTTCGGCAAGAAGGGCTTAGGCATAAAATGTTCTCCTTCTTCCACTTGCATCCGTACTTGTCTAAAATTATTTATAGTTTCCTCTCTGATAGATCCTCGATAGTGAAAATAAACAATGTCTTATCAAATCCCTATGCTAACACAGCCGGTATCCCTCAAGGTTCTGTCCTTTCTCCCATCCTCTTTGCCATCTACACAGCCGATATTCCACGACCCCCACCACCTCTCAAAATCTTACAGTTTGCTGATGACCTCATTGTTTATTCACCTGCTCGTAGCCTCAAAATAAACGCGGAACGTATATCTACGTACCTCGACACACTTCATAGGTACTTCCTCTCGTGGCACCTTATCCCCAACCCTTCCAAATCCGAATCCATCATAATTCGAGGCCACGTTAAGCTTCCCCGATCGACGAGACGACTCCTTCCCTACATAACGCTAAAAATGAACAACAATCCCATCCCTGGACATAACACCGTTACATACCTGGGCGTAGTGCTGAATACCAAACTATCCCCAATACCCCATGTGAACAACATCCTCACTAAAGTCCTGCATGCAGACCACAGTATATTACGCCTCATACACTGCTCCACACATCTCAAAAATTCTGTCAAGCTTAATTGCTATAAACAACTAATTCGTCCTATCGTTTCTCACGGTTTTCCTGTTTGGTCTGATTTTTCCTCACACCAAATGGAGAGGCTGAGAGCAACGGAGCGGAAAATACTGCGACATTGTCTCAATCTTCATCGCAAACCCAACTCCTACAAATTCCATAATAATTTCACCCTTTATAGCACACCCAAAATCCCAAGAATAGAATTGTTCCTTACAAATCTATGTTTGAAATTCCTTGGCAAATGCCCTGACCAACCCAAAAGTCTAGTAAGAAATGTACTAAACCTTCCACAATACCTTGATTCTCTTACTCACAAGCATGTTAGCCCAACTCACATTATTTCCTTGAATGAATCCTACACACTACTTACACCACAAGGTAAGTTGCTGCTATATAATAGGCCATATTCGAGACGTAAGACAGGTACGGTATACTCGACGGCCTGACGAAATTCGACGTAATCTTTCCTCCACAGACATACGAAACTAACTGCAACCTTACTTTCCCTCCCTGTCATCACACCCCTATCCCAAATTTCCTTCACTCCACTTTATTAATTCGCTCCTAGTGCTGCTCCAAAAATGAAGTTTTTGAGGGGTTTTACTGGGCTTTCCCCTCTATATTATAAGTTAGGTTAAGAATTTCAGATACATAATACGTACATATTAACATTAGGCTAAGATCTTGGTATAGTTTTAAAACTGTTAGACCGAAGACACATTAAGCTAGTACATTAGTTATAAGTCATATTTGTAATTTATTGTTAAAAAAAAAGATTCACTCTGGACTTTACTCTAAGCCAAATTTGGTAGAAGTTTGGTAGAAAAATTAGGTTAAAAGTGCCACTTATGGTAATTTTTGTCTCTCGAATTATGAAAAAATAAAAGCTTTTTGCCAATATATTCTAGTGCAGTAATGAAATCAAACCGAAGTTCATTTGGAGATGGGCCTTCTCGTAAATCAAGCTCGGTAGTAATTTGGTTGAAAAATTAGAGTTAGTTGTGGTCATTTTTGCAAGTTTTTGCCATTTCTGTAAAAAGCGATGTTATCTTTAAATTTTCAAATGGTAATGATAATCTAGTGATACTGAAATTAGTATTTGGATGTTGAACACTTGACAAGTTTTGCGAATGGTAGCCCTAAAATTCTTTTTATCGATTTGTGATCATGGTTCCCGTCTTGTCTATAACGTATATCGAGTCTAAAGCTTATCAAAGCAGAGAATAATTGATACGGGAAACTCGATCGTTTTGCGGAATAAGCCTTCGAAAGCAGAATTAAAGTGGAATTGTTTTTGCGGGCTGATTAAAATTGAAAATTTTATTGAAAAATTTTTTTTGACAAGTGGCTTCGAAATTATGAGTAAATTATATCGATAGATATAAGTCGGAGATGTTAAAATTGGTCACAATTAACGTAAATAAAAATTAATGAATTCCAACTGCAAGTGGTCACATCAGTCAAGTTTGCACTGTGAGCTGGTGTCTGATGAGAATCAGTGCATACTTTCGAAACCACTTTGTCAAAAAAAAAAATTTTCAATAAAATTTTCAATTTTAATCATCCCGCAGAAACAATTCCACTTTCTTTTTACCCGTCTAACTTTCAAAGCAATCATCGGACCGAACCCACATTCACAGGAAAGTTTGGTCTGAACGTGAAGCAGATAGCTGGCAAAGGGTTGCCAGCACCAGGTATTTTCGTTATTTTCATACTACCATTAAATGTTTATACATATACAGGTGCCACCATTGAATATTCATATGCCAAACACTCTATAATGAAAACTAATAACCAATGCTAACATTTTCCACGTTTTTGATATTTTTTGGATGGCAATTCATGTAACTTTCGATGAAGTCAGCGGATGAAAACGAAATTCACAGAATAGGTTAATTTTGACGTGAATCAGTTGTGATGAATTCCTGCAAGCACTGAGCGATTTCATAATTTAAGTTATATATTATGTTTTAAGTTTTATAAGATAAGCATCCGATAATTAATAAAGGGTTCGCCAAATGACGTCAATTCGACAGTGACATTATTTTTGTTTTCTATCATTTATATATCATTTTGTTAGTTGAATGTGTGACATTTATTTCTATGGAGTCATATTCTATTAAAGACCATATTGAAATCAATCAAGAGCACTACAAAAATAGTGCAAAAATGAAAAATACGTTTCGCGCTGTCTGTGATAATTTCGGTATTCATAGGCCTCCAACTGAAGAAACAATTGGTTGTTCAGTACATAAATTTGAATCAACTGGTTCGATTGGTGATCTGCCTAAGATTGACAGGCCAAAAAGTGTTTGAACAAAGGAAAATATCGCTGATGTGTAGGAAAGTGTGAGTATGACTCAAAAACTCGTGGATTACAGGATTTGGGAATTTCACAGACCAATTTATGCCGAATTATGTACAAAGACTTGAGTCTACATGCTTAAAAGATCCAATTGAAACAAGAACTTAAGCCAATCGACAATTTTGCTCTAATTGACTCATTAAACATCGAGCAATTGATGTTGCTTTTTCTTCAAAAATCGTGTTCAATGGACGAAGTAGATTTCACATTAGCTGGAACAGTACACAAGTAACATTGTCGCATTTGGGCCGGTAAAAATCTGAGGTGTATCAAGAACAACCAATGAATCCTCAAAAAGTGACCGGAAAGGACCGCAATACGACGCTGGAATTGCGATTACCGTCACTTATGTATGAAAGATACCTTGCCATGATAACTGATTATTTTTCCTCCAAACTTAGTCGTATCGACAAAGAGGACGTCTAGTTTTAAAAAGACAGCACGTTATGCCACACAACATATGCTAATATTTTTTTTGTTGCAGTCGAAATTCGGTGATCGCATATTTTCGAGAAAAGTAAATGCAACTTGACCTGGTCGTTGATGACACACCTTTGGAAAATTTGGAAAAGCAAAGTGTGTGTCAATAAATTAGCAAGAATTCAAGACCGTAAGAATCATATTATTGCCGAGATAATTGCTATAGAAACGTCCCTAGTGTAAAATGTCATCGAAAATTTTGACTATCGGATCAACTTCTGTACAGCCACTCATGGTGAATATTTGAGTGACATCTACAGTCTGACAAAAAAGTCTCCGTACTATGCTGTTTTTTCTTGATTTACAAGATTAACATTGTGATATTACAAAATATTATTAATTTCAAAAATTATATGCTTTCTACAACTCTTTAATTACAAATATCAGAAAAAAAATTTCAAATTTATACATTCATCACGATATAGTTATTTACTAAAGTAAATTTTTCAAATTAAAAAAAGTCTCCGTACAATTAAATGGCAACACCGTGATATACAAACATGTGCAGTGCTAGACGCGCGTCAACTTCATACGAATTTGAGCATTTCACTTAGCATACAGCTAGCATAATTATAGCCTTATGAAAATTTGAGTCAAGTTCAGAAAACATAACCATCGGCTATGGGTAAGGAAATCAGTTGAGATACGCGAAAAATCATCGTTAAGCTGTATTGCCAAGGAAAGTCAATGGGCGAAATAGCGAAAATAATTGGAAAACTGAAGTCTAGTGTGCAGTATGTCATCAAGCAGTACGGAGAAACCGGATCCTTGAAAAGTAAGCCTCGTTTAGGACGTCCACAAATGTTAAGTGGTACAGCCCGACGGTCAATAGTGCTTAAAATTAAGGGGAATCCAAGAACCAGCGCATCTAAAATAGCAGACGAGGTAAGAAAGGAATTCAACCTAACAGTTAGTGATGAAACCATCAGGAATATTCTACGAGAGAATAACTTCCATGGTTAAAAACCTACGCGTAAGCCTTTTATTTCAAAAGTTAATCGAAAGAAGCAATTACATTTTGCGAAAATCCACGAAAATAAGGATGCTACCATTTGGAATCGAGTTTTATTTTCGGACGAGAGCAAATTGAATGTGTTTGGCTCAGATGGCAGAGGAAAAGTCTGGCGCAAATCTAAGGAGGAGCTGAACGTAAAAAATTTAGTCCTAACTGTTAAGCACGGTGGTGGTAGTGTGATGTTGTGGGGGTATATGGCGGCTTCAGGAGTTAGAAAGCTGCACTTTATATATGGTACAATGGATCGGTGGCACTATCTAAATATTTTGAAAAACATGTCTGCGCGAAAGTGTCAATGCTTTGGGTCTGGAAAGTGATTTCATTTTCTAGCAAGACAATGGCCCAAAGCATACCTCAGTGGTAGTTAAGGAATGGCTTTTGTATAATGTGCTCACGCAGCTTCACAGTCCACCACAATTACCTGACTTAAATCCCATTGAGCATTTATGGGATGAATTGGAACGCAGAGTGCGGAAACACGCGATAAAAAGCAAATAAGAGCTTAAGGCTAAATTACAAGAACAATGGAATTTAATCGGACCGGAAATCACATCAAAACTTGTTAACTCAATGTCCAGGCGTTTGGCAGAATTCATTAAATCTAATGGAAATGCCACTAAATATTACACCACATCTACAGAATAACTTTTTTTTATCTTTAATTTGATTCATTTCTACGTTCGTACGGAGACTTTTTACTAATGTTCGAAGAACAATAGTATTAAACTCGTTTTGCCGAAAATGCATATTTCTTTATATATACATATATATATATATATATATATATATATATATATATATATATATATATATATATCAGCAAAATGATTAAGGGAGATAATCTCTGGAGTGGCCGATTCGATTGAGCTGAAATTTTCGGAGAACGTAGATATATATAATAGGTAGGTCCACGACTTTCTCAAATTCAGATATTCTAAACCTTTTGGCGGCGGCGAGCACTTTAGTGAATTTTGAGGTACTCCTATATTTCCAAGCAGTGTAAAGTTTTGTTAACATAAATGTTTGGGAATGAAAACGAATTATGTTCTAAGCTCGTTTATGATAAAAAATTGGAAATTGTGAGCCGTGTGTGGGTGCAGGGTGCCTAAAAGTAGGCAAGGATTTTTTTCCAAATTTTGATTTGTCATTACTTCTAAGAAAAACAATGGATCATCGTGAAATTTGCAGAGCGTATTAATGTTGACTAAAATTTAGGACATGTGGATTTTTAAGATAGTATGGGTAACCCTGTAGCTACGGCAGGCTCCTGAATAAAAAACCTTCAAATCATTGACCTTTCTGAAAAATTTCTGATTTTTGACAAAAAAATCAGATCACTGATAAATTTTAACCTTTGTCCATCATGTCAAATCAAAATTTTCAAAATTCCGATTTGCACAAGAACGGCAACCCATCACCAAATTACCTCTATTTTCAGTACTCGAAAGTTCTGTTCACGAGAACTGACGACCGGATTATCCGATCAAAATGAAATTTACAGGACATGTTGGTATTAGCTAGGACCAGGTCTGATAGAAGTGATTTTGAAATGCAGGCAACCCTGTGCCAGTGGTACCATCTTGAAAAATCACCCACAAAAAAAACCGGTTTTTGGCCTATAACTTCCGATTCAGCCATCAGATTTTGACAAGATTCATCCAATACTTGGATCTTACTTTATGTAACATTTGATGAAAATTTGGCTGAAAAATTAGAATAGAGTTGCCAGCTATGGTGATTTTTGTCTCCTAAATCTTGCAAATTTGCTCAGCGAAATAAAGCTTTTTTCCCTATAACTTCCGGTCCAGTGTAAAAATCAGAACGAGGTTCACGCAGTAAATGGACTTTATTGTGAACCAAATGTCATAGAAATTTCGTACCAAAATCATGAAAGGGCTGCCAGCTATGACCATTTTTGTAATTTTGTTTAATTTCTTTACTGAGCGATTATGTCATTAGATTTCCAAATGGAAATGATCCTGCAATGAAAATTAGCAACAAATATTAACGCTTTAAAAATTTGATAAGTTTTGAGGATAGTAGCCCTAAAATTCTTTTCACCCGTATAACTTCCAGCGCAGTGATTCAATCGAAACGAAATTTACTGCTTGGGTTTAACTTAACGTGAAGCAGAATTGGTATGTATTATGCTTTGCTGTTGATACAGGCTAACCAGCATTAGCCATTTCCGTAAATATTGCACCAACAGATGCTTCAAACAACGTTCTCATATGCAAAGCATTTGCAATAAAAATAAGGAATTCTTTTTTAAATTTTTCGAGTTTTGAACATTTTTCGGATGGCAGCCTCAAACAACGTTTAACCGCTGAAACCTTCGATTAAATCCTGCGAAGAGAACGAAATTCAAAGGATACGTTGATTTGAGTATGAGCTTGTTATGGTAAACTTATTGCTGCTTCGTTCGGAAAGTGTTGCCAGCACTGAATTATATGTGTTATAGTTGAGTTTTGTTGCTTTGGATAAGGAATGGTTGATATGATTCTAAAAAACAGTGTATTACGTCTTTCCACACTTTTTTGTCACTCAAAGACAATTTCTTCGAAAATTAGTTTTCTAGCGGTTCAGGTGCGCTAGAGTTTTTTTGATGTTAAATTTTGACTTATTTGCTTAATTGAATTACTATATTAAAATGTAGCAATATTTTTGTTTTTTTTTCTTATCATATTTAGTAAGTAAGGAGTTGTCGAAAAAATATTCATTTTCGAAATAAAAAAATATTGTAATATCTCAAAGTTATTCATGTAAATGCAGAAAAGATAGCATCGTACGGAGACTTTTTTGTCTGACTGTATGTCCACACATACATTTCATGAAATACAGAACAAAATAAAAATATATTTTCCATTTTTTCTTTCATTTTTGCCTTTACTTTATTGCGACAAATTCGGCGGACTATTTATAAGTTAGAAGTGTTTTACTTTCCGAAATTTTAACAGACAACGTTAATGATGAACTAGAAGGAGGATTGGAGTTGAGTATTTCCAAGGAACAAGGAAAATCTAACAATATTCTTTTCAAATTACAATACCAAATAATTATTAAAACAAAAATATGTTAGAAGGGTGTTTGGATCAAATATTAAAATATGTGGCAGGTTGAATATTGAGATAAACATAATAAAATAACATATAAATGTTTTTATATAATTGCATCGTTTCTTCTTGAAAGGCCTTTCCTTGTTAATGCTTTGCATGCCCAATTGCTTTCCATGTTTTTGGTTTCACGATTTCTTTCAAGAACAAATAGTTTCTTTCTCCGCAATGCAAATACTGATTTTTTATTCTTTTGCAGCTTTTGCAATTGCTGCTCTCAGCTTTTCATAAATTCTTTTCAATTCAAACAAAAAGCTGTAAACTGGCTTTTTCTAGTTATTATAACACCGTTCTGAGGTAATTCGTAGTAACCCTTCAAGCTTTAAATGAGTCGCTATACGAACATTTACAAATGCTATTACAAATAATGAGCTGATATCAATATCCAATTCATAAATTCAAAGGGCGAGGGGGGTTTCCTCTATTTAGTATATGATTGCTGACATTTAAGCCGCTACATTTTTGCACCACATATGAATTCGATAATGAAACAGAGAACCCGATTTGAAATTAGCTACTTCAATTCTGTAGACGCAGTTTCGGACACAGAAACCGGAGAGACACCCTGAAGGTATCGATCGACAGGTGATTTCGCAATGAGCGTACCTGTCGATCAACATTCGATCACTTGGCAATCATCAAGTTTTTCTTCCTCTATTCCAGCAGTTATGGCCGTTTTAATAACACCTTTCGGATTATGAGAGACCGCTCTGTAGCCCTTAGGATATGTATGCTGCGATGGCTAGTAAAGATCCCTGTTTGCACTCGGTACATATGACCGATTTTCCGATAAGCGTGGCCAGAGGGAAAGATTGAAATTTGATATCCTCCGCTCGGTTACACATTTTCGCAGGATGTGCGTGAAACATCTGCTGAACCGTCAAATTATATTGCTCGTGATCTTCCATAGAATTGGCGATATCAAAAGACTTTCATTTAAGTACGAAACTGCAAGGAAATCGTGATGCTACTCAATTAAAGTCATCAATATACAGAAATAGGAATCTAGAATAACTTTTGCCAAACATCCTCGTGGAGTTTTTTCAATCAAGTAACATTTTTTAATGATCCAAATATTTGAAAATAATTAATATTGTCTAATAAACGCTAGCCGAGTGAATCGCCGTACATTTCAATTTAATACTAGCACGAAGGAACAATTCGTACTTTAGCCGAAAGTTGACTATGCACACATAATTCGCATTTTAACAAGCTGGACAACAGAACATAGTTTATATCGAGCCAAGCATTCGCTTCAGACACGCTCCTTAGTTGCGTTCCGCAAGTGATCAGATGCAGGGCAGGTGCGTGTCCTTGCCTTCTCTGATAGTCGTCTGTAGTTTCAGGTAAAGATAACGATCATCACTGTCGACTAATAGGAACTGAACGATAATGACACGTTTTGTATACTGTATTTTAAAGAAGCACTTATGTTGTGTAAATTGATATCGTGAAGTGCACAATAAAATGTGTTTATGAAGGATATATGCAATGCTTATTTGCATTTAGATCGGAGGACATTTCAAGGTTCACTAAACTGCAACTATATTTGTACGTTTTTGTATCCTTATAAATTTACCAACACCAAAAACGTAGAAAGATCATGCATATCGATATCAAATATCCGTTTGCGATGAAATACAGTTCGAAAATTTAAATCTATGCGTCAGTACGCTATGATGTGTGCCGATAGCACAGTAGTTTGTGAAGTAATTTTCATCTCGGTAATTTTGACCCAAGTGGCATTTCAAATCGACAATGTGCGTTCATAGCGAAATCTTGTGCTACAAATTTCACGAATATCGTTAACTATTGGGTTAACGGGAACTTTTATCATCAAACTTGTTAAGCACGAAAATCTACACAACAGCTTCATGCTCAAAATTCACAAAGGCTAATAGTAAGTAAGAATACCACATTAACAGTAAGAATACCCCATTAACGCTAATCGATAAACTGAAAAAATATAAATGTATATATACATATATATATATATATATATATATATATATATATATATATATATATATATATATATATATATATATATATATATATATTATATATATATATATATATATATATATATATATATATATATATATATATATATATATATATATATATATATATATATATATATATACAGTGGTGGCCAAGAGTTTAGCACACTCGTTATCTGTGACTTTCAAGTGCAAATATCTTCTACTGTTTTACGTTTTTCATTCAATTTCTTCTTCTTTTGTTTTGCCCACGATGTGATGATTATTTCACGTTAATTTCGTTTGTTTCCTTTGTTCCGTTTCGTCTCGATTCTCATTTAATTGCAAGTGGTACGTGATCTAAGCTGGACACGAGTTTAGCACAGCTTGAAATATCCCTAATTACGGTGTTTAGTTTCTGGTAAATCGAATTGATTGGTAAGATTTGCAATTTTTTAGTTCGTTCATGATTCCTGTTCACATAAAATGTGTGTTTAGAAATGGCAAAAGGTACATGGTGCACAGAGGCTCAGCGGCAGGTAGCTCATCAAATGAAGAGCAGTGGAAGCACCGTTATGCAAATTGGAAGTGCTTTAAGATGTTCCCGAAAGATGGTTTACAACAAATTAAACCATATGCAACAATATGGGAACTCCAAAAATGTAAAACAGCGACCGAGAGCTCGAAAAACCACAATTAAAGAGGATTCTTTGATTTAAAGAGCCGCAATCAAGAACCCTTTTAACAGTTCAACCGTTATAAAAAGGGACATTTCGTCGGAATTTGGCATTGACCTATCCTCAAGGACAATAAGACGACGGCTCAATGAAAAAAAATTGCGTGGATGCACAGCACAGCACAAGCCGCTTGTGTCAAAAAAAATCTAAAATCTTGAATTGCGTTTGCCCGTGAGCACTTGCAAAAACCTTTGATTATTTGGAAAAATGTGCTTTGGAGTGACGAATCAAAGTTTTGTCGGTTCGGATCTGATGGTAAGCGGCATGTATGGCGTCCTTCGAACATGCAGCACCATCGAAAGTACACTTTGAAGACCGTTAAGCACGGCGGTGGAAGTGTGATGGTGTGGGCTGCCTTCTCTTGGTACGGCGTTGGCCCCATACATAAAATTGACACAAGAATGGATCAGCATGTTTACAAAAACATCATTGTTAACACAATGATGCCATTTGCTGATGATAACATGCCCCTTAGATGGTGTTTTATGCATGACAATGACCCAAAACACACTTCGCGCACAGTGAAGGGATGCTTGGAAGAGAACCGAATCGATGTTCTAAAGTGGCCAGCTCAATTACCTGATCTCAATCCCATTGAGAATTTGTGGAACGATGTCAAGGAACAGATTCACATAGTAAAACCTCAGAATATGGCCGATTTGTGGACCGAAATTCAAAAAGTTTGGTACGCGATTCCGAGGGAACGTTGTATGACCTTGGTCGAGAGCCTACCGAGGAGATGCACTGCTGTCATCAAAAATCAAGGATATCCGACAAAGTACTAAATTAATGCGTTTAAATTTGTTCTTTGTTATTTTTTTTGGCATTATAATAAACAGCTTACATTTTGTGCTAAATTCGTGTCCAGCTTGTTTTTCATCTTATTCACAACTAAACTCAATTAAAAAAAATTGGAAGACAATAACCACATGAAACCAACATGACATAGCCATCACATCGTGGGAAGAACTCAGGAAAAAAATTGGAATGAATAACATAAAACAGTAGAAAATATTTCCAGTAGTAAGTTACAGATACCAAGTGTGCTAAACTCATGGCCAACACTGTATATATATATATATATATATATATATATATATATATATATATATATATATATATATATATATATATATATATATATATATATATATATATATATATATATATATATATATATATATATATATAATCTCATAAGTATTGGGACCAACATTTTTGAAGATATTTCCCTTCACATATAGCAAAATAACCTACTTTTGAGAAAAAAGTGCTTTCGTAGAGAATAGTGCAAAAATATATTTATATACAAACAAAAAAAAACAAATCATTTTCAATAAAACTCAACTTTAATGTTGAAAGCAACAAAAGTAAAGTATTGTACAATTCCTGGAAGGCGATCTCATAAGAATACTGTTAAAAGTAGTAAATTTTGAAATGGTATCCATCCTTACGCAAAGTAAAGCAATTCTGTCAAATTCTTTGTATTTTTCTTTAAATTTTTTTTTAAGTTATATTTTTCAAGGAAAATCATTGAACAATGAAATAAGCTGTGTTCACACTAAAAGAAAAACTCTTGGTTGGTTCAACTATTTTTAATAGTATTGCAACGATTCATTCAAAATCGTTAAACGAACTACGGAAAATAGTTATTTTTACTATGTTAATATAGTTAATAAAAGTAGTTGGCTCTGGTTATACAAAAAATATCGCAAGGTTCATGAAATCAACTGTTTTAATTGTTTCATAACCAAGAAAAATAGTTCAAACTTCAACGTTTCGAATTATCAACAGTTTTTATGGTACTTAAACTACTTTGCAATAGTTGATTTCAACAAACGTAATTCAGTGAGCAACGTCTTTGGAATTATTCTACGCAAAGTAGAATGGTTTCAACATTTGGACGCTTTTCATGCTCCGAATGAAATTTTTTTTGTTTATCAACCACGCGTCATGGTGCATAAAAGTAATCAACGATTTTCTTATAGTTGTTTTAACTATAGCCCTATTGATGCAAAAACAACAAAGGAAAACTGTTGATTTTTCATACTCCTCATACTCATGCTCCTATTCTATCATAGAAGTTTCATATGATACATGGCAAAATTGTGTTCGGTTTGCTGTTCGATATAATTCATATTCATGTTATGCTGTGAAGCCTTTATATTACGTTGTATGACGCTATTTTGTTCACAATACAGCGTTTTCCGCTGTGGCAAAGCAGTGGGCTGCGGCAAAGCGCAGTCAAAAAATTAGAATGCACTGTTTTGTATGGTAACGCGCACAATGGCTGCGGCCGAATTTGCGGCAGCGGCAGAATTTGTCAAATTTCTAATTTTGCCGCACCGCTAGCGGTGATACCTACCATAGGTTGGCATCACCACTAGGTTGAATTAAATCTGTTTGAATTAGGTTGAATGGTCTGGTGGAATAGACCAGCGATGGCTGATGTGTATTGTGATAAGCCAAACTAATCCTCGTACAACAGGATTTAGCAATACAAAAGAAAAAAAAATGAATTTGGTTGGTGCCTTGGTTGCATTGACAGCGACATTGTCGCTGCATTGTGATTCACCAAAGTCAACTGCGGCATTCACGCCTCCCCTGCCATTCACGCCTCCCCTGTATTTGGTTGGAATACCATTGTTTGAGGTTGCTTACTTTTTTTGCACCATGGACGTTGTTTATCAACCACGCGTCATGGTGGATAAAAGTAATCAACTATTTTTTTTATGGTTGTTTTAACTTTAGCCCGTAGTTGACGCATAAACAACTAAGGAAAATTGCTGATTTTACCAAGATTTTTCTTTCAGTGCAATACAGTAAACAATTGTGAAGAACAGAAAACAATTGTGAAATGATATCGGACCCCACTAAAAGGAACTTAAGAGGCCCTTTTTGTGAGCAGAGATTAAGGGGAAATTGGAAAAAATTGCCGGACGAAAACTAGGGACTCTCCCAGTAGAATTTGACCCTTTTACTGAAGCACAAAAAATGCACCTTTTGAGCGAAGGAAAATGGGATTATTTTTTACTAAAGCTTAACTCCTAGAGAATACCTCACAGAAACGTTAGTGCTCTTAAGAGTGAACATTTTGAATTTTTCGATAGAGGCCCGACATTCAGTTTTTTACACAAAGGCCTCATTAACGATTTCGTATGCTTTTTTCATTCGTTTTAAAGTCAGATACATTTTTAGTTTTCCTATTGCTTTCCTTAAATACTCGTTTCATTTGAGCCCAGTTTCGTTCTATTGGTCTAAGTCCAGAACAATTTGGTGGGTTGGCCTCCTTGGGGACAAAAGTGACGTAATTTACATACAACATAATAAACATAATGACTTGATGCTAGCGCTAGGTCTGGCAAAAACAACACGGACCTTTTATGCCTATTAATGAAAGACAGCAATCGCTTCTGCTGACAATCTTCGATGTGGAATTAATTTTGCCTTCCACTAGAAAAATATCGCCCCTTAGACCACAACGACAAATTAACTGCCACACCATGCACTGTTTGGGAAATTTACTGGTTTTCTTAGACTGAAATACTTTTTTCGTTGCACCGATCGCTTTAACAGTGGAAAATTCAATCTGCCTGAAGTCCGCTTTGGTATAATGGCCCAGTCATTTTAGCATAAAAAAGGAGTCAACCTCGGAATGGAGATAATAAGCTGACTTTTTGTATATACCTTCATTTTGGGGTCCTCAAAGTTGCCTCATAAAATCTCGTGTCTGCGTCGAAAGTTATTCAAGATCAAAGGTGAGAAAAAAACAATTTTTTGCGATTATCTTGGTTTCTATTGCTCCAATGATGTTAACACCTATGATCGAAATTTTAGAACATAAAATTTACGACAAATTTTATTTGAAGCATTTTTTCATGCGCTCAACCGTTTTTCCGATAGAGGGCGGTAAGCGCGCAGCACTCAGCCATATGTACTGTAATGCAAGGTCAACCGTGAATACCTGTGAATACTACCTTCAGTTTTGGAAAAACAAAGAAGAAATGCTGCTTTTTCGAAATCTTATGAAGTTTGTTTCGACAAAACAATGATTGTGCCAATTAGCCAAGAAAAGTTTTTGTCAAATTGATTTAATAAAAAGAAACTTATTGGTATGCTGATTGAAAAGTTTGAGAGTGTAAATATGACGACAAAAGAAGCGAGAGATGATGCTGATGTTCTAATTATAGAAACAGCTATCGAAGAATCCAAACATGACAGGACTGCCATCATTATAGGAGAAGAAATAGATTTACTAGTTATTTGAATCGCACCCAATTACATCAAGAAGACATTTTCTTTAAAAAAGTTGGCAAAGGCAATGTCAAAACACAACAAAAATATCCCATTTCTAAAAAACATGTTTTATTTTTACATGCATTCAGTGGATGTGATACAACTTCTGCGCTGTTTAAAAAAGGAGAAAAAAAACTTTCATAAAAGCACTAGAACAACTTGTCAATTTCGACGAACTAGCTCAAGTTTTTCTAGAAGAAAACTGCCCTGTCCAACAATTATACGATAATGGCATTCGGTTCTTACTAGCGATATACAATGCTCCAAAATCTGAGAATAATATCGATCATCTTCGATATACTCAGTTCATTAAATCTATAAAACTTAATAAACCTGTCCAATTATCTAATCTTCCACCGACAAGTGCAGCGGCCCATCAACATATAAACCGTGTCTATTACCAAGTTCAAAAATGGTTAGGGCATGATTTAAAACCCCAGGAATGGGGTTGGGTACTCCAAAATGAGTTCCTGGAGCCAATGACAACAATATTACCACCAGCTTCCGATGAATTACTGAATACTCTATTTTGTAATTGTAAGAATGGATGTGGTGCACAGTGTAATGGGCAAGCTTGCATCAATGCTGTTTCATTGCAAAGTGACTGTGAGCAAGAGAGTGCTTTTGACCATGAAATTCAGGAAGGTCTGGAAACACCAATTCAAGGCAACGAAGATGATGACAATGATACCGAAATTCCCGAACGTCCAAGAGATGACGATGAAGAAGAAGAAAAGTAATACTTTTGTTATTTAAATTATTGAAGATTGATACACAATAATACAATGTATTTACTGATAAATAATACAAATAACGCAAAACTGAAGGTTTCACGGTTGACCTTGCATTACAGTACATATGGATGAGTGCTGCGCGCTTACTGCCCTCTTGAATAAGCTTACCTTGAATAACTTTCGACGCAGACACGAGATTTTATGAGACTTTTGAGGCAACTTTGAGGACCCCAAAATGAAGGTATATACAAAAATTCAGCTTATCTCTCATTCCGAGGTTGATTGTTAAAATGATTGGGCTATAAGTCGGATCATCTAAAATGATGTAATCAGATTTCGTCACTAATTTGTCGTCTCGTTTTCGATCCCTCGTGTTTGCTACTTTCCCTTTTTCTTTGGCTGGAGCTTTCTGCACCTTATATGTTCTCAGATTATAACGTTTCTTCATTCGATCGACCGTTGACTTCGATGTACCTACTGTCATGTCTCAGACGAAAATATCGGGTTTGGTCTCGAACTTCCTGACAATTTTCTTCGCTAAGTCCTTGTCTATTATACTTCCACACTTTCTACCTGATCGTCTTTTTCTTGTAGCAGTTAACCTCTTCTTTCAAGTCACTATTACTTGTGTGACCGTAGAAAGTGATGTTTTAAGGTCCTTAGCAATTTTTGAAAACTTCCTGTAGAGATTTTCCACGTATTTCAAAATAATTTTCTGCCGTACTTTCACACAATATGTTTCGACTTCATGTTGTCAGTTCAAGAGCTCCTGCCTGAATGAATACTAATATAGTTTTCCGTCTTAAGTTCCGTTTAAATAGAAGGTTGCCATATACAAATTTGGAACAGGTATATAAACTGAAATATGCACAAAGTCAAAAGGTCAAATTTTATTACGACAGGCCTACTAGAAAGAATATTGAAAAAGTATAGTTATCACCGTCGTGTTGGTAAGAGGAAGCCCTTGATCGGTGTGATAAATAGGAAAGCACATCACCAATGTGATAAATAGGAAAGCACATCAAACATAAAAACAGTCGCATGGCTTTCTGGGAAAAATTAATTTTTAGTGATGTATGTAAGTCCACGCTTGCATGATGTAGCGGTAAAGAAATTGTGTGGAGACAGAAGCGCGCTGAATGGGATAAACGAAACCTTCAGCCAACTGTCAAATATTGAAGTGGTTCTGTGCTGGTGTAGGGATGTATGGAATACAATAGGGGTGGGCAATTTGTAGAAGGAAAAATGGACCACAAAAAGTACGTAGATATAGAAGGAAAAATGGACCATAAAAAGTACGTAGATATTGAAGCTACATTCATATTTCAACAAGCTGCCGACCCAAAATATTCCCCTCATACCGCAAAGTTTTAGGTTTTATATAACGTCCCCGCACAACTGCACTCGCCTCCCCAGTCCCCTGATTTAAGCCCATTGATCTATTGTGGGTTACATGGAAAACAAGTTTGGTGGAATCCATGCCAACGCGCTTGGATGAGATTAGATAAAGTTACCCAAACAGATTTTTTGTTGCTTTCAATTTTTATGATTGGAGTTTCTTGTTTTTGTGCGATTTTTTTTTTGTTTTTGTTCGATAAATATATTTTTGTTATTGCCATGTAAATATATATGCACTATTCTTTGTCTGTTATAGCTATTTTTCTTCTCAATAGTAGTTTCTTTTAGCTATTTGTAATGAAAAATTTTTAGAGAACGGCAGCGTCCCAATACTTTTGTGATTATCTGTATATGTGAAAAAGGTTCATTCTAAAGCGAATTTCTTTAAAATTTCAAAATGTGATCATTATTTAGCCATTAGTGTATGGAGTTTTGTCTCATTTACAATGTTTGACACTCTGTCATAGCATAAGAACTAATAAATAGCATGGAAAGAACGGTATTGTGCGATATTTGCCTGATGTAAGAGATTTGCAGAGAGTGAAGGATTTACCATCAGCTGAAACCTAAGAAGAACCAAAACCAAAATAAGTTCACTTTATCATATGCGAAAATGAGAAAAGCATACTCTCAAACGACAGTTGAGAATGTATATATTCGTGTTAGCTGATAGGTGAGAGTGTGTTGGCCTGCATATAATCCCATTAAGAAACAGTAAGCGCAGCGAACATTCACTGGCAACAAACGAAATTCTCTGTATTGGGTTGCATAAAAGTGTCGAAGATATTCCTTTTACTCGCCAAATGGTATCGAAAGTAGTATTCCGCGTTAACTACCTTATCGCTTACCATTTTAATGCTCAGAAAATGTTTTAAGAAAATCAATATTGCATAAATTGCCATTCGTTAAAATAGTCTCTTTGGCAAAGCACATGTATATTGCCTAGTGGGAATGAGAAACGTATCTGAACGTATAAAAGAGGCGTGTCTTGGCTTGGCGGGATACTTTGTGTCTTTTTTCAACTTGGACTTGGATATTGCTATCTGCTTTTCGCAATCAGTGGGGAAATATTGCAAATTGTATCACAATTCACGTACTTTCCGAGCTGCTCTATATAGTTCGTAAGGCAGTATTCTGGCCTAGAGGCTCGATTTTGAGGTGATTTTACAGAAGCAATAAAAAAAAACTATAAACATTTATGGTATTTATTTTTTTACCAGTCTTTTATTAACATTGTGAAAGTACAAAAATGTATTCACAAAATAAAAAAAATTAAAATTGATGTAGATACAGGCCGGCGAAGTGAAGGCTCAAAAAAAAACTTGTCTCATGGTTGACATGATTCTAACCTTTCTGGTGGTCTGAAGCATACATTTTTGGTGAATTCTGTAAAAAGAAGAATGTAAAATCGTCTGACGTAGGTGATTTGAAAAAACTTTTTTTTCCACAAAATGGCGTCCATGTAAAAAAAAGAAGTCGTTTTTTTGCCTCATTTTTTCAACTTTGGGAATTTTTAATAAATAGTAGAAAAAATTGTTTGAAAAACCCCTACGTCAGACGAAAACTAATAGTGTTAAGAGGGTTTGTGCGAAATTTCACGTAAATCGGTCCATTACAACTAGTGATATCATGTCAACCGTATCGAGAAAAGTAGTTCCGAGAAAAACGCGTTTAAAACTTGGAGTCTCGTTTCGGGCAGTTAGTTGGCGTGTCACAAAAATAGCTGTAACTCCAAAAATAATTCGAATTTCCGAAAATCCGTTTAGAAGCTTATTCTTAAAGGTCTAAACTTTGACAATATAAAAAAAAAATAAAAAAAAAAATAACGATTTGATCACATTTCTAGACCAGAATACCCCCTTAAGGGCTCTGTTCACTCCGTTTCAACTATCCTAATCAGTTCCAAAATTCTACGATTCTTTTCTCCTAGCAGAAAATATCTAACTAGTGTAGCAAATGTCCAAGTATTAGGTTGTGTTGACAGTGGGAAAACGCAAAAAATATCCAGTAAAGCTTGAATCATATTGACATGAAGTTGTTGGTGAACTTTGAACTTTGATGAGCTGCGTAGAAAAGCTGCGTTAAAGGACGATTTCGTTTCAGCAAAATGCTACCAATCTGATTTGAAAAGAAATAAATTCAAGCTTTCTTACGAAAACTATGGCATTCAAATTCTAGTTGCGATTAAAAACAAGACTAAACTACAAGTCGGCCAAATCTTGAAGTATTTAGTATGAAATTTAACTTCGTACAGGATTATTTCACGTAAAATTACCAATGATTACTCCTTCATGAATCCCAATTTTTGTACTATCGGTTCGAACTAACGAATACACACAATAAAAACCTGCTTACAATTACCTCAGTAACATCTTTTCACACTACAGTCCTCTCTTTAGTTTTTAATATTAAAACCCAATTAGTAAACTAAATAACTGGTTTCCTAACGAGCAGTTGAAAAGTGGTAATAAGCCGATTCCAACGAATTGTGACTGGACAGGGGTCTGCAAATTAAGGGAATGACTTTCAAATTAACGCAATTAAATTTATCAGCCAACTGACTTTTCCCCTGAACAACGGCGGATAATAATCGACTATGAGGAAGTATATTATTATCAATGCCATTGAAAATTGTATGGACGATCTCAGATGACAACATTTTCGAACCTATCTGAACTTAAGTAAATGAAATCGTCTTTCGGATGCTCCTTGTCGTGGAATTATCATCAATCATTTGACGTTTGTTTAGGCAACTAGACTGACGTAAATATTCAATTCGATTGAGTGGCGCAAGGTGCTTTAATAATCAAAGAAAGATTGGAGACAGATTCTATGCCCTGTTAATATCATTTATCAAGTGAAAGATAACTAGTATTTCACTTCCTTCAAATATCCACGTAACTTCTAGGATGCACAATAGACTCGGAGAAGATTATACATCATATAAGATATCTAAATGATAAAAAACATGTATGTAACTGATCATTTACTTACGCCCTTTTGAGTTCGATTTACAATAATTATAGTAGCAGTCCAAGCACAGAAGTAGTTAAATCGAGTCCACGTCCAACGAGACCAGGGTGCATTTATCATTGGCAAGTTGATTCATTTTCAATTTTCATCGGGTGATTGCGGAAGGACGGCCCCAAAGAATTGAATGATAGTCGGCGATGATGGTCAAGAAGTGACAACGCGATAACGACCACGACAACAATGGAGATAGATGATGGTAGCGATAAGAAGCATGTGGTATCACGTATTTATTTGTTTGTTTAATATCCAGCCGAGTGTGTCGAAGGAAAACGGAATTTACATGTTCGTAAGTGGGAACCAGCCGGACGAAGTACAGTAGCATCGTTCGAACAAAACGCAGTAGTATTGCAAATATTTTCATCGAGCAGTTGAATGAATTATCGCATGTTCGAACATAAGTTATTTCCGGAATTTCCTCCGAACGAAACGTGTAGCCAAATAGTTAAGTGGCGTTTTTGTAAGATTGTTGACGTTGATGTTCGCAGCAATCGATGGAGTTTTACAGGTACGAGTGTAAAGGAGCATGAAAAGAGAATAAGGATAAAAATGCGTTAAAAAGAAGCTATTGCAAGATATACAAATGTGCATAAATGTAATTGATTCAGTAAAAAGTGTTCAAGTAACTTATATGACAGGGTTTTAACTACTTAACTAAACGAAATAGTACAATCAATTGATTGTAATTCAATTTTTTGTTGTAATCATTCATTGATGTTATATACAGTGGCGGCTCCTGGCTTTGAGACTTAGGGAGGCACAAGCAAAATATATAAGCATATCATAAGTGCGTTTTTTGCACTCTTGGGCAGGGTAAGTATAGGTAGGTAGGTGGTACATTGAATACAACAACAATCGTGCTTATAGATAAGCATATTTATGAAGCGCGTAGTACATGCGATTTTTTTGTATTCTCGTGTGAAAAATCAAGTAGGTATTTCAATGCTGACCATATTTGTATTAACAGTTAGTAATTGATTGTCATCAGCTTATTTCAGTGATATTCAGATCAACAATCTCAGAAAAGTTCAAATTATATATGGTATTTGAAAGCAAAAAAAATTAATAATTTCTTTGATTCTTTTTTTTTAAATTATAAAAAAAAGTTAAGTTGAAAACATATTACTACGCTTAGGACATCGAGATCGATGTTTCAAAAACATCGATGTATCGAACGGAAACATCTCGATGTTTAACATCGATGATACCTTTCCGATATTATTTTTTAGTTTTCCTTTCGATGTTTACTGTTCACCCTCGGCCCTATTTAGCTATTCCATATTTCATTGTACATTCCATTGTCATTCTCAGTGTCAGTTGTCAGCTTGTCTTTTGAGTTCATGCAGTGAGATGGTAGAAATGGAGTGGACATCGATGGTATAACTTTCCACCGTTAGCCCTTTCGATTCTCTCGCACACAAAACACGTTTAATCAGGTATACCCTTGATTGTCAAATTGGAGGGGATATACCTGGATTTGACAGTGAAGATATGAAAATTTACTACGATCACCTTCAATGCATATCTTATGGGCATGCCCACTCCATTTCTACTATCTCAGTGAGTTAATGATTCGAATCCGTCATGTCGGTCGTAATTTGTGTTATCGCCTAGTTCGTGTTTCTGCTCTGTGTTCTCAGTTCGGGTTCCCCGTAAGTTCGTCGCGAAGTCGCACCATGCTCCCCAAGAGTAAGGTTTTTTTTTTACAAAAATTGAAAAGAATATCGCAAAATGTAATATTTGCAAACGTGAGTTTAATACGTCGGGAAATACAACACATCTACTGGGCTATTTGAAGGCTAAGCATGTAAAGATTTTCCGTGAGACACCTCGTTTTAGTTTGCCTACGAATCCAGATTCTACGGCTAACCCTAGCTTCACAAGTGTGCGACCTACAAGCTCCGGAATCTCTCTGTCAATTTCGATCACTCCACCGGGAAGCCTCGATAAGTTAATAAGGTATAATGCTTCTTTTGGAAAAGGAGGGGACAAGTATATTAGAATTACTTAGGTGATCGTTGTTTTTTCATATGTCGGGATAACGAGCCATTTCGTTTAGTGGAAAAAGAAGGTTTTAAACACCTTATGAAAATTGTGGCGCCATTGTACAAGATTCCGTCACGAAATATGTTTGTAAAACTAAAAGACGATAAATATCAGGTAATGAAAAATATAGCTATATGCAAAGCATCATATTGACGACTGACGTTTGGACAGAGCCATTTCAGACTCAAAGTTTCATCGGTGTTACTGTTCATTACCTCTCAAAAGGGTTGATATCAATTGAGTTTCCTCGTCCTGTGCTTTTTCTCTAGAAAAAGGACACACTGCAGAATATTTATGTGAATTGCTGGAAAGCATCATTGCAGACTGGCAGATCCCCAAAGAAAAAATCACAGCCTTGCTGACCGATGGTGGTGCCAATATAGTTAAAGCCACAGAATTGTTTTTAGGGAAGTAAAAACATGTGCATTGCTTTGCACACGCATTGAATCTTATGTGTACAAAGGGTATACAAGCAACGGAAGGACTATCAGATCTTATCGAAAAAGTCAAACGGATCGTATCACGGTTTGAACACAGCACCGTCGGTATGGATAATCTTAGGTCGAAATTAAGAGATGGAGACTCGTCTAAAACGAAATTAATTTCAGACATACCTACACGCTGGAACTCCACGTTTTACATGGTACAGATATTCATAAACCTTTGTTCGGCAGTAAATGATGTTGTGATTAACCACCAGACAGCACCAGGAAAATAATGCACTTAAAAGAAATTTTGAAGTGCTTGTATCCACTTGAAGCAGCAACAAAGGAGATATCAGGGGCAAAATATGTCACCGGGAGCATGGTTCTTACGATGGCCAAAAATTTAAGGGTTGTGATTAAAAGACTCAATCTTGAAAGTGCAATAGCCAACGATTTAAAGATGAAACTTGTAGAACAATGGAATAGAAAGTTTAAAGATTTGGATTAAAGTAAGCCTCTGCTGGCGGTTTGTATGTTCCTAGACCCAAGTTTAAGGATTCACATTTTGAATCCGTGACAGTCAGAACTATAGAAATTATTAACAACGAAATTAGAACATTTGAAGAGGAGAAGTTGGCGTCAGAATCGTCAGATTCTGATAGTCTTTCCACAGATGAAAAGGCACAAGGTAAAGTTCTTGCTCTATACTTCTCTAATATGATTTGTAAAATATTTTTAGTACAAATAATATTTTATTTTCAGGGTTTTCACTATGGCTCAGAAATTAGTCAATATCTCACCACTCCATGTGGCAGGATAATAGAAGACCCATTTTCAATTTGGAATGACACGTTCCGTTTAGATTTTCCTCTACATAAAACATCGATGTTTAGGTATCGATGTCCCAACCCTACATATTACAGGCTAAATAAGTGGAAAAAGTTTTTTAATAGCTCAAAGTTGAGGATATAATGCATCTTTTAGCAAATTAAATTAGATAGCCAATACCACAACAAAAATAAGTTCCACATATAATTTGCAAGAAAAGTGCCCAATATCATTATTACCGTTTGCAAACAGTTGACTGAGCGAAATTAGTGGTCTTGGTTGCCAAGAATCAATAAGATCCTTTTTCCACTCAATCGATCTAGATGAAAAAGACAGCCACAGTAAATCCTCTATGGCACAATCACAGACATTTTAGTTTTCCACTTTGAAATCCATATTAAACGGGTAAATGTCAACTTTTCGAAACAGAATCTATTCAATACGTCTCACTTTAACGAATTTTATGTTATAATTTACTTTAGAAACTATCCCTTATCTATCTTTAACCGACCGTATTAATACTGACCATAAAAAAATTCAAGTCAAAAGAATTATAACAGGTGCGTTTTTTTGCGAAGAAGACATAAAACAACGCACCTAATGTAAACTATAAATGTCAAAAAAGCACTTCAGAAATTCAGCATAGAAATAACATCAACATACTGAACTATACTGCCCTGATTCGCATAAACGTTCTATCTACATTGTAGTCATTTTTAAGTTAGGGATTCAAAAACGGCATACTCTATTACATCATTCTGCAAAATTTGAAAAACCTATCTTGTGTGAAAGTATGTTAAAATCAATATTGAAAAACGCACTCTCTATATATCTCCAATACAAATCAAAACATAAATCAATGAATATTTCGAAAGTACTGTATAGGCGGAAGCAATCAAGTGGTCAATCACCCAAAGCACCTGAGCCAAGAGGCTCATTTTGCGAAAGTAAGCCCAAAGCAGGTACGAAAAAAACTGATCTGGGGAAAATTGTACACGAAACAATGTAACTCCTACATATTCTATTCTCCATATCAACATCACAATAACTTGCAACGCACATACACCACGCGAACAAAGCATAAAAGGCATCAAATCAGAAGGGGAACAACTCGTAATTGGTTAGACCTTATATTTACAAACGCTTATGACAAAGTAGTGGTTAGCCCGACTATCGACGCGGAGAATCTTTTCTCTAACAGCCTTCAACATTCTGCTCTTACTATTGATTTATCCACTACAGATTCTAATATCTTTCAAACGTACAATAATACTATTGTATACGATTTCCGTAATGCTGATTATTATAGCATTCACCATTCTCTTGACAATGTCGAATGGACAGATACGCTTGCATCCCAATCTATTGACGACAATGTAATTTATTCTACAATATACTGTTTGACGCGGTCGAAAGATATGTCCCTAAAATTAGGAGAAAGAATCAACTTTCTGAGCCTTGGCTCGATAAGACTCTTAGATGTATGAGAAATCATAGAAATAAGCTTTCCAATTCAGTAAAAAAAATGTCGACTCTAGCCATCGTATTAAAGAAGCATACAATGCAGTGGCCAAAGAAATCTATGAAAAGTCTCAAGAAGCATATGAAAGGTTCATTAAAACTACCGGCGAGAATATAATAAAGCTGTTTGACTTTGTGAATATGAAGCGGAAAACAAATTGCTATCCCTCTTCTATGTGTAATAATACCTCAATGTCTTCTTCTCATCAATGAATTTGCAACTTTTTCGCAGATAACTTCCAAGACTTTTTTAATCCAGTAAGTACTTCATGACCCTGTCATTCCCGAAGAGTAACTAGACCGATTTTCGGTGAGGCTATAACCATTTCAAGAGATTATATTTTGAAAGCTATCTTGGAGCTTGATAGTAAAAAAGGCCTTGGAACTGATCTTATTCCTCCAATGTTTCTTATTAAATGTGTCGCTCTTCTCTTCTTAAGTTAATCTCTTCTCTTCACATTATATTTAATACATATCTTTCTTTTGGGTACTTTCCGTCGTATTGGAAATCCTCCTACGTGACAACAATATTCAAAAATGGCGATAGAAGATAAATTCAAAATTATAGAGGCATTGCCATTTTATCCACTATTCCTAAACTCTTTGAAAAAATGATATGTAGTTAACTATCCCCTCTGGCCGATTCTCGACTTAACGAACAGCAGCATACTTTTAGGAAAGGCCGTTCTACCACCTGGTTTGCCATGTTCTTTGTAAAATGGAGAAAGGTGATCAAATTGACGCAGTCTAAACTGACTTTAGCAAAGCGTTTGACCGTGCTGACCACTCCATTTTGATTTAAAAGCTGCAGCAATTCGAAAATGCTGGGTCTCTACTAAGATGGATTAGCTCTTACCTCCACAACCGCTCACAACATGTAAAATTTTGAGGGCTTATCTCTAAAAAAATTCATGTCAATTCACGGGTACCTCAAGGCGGCCATCTTGGCCCTTTGCTTTTTAACATTTTTATATCAGACTTGTCAGAGGTTTTATCTGATGTACCTCATCTACTCTATGCGGACGTCCTGAAAATTTATTATACTATAAAGTCGCCTTCAGATGCCGACTTTTTTCAATTTAAACTAAATTCCCTCGAACATTGGTGCAGCATGAACAACCTACCTGTGATAAGCATTTCGCGAAAAAGTACGCGCGTACATTATACGTACCGTTTAAGCAATACGGCACTTATAGGGTCGACAATATTTTAGACCTCAGTGTGGTGCTGGATGAAAAGTTCCGCTTTAATTTTCATTACGACAAAATGATTTCTCAAGCAAGTAAACGACTTGGTTTCACTAAGCGACGCACCAGGGAGTTTCAGAACCTTTGGGTTACAAAATCACTATACACCGCGCTCGTTCACCCTCTTTTTGAGTATGCTTGCATTATTTGAAACCCAGTTTGCGAAATTCACAGAAGCAATTCTTGCTATTCGCTCTTAGAGGTTTTTATTATCCTAGTGATTTTAGCTATTTACCGTCGTATGAATTTCGCCTTAGACTTCTAAACTTATCACCTCTTGCATCCAGAAGATTAATGTTATCTGCCTGCTTCAGTTTCGATGTCATTAGAGTCGATGTTAATGTCGACTATATACAAGAAAGATTTGTGCTTAATCAGCCCGTGAGAGTCACTAGATCCCGACGAATGCTAGTTGAATATAAGCATAGCACCGCATATGCCAATTAACAGATGCTGCAAAATATTCAACAGTATGAGCCCACACTTTTCCCTCACGATATTGGGAGATAGTGTCCTTTAAAATTAGTCCTTTAAAAATAGATTTACCAAGGCTCTTTTATCCTACCCTCTCTAGTCTACCGGCCTAGTATCCTCTTATGACTTAGGACTATTTTTATAATTGATTAATTAATCATATAATTTCGTTTTGCGTGTTTAATATTGTGATTTGCATGTTATTTAGATTTATGTATTTATTTATCGAGTGTTTATTTATTAATATTGTATTTCTTTGTATTTTATACCTTTTTTAAATCTGTTTTTAAATTTGTTTAGTTTTTTTTTTATGTTTTATATTTATTTCATTTATATGTAATATTATTATACCTTGTTCGGTACATAAATAAATAAATAAGAAGAGGCGCAGAAGAGAATCTACAAATTCTGTAGCGTAAATCATGACGGGAAACAGAAACATAACAGAGGCGCTGATAGCTTTCGAGCGTTTTGATTTCATTCATACACCAAGATTTTTGGGTCGTTTAGCGGGTGGATGGGCAAGGGTTTTCTGAAGTTCTCTATCCACCGTGACGCTAAGAACTGAGCAGCGTGCTCGACGGTTTTTGGGTACATTGACTGCAGAGTTTTTGTAGGCATTATTTAGATAAAGCGTCTAAGTAGATCTATGAGAAAATTACGAGTTCAAGCATTGAAGCCAGGTCACTTCAGTGTTCTGTGTAGTATACCTCAATGCGCTGCAATGTACTGTATGTACTGAATTGATTGGTACGCAGTGCTTGAGGTTTTGAGTAGTACGCTTGAGTTTTCATTGCGTCGCTGTAAATTGACCTTCGAAGCTTTGTAGTTGGACTGTTATAAAATAAAACCACTTCATGCATAGTGGCAATGGAGTTTTGTCTTTTGAAAAATTTTTTTTTATATGTTTTTGGATATTCAAAAATCAAACCTTTTGATTGTTAAATATTAATTGTAAAATATTTTTTTATGCAAAGTGGTTTAGCAAGGGAAGCACTGCTTTCTTTGCGTACACCGACGAGCCGCCACTGATTATATAAACAATGTAAGTTTGTCGTAACACATAAATTCAGCAGTATATGTGAAAAAGGAGCAGTTTTATGTACCTTTATTAATCTTAAAAATTTGTTGTCCATCCCATATGTATGTAGTGAAATTTCACATGTTAGATATGCATAAAGGTGAATATTAGCTGTGTTTCATGACTCCGAAAAAATATTAGAGCATCTTAAGACAAGTTAGAATAGAGCAGCTGTTAAAAAAGTCGAGCAAGTTAGGGCAATTGAGAGGCAATCCACAAAAACGATTGCTAGTCAGAAGTTTAACCTGTCAATTCACTAATAGCAAAAACTCTACTTCAGCACTATTTTGTGCTGATAGTCGGTGCCGTAACAGTTGACAAACAGCTGGTTGCTTGCTCGAATTCGCTATACCGAAAAAAGTAGACCAGGAATCGTGCTCTGGTTCAACTTAAAACAGGCTCATGAAACACAAATCAGAGGAACTTCGGCGAAGTCAGAGCAGTCGAATTGCTCATCAAACACATTTTGCTACACAACTTTGTATGTATGTGCAATTTCACCTGGTTTCTGTTGTACTTAATATATAATGGTATATTTCCTACCCAAAAATATATATTTTCAAAATAAGGCTCCTTCATTTTCACTGAGCTAGTACCAGTCTAAGTCCACTACACGGGCCACTCCACTTTGTGCTATGTCGGAATATTGATGAGTGAAGCTTTTGTGGTTCAACCAGGAATATTGCAAAAATAAGAAAGAAATCGCATACAAACTTTTTAACGAAAAATGCGGCAATTGCGGGTTTATCCCAGAGGATTTGAAAAAAATAAGGAGGAAGGGTCGTGTATTCTAGTGGGCATAGCACTGGCTTTAAGTGTGGTCCGAAGTTTGGACGAGAAACCGCACACCAAGCTTTGAATTCATCTAGCTCTGAATAGGAATATTAATTAAAAGAATTGAACTTCCCTTCCAGCTACAGCCCCTTCTCCTGACACTAGTCCCCGTGAGATTACTTTAGGGAGAAAATTGTACGCAGAAAGTGCGTCTTCTTCCCTCATGATTGTGATATATATGTCCAATAAGGTTAGGAAGCTGACTGATAGTCGGTCTGATTCTTCGAAACGTGATGTGTAGGGAGATAACGGACTCGGGTCAATTTATAAATTCACGCTAGTGAGGTTTATTGACGGTCTCCAGCTCTTAGCAAATATCAAAGGAGTGACTCATGCTGATCATTCCGCGACTAGGTGCAGGCAACCAGCCTAAATTCACCATTTTGGATATTGATTTTGCCAAACCCATGTGTCAGTTGTGCGATAGCGAGCCTTAAGAAAAAGTACAGATGAAATCACTGGCGTGTTTAATCTAGGCATCGATGTGAAGCACAGGATCATAAAGTATATAAATCTCAGGGAGAACCTCACCAATGGTGAAGATGGTTTCTGAAGATGCTTCCAGGGAAGGTTTTTGGTGCTCAAAGATGAGCTACATCTTGTGTACAGTTAAATTTAGCTAAATCAAGAAAATGTGAAGCATTTTTTCTTGTAATTAAGCACGGATATGTCTTCAGGCCAAAACACAAAGATCCAGTCGAACTTCTCTCGTGTTCACTTTCTTTCTTTCGTTACTTTCACTGAGATCAGGCAGGCATTGTTTACGGAACTTTACAAAGGAGTCCATAAAAATTAATTCTGAACATTTCTATGTCCGAAGGTGTAAGGTTTGTTCATATAAACTTGCAGCCTGCCAAGGTTCCATGGTTTCTTTGAGCAAAATATTAGCCAGGCTAAATATTAGCCCGCCTTGTACTTCAAGCATCCGCCTTGGGCAGCAGGATGTATGGACTTAGCCAAAGCGGTAAATATCTTTTGTGATGAGAGGTTAATGTAGGTGAAACTTCGGGTTCTGGTTTCCAATCTGTTTGATCCAATCACGCCCACACGGTTTTCAAGCCAGAACCTGGCAAGGATATTCGTGCAGTATCGGGATATTGGGGTAAAACGAGTGATTAACACTTCAGCTTACCTTCCTTTGGACTCCCTACTTCCACCCCCCACATAGGAACTAAAGGTCCAGAACGTTGAATCAAAGAGATTGGTACTTCTGGTGGGTCGCGACGCTAACTCAAATAATAGACCAGAAGAGACACATTCTCTGATTTTACAACCTCTGCGGAGCTAATGACTAAAGACTGGCGATTCTTCTGCTTTTGTGGTTCCTAAAAGAAGTGCGGTTATTGATATATAGCTAGCTTCACCTAGGATAGTTAGATCAATAACTGAATGATCTCACAGTTTGATCACCGTTACTTGGTGTTCTCTTTAGATACGGATCCAACATTCATAGCGGAGGGAAGAAACTGGAGAAACACTGATTAGGTTGGCTAAGTTCATTCGACTTCGTGCATGCGAAGCGGGTGCAAGTGTAGGATAAAATTGTCTATGTCTTGGTTGAGCACTCTAAATAGCTAGTAGTAATAGCTTAAGTAGCTACGAAAAGTTCTGCGCGATTAGTAAACACAGCAGGACGGCTTCTTGGTGGAACCAAGAACTACAGAAGCTGAGAATAAAAATCTAGAAAACTCTACAGTCGAGCTTATTAGAGCCATAAAGAGGATGGCTTGCTCTGCTCGCCAACAGACTCTAACGAAGAACTTATAAAAGTTAAGTCGAGAATTCTAAAAAGCGCTCTAGTGACTAAAATGTAGAAGGTATATGTCCCTTCTGCAATTTCTGTCTGTGGGAAATGCTGGTAAACAGCTAGTCACCACCGAAAAGAGCAGGAAAATTTGAAACGCCGGGCTCATTATGCGTTCCGGTTATGCTAAGGAATGGAATTGATCATCTACTGGTAGATGACATTTTGGGCATTCGTAGCCTTGGGATATGTCCGTCACTTTGGCTACATATTAAGATAGCCTTTATATCAAAATCTGGGAGAGATGATTATTTAAATCCAAGAAACTTTGGGCCGATCTGGTACGATGAAATGCCTGGAGAGACAAGTTGAAAGACACATACGCACTAGGGTGCTTAAGTCTAACCCACTAAATGAAGCCAATCCTTCGATTGGTGCCAGGGTCGAGGGAGCGATTTCTAATGGTAAGTATACGATGTGGGTATTTGTAGAGGCCTTTGAACGCGCATTCTTATGTCATGTAAAGCTGCGAAAACCCATGGCGAAAACCTATGTCGAAAGCTGCAGTCAAATGGTATTTGAGAACTTAGGCGAGAAATATATGTTCCCGAAAGGGAGTCCAATCGTCATTCCTGTGGAGTTTTCTAATCAATTCTCTGCTAAACGAACAGCAAAAAGAACGCTTAAGCTTATGTTGATGAAGTAACCGCACTAGCAGTCAATAAGTGAAGTAGAAGCAGTCAAGAAATGAAGCTTAGTTTGCTCACTAGGAAAAGAGCACTAGAAATATTAGTACTTCGAATAATGAAGGCTAACTATTTGATTTTGAGATGGAGTCAAATACCTAGGAGTAATATTGGACATAACACTTATTGGAAAGATGCAAATGAAGCTTACGCGAGCTTTTAATGCTGAGCGAGTGCAAGAGCGCTTTCGAAACCACATGAGGTGTGGAGAGGAAAGGTGGTTATGTGGATAAGTGTAACAACTAATTCCACTTCTCCTATAGGGAGACAATGATGATATGGGACAATGGTCTATTAGATGTTCCTTGCGAAAGACCTCTCCAGCTCTCGTGTAGCCTTTGGGCGCTGATGTGTCCCTAATAATTTCGAGGAAAGACATGGAGTAGAATATGAGTAGAATAGGTAGGAAGCACCCAGGTATCTGCATAAGAGATATTTCGATATCCTCCTCACGGCAGTTGTGTTCTGAAAGTATTTGTAAATTATTGGTCTAGTCTACCTTATTTATAAATTTAGTGATCGGGTCGTCACTTTAAAACCATCGTCCGATTACCACTCCTCCTTCTTTTTATAAAATTGGTAAGCTTCTTTAACTCATATTTAAATAAAATTGTAACTTTGACTCAAACGTCTTCGAAGGTGTTAAGTTGCAAAGTTAAGATGGTTTCTGCAATGCTTCTTAACGTAATCAAGAGATTTTAGCACGCGAAATTAAAGGCAAGGTGAAATTGGCTAGTATTACTGGTAAAAATGTAATGGCTAGTATTACTGTTACAAATGGAAATACTCATGGAATTTTCAATTTCGAAGAAAAATCGGTATGTGCATGAATCTGTAAATTTGCATCAACGGACAGTGCAATTCAAAGCAAATTCACACTTCCCTGTACATAAGACAACACTTGAGCCCCGAAGCTTTCTCTGGTCATTCAACAGCCAGTTTGGATACAAAGGCCAATGAGCTACATTAACTAGATAATCTTATTAAAACTAGCCAGTCTCTATAAAAAAAAGGTCGTGTGCAATAAGGTACTTGGACTTGCCAAGGAACATGGGTAAACGTCTGGCATGTTGTGTTTTGATGTTCGTTTTTTTTCTTTATTGCCAACTACCGGTTATAATTTGCCGAAATAATGTGTTAACTGACGAAAAATCGCAATTAAACGACTTATTACACGACTACTTGAATCAAATCATATTTATTTATGTCTTGGTCATTAGACAAGCGTAAGCACGCTAACGACACGATTTTGACTGGTTTAAGTTTTGCAGGGTACGCGACAGAGCTACAGTACTTACCGAAAAAAACCTCTATGAATTGAAGGATTATTTAATTGAAAAGAAATACAACGTGCTGCTTGGCCTGTTGCAACTTGGAATATGCACTTTGCAGCTATTCGAAACCAAATTGCATCTTTACAATTTAAACGTATTGGAATAGTTTATGATGTCCTATGGCTTGAAGAAAATGAACAACATCAAAGACTTCGCTAAAGCCTTGGCGCACACACTGTGCTCTGATATTAACAATTTACAAAGGTCCTTCTCCATAAAACCAACATCATTTGCCCCCCTTCAAGTTTTACTGTCGAGATACGCGATTCGAGTTTATGTTTGTAGGAATAAAATGAGGGCAAAAAATTAATAAACAAAACGGCAACAAGAATTGATGATTACAATTCAAACCAGAAAATTACCGCAGCAGCTAATTGCCATTGTTAAACTAAATATACTCCTTCATATAATTCGGGCTGAGATGTTTTATGGAAATTATCACCGAAAACCGGTGAAGCATGATTGGCATAACATTATGTGAAATGAATTAGTTCGTGCCATGTAAATGACCACAATAACTTAGTGCAACATGATGCCGTTCATTTGAAAGGGATATGCCGTAATAAATTGTGTTCTATGTACTTAAGTGTCTAAAAAGATTACAACTAATGGGATAATGATAAAGTTGGCCGAACTTTTTAACTTAAAAGCGAAACCAAGGATATTTGATTAATTGTTAAGTGTATCGTCGTATTTAAAGGTCTAGAATTGCGTTATAAATAAAACTGCAGCTATTTTCTATTAAAAACATGTTGATTAGAAGCGTGAAATTCTATTTTACAAATTGGAATTGTTTTTGCGGGATGATTAAAATAGAAAAAAATTTTATTTATCTTGGAAATTTTATTTGACAAAGTGGTTTCGAAAGCATGCACTGATTCTCATCAGACACCAGCACACAGTGCATACTTGACTGGTGTGACCACTTGCAGTTGGAAATCATTAATTTCTATTTACGCTGGTTGGCTTATTCCGCAAAACGATCGAGTTTCCCGTATCAATTATTCTCCGCTTTGATAAGCTTTCGAGACGATATACGTTGTCTATGCTAATTTATAGACAAGAAGGGAACCATGATCACAAATCAATAACCTTTATGAGTAATCTATTTTACATTCTAACAAATAAGTTTCGGAAATGAGTTTCTCAGATCTCATTTAATGTTTTTATTTTTTTCGTAGCTTGGTACGGTTGTAATGTACGGCGATTAAGGGGGCAAGATGGTTTCCGAGGCCGAAGAAAAGCCGATTTTTGCGATTTTTTTTCTCAGCTTTGAGTGAAAATAATTACTAATTTTTTATAGCACATTAAAGAACTATATTTTGAGAGTATGTAGGAATTATTGTATAAAAAAATATGAATTAGTTATCCCGTGGTGGCAGTAGATCAAAGGCGATTCGAAAAAAAGGCGTCGTGCGGTGCGTAAAACCTGGCCTGACAGTGTTATCTGAAATCAAAAAATCGAAGTGATTTACTTAATATATTAGTTTTTTTTCGCGGATGAACGAAACTATATTGAAAAATATGCGATTTCCGATTTTCGGTGCGGTTTTTAATTTGGAGGTACCATTTTCACATAAAAAATCAGCCTTTGATTGCCTGTAAAAAATAGTAAAAAATTTTTTTGAAAAAAAAAACCATCGTTCATCCGCGAGTATTTATCATATTTAAGATGTCCGGCAAAGTTCATTGAGATCGGTGCATTACTTTTTGAGTTATGTTACGCACCGACTTCAAAAATATAGTTCGGAGTTTCGAGCTAGACTATTTCGGTTTCTCGTGGAAATATATCTGGCAACACGATCATAAAATAACCGGTATCTCTGCGAGTTTTAGTCCGATCGCCTCAAAATTTTCAAAGGATATTCCTGAGATGTTGTACTTTCATATAAAAAAATAATTGAAAATTTTTTTTGTTTAAGTCGGAAACCATCCTGCTCCCTTAATAATTGCGTACTGTCATTTAGTTTGTTAGTACAAGTACAAACTTTTGACAAAGATTTTAGAACTAAGGATTTCCCATCACGTTGAGAAAATTCTTGGTGAATATGAAGGTGGTTTCAGACGTGGAAGATCGACAGCTGACCAAATATTTACGGTCAAACAAATTTTGGAAAAATGTTGGGGATTCAACATTGATGTCCATCAAATATTCGTCGATTTCAAATAAACGTACGACAGCATCAACCGAACTGCATTATATAACATCATGGTGCAGTTCCGAATCCCAGCAAAGTTGGTACGACTGGTGAAAATGACCATGGCCGACTCCACGTCACAAGTGCTGATTCAGAATAATATGACCAACTCGTTTTCGACGAATAAGGGGTTAAAACAAGGGGATGGATTAGCTCCGGTACTCTTTAACTTAGCGCTTGAGTACACACAGAGAAAATTGTGTCATTAAATTTATTATCCAGTTTAATAAAATTAACATATTCCAGAAAATCCAAGCAAAGTTCAAATTTGATTACAATTGTTATGAATTTGGACAAATATGGTTAATTTTCAAAGTTGTGTTGTTAATTTTCAATGAAATAAAGTTGATTTCATTATAATAAACCATTTTCACTACATAAATATGTAATGAATTTCACTATCAAGTAATCTAAATGAACTATTGGTCATATATTAAAGAAGTCTGTTTCGCGTACTTGTAATACTTTTCAATACTGAATAGTATTTCACAACATATCTAATAGCACAGTAGTAAAATTTACTACGCGGTAGTAGTTTTCACTATGCATCTACTGAAAAAGCGATTGTATTTGCTGGAAAATAGTGAAAATTCGGAGCGTGAAACATTGCGTTTGTACGGAAAATCGTTTTTCGTATTTAGTTAATTATTTAGTCGCAGTTTAAGTGAAAACTCATAGTGAACTAATCAATTGGTGTTTTTCATGTGCCTGTTATAGATCAAGGTAGGATTATCGGATGTTTTTCATGTGCCTGTTATAGGTACAAAGGTAGGATTATCTCTTTGTTTGCATTAAAACTGCTGTTAGTTTGAACGAAATTACACTTTTTTACTCTTATGAAACGGGCAAACATAAATAGTTGAGTTACGCTTTTAGATGTTAGCTCTATTATGTTATACGTGATACATTGAATACTTAAAAATAATAGCAAAGGTTTCAGAACTTGAGTAGGTTAAAATATAAAGCTGGATGACAATAACTATTATTTCGTGACATTTTTCAATAAACGGAACACACGTATAAGTAAAATATTGATTTAATGAAATTTTTATCAGAAAATATATCTAAACTGCCCTACGTAGCATAAATATCCTATCTGGCATTTTTTTCATTTTTGAGATAACACCAGATTTGAAAATTTCATAGTCTAATTCATCATTCTACAAAATATGAAAAACCTATCTTTTGTGCAAGTATGTTAAAACCAATAGTGAAAAATGCTCTATCTGCTTATTTGCAGCAATTAGAAATAACTCCATTAGAAATAACTCAGCTTTAAATAACTCAACAATATCAATAATAAACTATTATTGTAAAATACGTTAGTCACACAAAATAAAACCTGGCTGAAATATAGCTCCCAGCCTTGGGCAGTTGTTGAGCAGAAATGGAAGTCAACGTTTTTTCTTGCTTTCAAAATCAACGAACTATATATTTGTTGAGTGGCCGTTATTAGCTCAATCTGACGGATTACGACTGGTGATAATATTTTAATATAAGCATGATAAATGCTTACACGTTATCTTTTCATTTGACTAGGCGAAATTAAACTTTATTTTATTATTTGGAGAGAAAAAAGTCATTAAATCTACATATTAACTGGGACAATTTCATTGTGGGTTTTTTTGAACATGTTAAAAAAGGAAAGCATAACTCAAAAGTCTGCAAGCGATCTGTTAGGTATTCAAGAGAATGATTAGGCTGAAACAAGTGAGTTAATTGTTTATAATTTTATTTATAATATATGTTTTAAGAAGTGCCACCCTGGCCCCATTATTAAGTATTGTCAAACTTTTGTTTGCAGATGATAAAAATTTGATAGCGTCCAAATTATTACACTATAAGCTGTATTCAGGAAGAAAGTTCAAAGTAAATGAAGGAAAAAATAGGAGGTGGACAATTCTCTCAATTCAGGATTCGTTGGATAGTAGTTTATTGGCTGTGAATAGCCAAAGAGACATTAAAGTGAAGTATGAAAAGCTTAAAATATAACGATACGAATTTATGTATCCAACCAATTATTGTATTGAAAGGTCAAAACTTTTATGTTGTATCTGATGATGTTTTTCAAAAAAGTCCCGTTTTTGTCTGCTTCAGATGCTCTGTTTAAGCTAATTTTTGTACTGAATTCAGAATACGCTTTTTTAAGCTATAATATGCGGGCCTTTATTCAAAGATATTTTTATGAGATTGATATAAATAATTCTACATCTTCATCTAAGATAAACTTTTTAATAAACCAACTTTATGTTTCAACAAAATCAAATAAAAAATGATCGGTTGCCTTGCTTGTAACTTTAGATTTAACTGTTTGAATGACTACATGTTTGTAAAATCATAAATTTCAATTCATCTCCAAACAATCTTGTAAGCAAACTGCTTGTTATCGGTTTTTTTCTAACATATGTTTTTCAAAAAAACATTTGAGATTTTTTTACTAATTTTCGAAAAAAATTAATACTTAACTCACTTCGCCGAAAATTCATATTTCTTTGTATATATATATATATATATATATATATATATATATATATATATATATATATATATATATATATATATATATATATATATATATATATATATATATATATATATATATATATATATATATATATATATAGGGTATGATCAATAAGTAGTAGGACTAAATAAATTTAAATTTTTTTATTGAACTTATCGGTGAAAATCTTTAGTATTCCTCGAAATAGCACCCTTGTGCTCCGACACAACGCGTATAACGTGATTCCCAATGCACGTACGCCTTCTGAAACTCGCTTTCCGGGATCCCCTTCAGAGATGCCGTCACGGCCTCTTTGACGTCTTCTACGGAGCTGTATCGGTTGCTCTTGAGGTCCCGCTTGAGCCGAGGAAAGAGGAAGAAGTCCGGCGGTGCCAGATCTGGACTGTATGGGGGGTGGAGCAACGTGGCAACCCCATGCTTGGCCAAAAACTCCCTCACGAACAGCGCGGTATGGCACGGCGCGTTGTCGTGGTGAAGCCTCCAAGAATCGGCGATGTTTGGCCGCACGCGGAGGACGCGTTTGCGCAACCTGTCAAGCACGTCCACGTAAAATCTGGCATTTACAGTTTGTCCAGGGGGTACAAACTCCCTGTGAACCACACCACGACGGTCAAAAAAGCAGATGAGCATGGATTTGACCCTTGACTTGCTCATTCTGGCTTTCTTTGGACGCGGGGAATTGTTGGTGTGCCACTCGGCACTCTGGCGTTTGGTCTCCGGGTCGTACTCAAAACACCACGTTTCGTCACCGGTAATCACATTGTCTAAAAAAATTTGATTTTCTTGGACACAGTTCCGAATTTCCTGGGAAATTTGCACACGATTCACTTTTTGTTCATCACTCAGGACTCTTGGCACAAACTTGGCGTACACCTTCCACATGGCCAAATCTTCAGTAAAAATTTTTTGGGCGGTACCGTATGAAATCCCTAACTCATCAACAATCAGACGAATGTTTGTGCGCCGGTCAGTGTCCAGGAGCGCCTTCACTTTGGCCTCATTTTCATCAATTCTTGAAGTTGATGGGCAACCAGCGCGCTGATTCCCGCCCCTCCCGGAACAGCTTATGCCACTCGAACACTGTTGAGCGGCTCATGGCAGCATCCCCGTAGGCGTCCTTAAGCATTCCAAGGGTCTCCGTTGCGGTTTTCCCGAGTTTGACGCAGAATTTAATGGCGTAGCGCTGCTCGAGATTTTTCTCCATCTTGGATCGCGACGACACTTGTTAACATAGGTTCACAAAAATCGACGTACTTTCTCTATGCTTGCTCGCAGACGATTGGGACAAAAATATCGATCTCTTCGGAAGGCTCCCCACTACAAACCCTAAGTGGTTCGACCACTCTCCACCGCTCCGTTGGCACTACAGACATTTAGTCCTACTACTTATTGATCATACCCTGTATATATATATATATATATATATATATATATATATATATATATATATATATATATATATATATATCATCATCAACGTGGCACAACAGCCCGACGTCGGGCCTTGACCACCTGAATATATATATATATATATATATATATATATATATATATATATATATATATCAGCAATATGATTAAGAGAGATAATCTCTGGAGTGGCCGATCCGATTGAGATGAAATTTTCGGAGGACGTAGATGTATATAGTAGGTAGGTCCATGACTTGCTAAATCTTAAACCTTTTGGCGGCGGCGAGCGTTTTAGTGACTTTTGAGGTACTCCTATATTTCCAAGCAGTGTAAATTTTTGTTAAAAAAAGGATTGGGAATGAAATATTATTATGTTCTAAGCTTGTCTATGATAAAGAATTGGAAATTTTGAGCCGTGTGTGGGTGCAGCGTGCCTAAAAGTAGGCAAGGATTTTTATTCAAATTTTCATTTGTCATTATTTCTGACAAAAATATTGGATCATCGTGAAATTCGCCGAGCGTATTGGTCTTGACTAAAACTTAACACACATGGATTTCCAAGGTAGTGCGGGTAACCCTGTAGCTGCGGCAGGCTCCTGATAAAAATCTTTCAAATCATTGATTCTCCTCAAAATTTTTTGATTTTGGACAAAAAATTCATATCATTGATAAATTTTAACTTTTGTGCATCATTTCAAATTGAAATTTTGCAAATTCCGATTTGCACAAGAACGGCAACCCATCACCAAATTACCTCTATTTTCAGCACTCGAAAGTTCTGTTCACGAGAACTGACGACCGGATTATCCGATCATAATAAAATTTACAGGGCATATTGGCATTAGCTAGGAGCAAATCTGATAGAAGTGATTTTGAATTGCGGGCAACCATGTGGCAGTGGTACCATCTTGAAAAATCACTGAGAAAAAAAACCGGTTTTTATTTTATTTGCAAGAGTTAAAAACAGAAGTTAGCTCAGTAGTGCCTGACAATTTTTAATATATTTGGCCGAAAAACATATCATTTACAAACAGTATTAGATTCGTTTTTTTGCTCCCCTTATCCATAACAGAACAATGCTAACCAGTGCAGATGCATTGGAAACAACAACAACTCTTGTTATGCATAGGGGGAGCTGTTGTTGTTTCCAATGCATCTGCAGTTGATAGCATTGTTCTGTTATACCTAGGGCGAGCAAAATAACACGCCTATTGTAACTTAATTATTCTTATAAGAGATCGAATATATGTTTTATCCATGCAACTTAAATATAACATTGTAAACAATAGAATGGAGTAATTTTTATTAGAGACTATACTTTTCAATAGGGAAAAGGCATAGAAAACCCTATTTCTGATTGGCTTAAGCTAATGATTAAAACTACTATTTAAAAACTCTAGCGCACCTGAACCAATAATGTTCGATGAGCAATAGAAGAATCGTGCAGATTTTGAGTGCATATTCTACCACACGTGCTTCAACCTGTTTCGAGGGCAAACCCGCTTTGATCTCATCAACGCATTGAAACACAAAGGGTGGAAAGTTCTCGGGGTCAACATTTGCATGAATTTCAAGATTTAGGAAAGTCAAACACTACAAAACTGTGAAAGTAGCATCTCCTGTAATACAAATAAAGAAAATGCTTAGTATTTGCAACACTTAACCAGCGCTAAAACTTAAAGTCTCCCACAACTGTTTCACGTTTCGATTTAATTTGGTAACTTCGTCGAAAGTTCCAGAGATAGAAAAATGGTTGGGATCATTATCCGAAAAATTTCCAGAGCTTAGAAAATTTAAACATTGGTAATTTATTCTCATCGTGATTGCTCGCGATATGAATACTTAATGTAAGCATTTATTGATACGAAAATAGCAAAAACACCTCGCGCTGGCAACCCTTTACTAGCATCAAAGCCATTAATATATCACACCTGCCTCACATTGAAATCAACCTACCCAGCAAAATTCGCGTTGATCCGATGACTGCATTGGAAGTTATAGGCGTTCAAAGAAATTTAGGGCTACCAGTCGCAAAAGTTTTCAAATTTTCGAAATGTTAATTTTTGTTGTTGATGGGCACTACAAGATCATAGCCGTTCGAAAATTTTACGATTAAATCGCTTAATAAATATATGGCAGAATACACAAAACCAACAATAGCTGGCAGCCCAATATTCGTTTTTCAACCAGATTCTTCCTGAACAATGCCTACAGTAAGTTCCATTTACCATATGAATATCGTTTTGATGTCATGACTCTATTGGAAGTTATGTGGCAAAAACCTTTTTTAACTGGGAAAATTTTCAAAATCCAATACATCAAATTACTATAGCTGGCAGCTCCAACCGAATTTTTCAACCAAATTTTTACCACACGTGGCTTAGAATAAAGTTCAGCTTCTGTGTGAATTTCGTGAAAATCTGGTCACGGAATCAGAGTTCATAGGGCAAAAAGCAGTTTTTTTCTTTGTAATTTTTCAATATGGCACCACTGGCACAGAGCTGCTTGCATTCCAAAAACGTACTTAATACCAATACATTTTGTGAATTTCAACTGTATCTGAAGATTGGGTCGTGAGTTCTCGTGAACAGAAGTTTTTGGTGTTTAAAATATAGGTAAATTGGAAGAGCGCTACCATTCTTGTCCGATGTGAAATTTCAAAAGTTTTGCTTTGGTTGTATAAAGATTTCTATACGAGTAAGTTATCACTGTAAAAGACGAAATTTTTCAGGAGAGTCGATGGTTTGAAGGTTTTCATTTTCAATGCCTGCCGTAGCTGCAGGGTTGCCAGCATGTTAGTAAAAAAATACAGGAGTCTACAACTTAGTGATACAGAGCGGAAGCTCATAGTCATGTACGAGTGTTTGAGTGGTTTTCTCGTTGATGACCAGCCTCGCACTGGCCATCCTTCAACAAGCAGCAATGACGAAAGTGTTTCTAAAGTCCGGGAAAAAATTAATGAAGATCGTCGGTACATCGTTAACGAATTATCTGAAGCTACTGGTATTAGTTGGAGTTCAATTCAGCGCATTTTGACCGAAGACTTGAACATGAGGAGTGTTTCGGCGAAATTTGTTCTACGGCTGCTGAAAGAAAAATGAGCTTGAAAGTGATCCGAACTTTTTGTCTAGGGATGTAACAGGTTACGAGAGTTTGTGCTATGGTTACGACCCCGAGACAAACTAGGCGTCCAGTCAATGGAAGACTTCAAATTCACCCCGTCCCAGAAAAATCAGGCAGGTCAGATCGAATGTGAAGACCATGTTGATCTGTTTTTTGACATCAATGGAATCACGCACTATAAATTTGTCCCAATAAGTCAGACGGTGAGCCAAGAGTATTACGTGGTGATTTTGAGGCGACTGCGAGAGCGAGTGCGCAGAGCAAGGCTATAATTATGGGAATCGGGCGAGTGGCTTCTTCACCACAACAACGCACCTGCGCACACAACTCTTCGAATCCGCCAATTTGTGACATCACAGGGCATGCCACTTGTTCTCCACCCTCCTTACTCTTCTGGCCTGGCCCCGTGTGATTTCTTTTTGTTTCCCCGAATGAAAAGAGACTTGAAAGGGCGGCGATTTCTGACTGTGGATGAGGTGATAACGACTTCGACGAGTGCTTTATACATTATCACAGTTGAAGAGTTCCAGGGCTGTTTCAGTCAGTTGAAAAAAAATCGGACGAGCATATTTCATCTAATGAACAGTACTTTGAAGGAGATTATTCATTTATTGCAAATATCTGCAATAAATAAATCGTTATAAAAGTAGTCTTGTTACTTTTGGGTCACTCCTCGCATTATGTGTTGAGGATGCGATATTTCTCCTTGGGAAACTTTCTACCAACACTTCGCAAAATTTAATGTATTTGCTATTTGAGGCTTCAAGTTTAATAGTTTTTTTATGTTTTCGTTTCGAAAATAATTTTCTCTTTTACATTTCGATTTAAATTTCAGAATGAAGTTTTGGCAATGCTTAAATTTTGTGTCATAGAATACTACCCAAACACATTACTTATAAACTGTATTGTACTAAAGCGATGTCGACTAGTAGGGACTAATTAGGCGTTTGGTTCGTGCTCGGCAATCACGTTACGTAACAGAATATCTTCTTCGGACGAGCCTCTTTACTCTCCATTTCAGGTGCCCAAACGTTTTCCGTACGTGACAGAAACGTATTTTTGCCTTAGTGCTGCCACTTTGAAAGCCTGCTTTAGGTTTCAGCTAGGTAGCAAAATAAAATTGGCAATATATAAGATCTCGGTGTCATTATGGTTGAAAAGCTCCTCTTCAATGCATATTATGAGGGAGTGATTTTTAAGCCAGTAAACGGCTTGGATTCATTGAACGACTAATCAAAGAGTTTCAGAGCGTTTGTATGCGTGCATTATCTGGAACACCGTTTTCGAAATTCAAAACCAAAGTTTATAATCTCTTCGAAAGCAGATCCTACTATTCGATCATAAAGATCTTTTGCGTCATTGTAATTTCAGCAATATTAATTATAAATCTCACCTTAGACTTCTCAACAAAGTACCATTTGATCCAGAATGTAAATGTTATGCTTCGATTTCGATGTTATTAGCAGCTGACTGACAAGGTCGGCTATTTACAGAATATATTGTACTTAATACGCTTGTGAGAGCCACTAGATTTGAACATTGGCCTATTAAATACAATCATAGCACAGATTATGTTTCAGATAAGCCAACAAATAGGTGAAGCAATATACTCAATACGGTAAGCCAATAAACCTATTTCGAAAGCGTCTTTTAAACGACGCTGTACTTACACTGTTTTATTTATTTGAATTTGTGTTTTATTTGAATTTTATGTACTAATTTAGTTAAATATTTTGATTGCTTTATTAAATGACCTTGATTCGCACGTAAAAAAGGATATATTCAAGAAGAAGGTGACAAAATCAAAAATATGGTCTGACCTACTATCTAACTTTTTCCTCGAAGAAAAGCAGGGATTATTAATCCATTAAATCTCGCAAGCTATCATAAGTCCAAACTAGGGGAGGGTAGTACATTTTCATTTCTTCACTGTCAAATCCAAGCATATCCCCTCCAATTTCATTCAGGCCGACCCTTGATTGTCAACCTGACAGGTTCACTTAAACGTGTTTTATGCGCGAGAGAATCGAATTTGCTACTGGTGGAAAGTTATACCGTCGATGTCCACTCTATTTCCACTATCTCAGTGCAATTTGCCATTTTGATTTTTGATTTACTGAATTTGAACCAGTGAAACGCCATGCTTGAAGTGAGCTGATCTTCGTTTTCATATTCGTTTCAATAAGTCTCAAAAAATCAAACAGGTTTGAAGGATTTACAAATTATAGTTAGTTTTAGATTTATTTAGACAAAGGATTTAGTCTTCTGTCTTTGCCTTCTACAACTAGAATTTTAGATACACAGGATACTCTATTCTCTATTGCTTGCAAAAAAATCATTGCAATTTAAAAATGGAGCTGTTACCAGAATCATCAGCATGTGGCTTCCGGAATAAGATTTAAATGATTGACGGCCAACATAGGCTTTTTACTTAATTCAAATTTGAGTAATAATACAGTTTACAATTCAACGAATTTGTTGAAAAATTTCAAAGATAAAGATTACTGTAGCTTAGGTACTTGGATAGTCATGATATATATGATTTACTTGAGTTTTTTTTAGGAATCCATCCAAAATAGATATGTACTTACAGTTGTTGGGTCCTGAAATTAAAGAAAAAATAAATGAATTAGAATAATCGTTTGACTGAAAAAAATTACAATATTTTTAATAGCTTATCAAATCTGTACTAAGTGACAAAATATGAATTTTATAGGAAAACATTGTTAGAGATTTTCGTAACTTTGAACACTTGGTATTCGTTTGTATGGTAATTTGTTGAATCTATTTTTATGTAAGTATGTCAACATTTTAAGTAGAGATGAAGCGTATATACTGGAACAGGTATATGGAACAGGTATTTTTTGGAACAACCGGTACCTAGTACGAGATTCAAAAATACTAGGTACGAGTATTTTTTTGAGCTATACATGTAATCAAGAATTTACCCAATAAATTTCTTCGTTTTTATTCATTTCAATAAAACAGTGACGTAATAGTATCCTAATATTAATATGCACTCGTATTGCAAGTGCTTTCATACTCGTATTTCATACTTTCATACTCACGAGCATTTCGTACTTGCAAGTATTTTCGTATCGAGTATTTTCGTATTGCGTATTTTCGTATCGAGTATTTTCGTACTTGCAAGTATTTTATTCAATTTTACAAAAAGTTTTTAGGGCAAAACTAGCTGAAATCGGACAAAATCGGCCAATTTTGGGTTATAGTGGCTTGCGACATAAAGGGCCAAGACCTATTGCTGTGATACAAAAATTTAGGTTTTGTAGGGGAGTAAAGGGTTTTTTTTTTTGGAAATAGTTTGACAAAAACTACCTTTACGGCGCTTTCGTTGATTGAAAGTAGTCGGAGAGTATAATAGTGACATTTTAAGGACGAAAAAATTGTTGATAGGGGAAATTGGGCAAAAACGTCCATTTTTTCCAAAAATGTTTGTTTTGGTCTTAATTTCCATACAAGTCTGGGAAAAAGACGCCTAGTTTCGAAGGTACGGCAAAATGAAATCCACCAGACAACCGTCTGGAAAAACTGAAAGTAGCACTAAAAGTGCTAAGTAGGAAAATGTTCGCCAGTTGGCTTCTCCGGCTGTGCTGAGGCCCTCCTCGTGACTGCAAGTCGCCACGAGAGTATCTCCAACCCTACCGGGGCTGTGAAATTTACGAGACCGCGGGAGGTAAGCTGCCCTTGGACTCATGTCCAGCCTTACCGAAGAGGTTTGTTCCCCTAGTGGGTGCATGTTTAATAGGCGAAACATTTTGTTTTTATTATTTCTTAATAATATTTTCGACAAACTTCATGCTTCAGTTAGGCGAAGTGGAAAACCGACTGTTTTAGATTAGCCAGGAAATGTTTGATATCAGAGATCTATAGATGGCAACAGGATTAGTTGGTCCTATCTTAGTGAATTTTTCGACACTGGTAATTTAAACGAATACAGGAGGTGTTTTCTGCATATAATAAAATGAAAATCAAATTAAATTGATTGAATTTGATTGTTTTCCTTTAGATGGCTCCTAGATTGGAGAAAGACTTGCCAAATAAGTGACCGACCATTGGAAAGTTACGGACAAGCTGTACGGACTAATGACTCGGTATCCTTCCCCATCACCATTCTAGCTTGCAAACTTTGTGTCTGGTGGGTGGGATGCGGCATATCATACCGCTTCATTACATCACTGCAAATCGCATGTACTTGTATGTATATATGTACATACTTCAAAAAAATACTAGCTAGTATTTTTGGAACAGGTATTTGGTACAGGTATTTTTTTGTACTCGTACTAGGAATACCTAGTATGTGAACATTCGAGTACGATCCAACTCTAATTTTAAGCCCTTTTAAAGTATAAGCAATGTTACTTTATGGCTTCCAACCAGATTTGATAAAATGAGCTTAGTGCGATTTCGCAATAAAACATGCATTCTACTTTGGTGATATGTCCACTTCAAGCACTGCAAAGCAGAAAATATTCGCCCATAAATTGAGAAAAGCCAAGAAAATAAAACAGTTTTCTTGGACATTATGTTCATTGCTTTATTTGAAGAAAAAATTTAAGTAAAAGAGAAAGGTAATGTTGTTGCATTAACACCAAATAAATCATATTTTACCCTATCAGTGGCAGAAATAACGAGAAACGTCGAGAAATATCTTCTCATACATGAATCTCCTCACAGTACCGAAAGAACGCTGATAAGAATCTTCAAGAAGCCAAAACACAAACAGATATTCATAGGGAGAGAGAAATCGAGAATAGCCCTGAAGTAAGCAATTAGAATCTACCTTACCCAAACGTGGTATAAATATCGCCGGTGAGGTGTCTTTGCTAAATCAGTTTTATAAAGCGATTCTTGCAGAATGAATCTGTTGAATTAAGTATTTCCTGGCGCGTTAATTTAAAAACGAGTCAATTGTAACGTGAGTGATATATGGTTAGAAGTGCGATATTGTTTGAATAAAAGTGTGATTAGTTGTAGAAAACGAATTGTTTTATTTCGTAAACGCGGAGAATATTAATTTGACGAATCGTGTTTCCAGTGGGAAAACACAACAATATTATCCCGATTTGTAAAAAAACAAGTATATTTACTTCGAAAATACTGAAATAGTTAAGAAGTTAGAGCCACAAGCGAACAGATAATTGAGCATGTACTTGATTTATAATGATATCTCTGAAGGAAAATCTTCTATGCTGCTAACTATTCAAACAAGCCAACAGTTTAGAAGTAAAGTGCACTATCTGACGAGAGAGTGCTTTTCAATATTTTTAAAACGAACAGAGGAAAGGCACTACGTCCGGACAGGGTTTTTACCTTGGAACCGATTGGGCAATGCCTTTTTTGATTGGGTAAAATCGTCAACTTTCAATGCAGAAAATTATTCAATCTCACATTAAAAAATGATATAATCCTGTATTAAAATCAAATTTCGTCAAAATTGACTTAGTGCCCAGATATAAATCCCACAATTCTGATACAAGTGTTACTATTACAAAATTTCAATTGACAAGCAAAGAAAAAAGGTCACCATTTAACATTTGGTAAAATACCCTTTCGCTCAATGAAATGCCAAGCAGATTCAGAAATCAATACCTATCTAAACTAAGTGAGCTGATGTAAACAGATTGTTCAATTAGGTACGCACGAATGTTATCGATATTTTGACAATGTTTTCTCTCCACGAACAAAGTCTTCACTATGTCTCAGCAAATTGCCGAAACAACCATTTAAATAAACGTCTTCTTACATTTTATAATCGCGACAGCGAATACCCAAGTCACAGCCGTTTGCTATTTACAGAAGAAACACTTCAACCCTCTTCAGTTAAAAATTAAGATAAATTGCTGGTCATTTATCTCTTCCTTTTGCAGGAGTTTATTTCATGTTTGTAATGTCCTACAAGAATATTGTAGTGGCGAATTTTGCCGATAGGAATACTTGTACTCCATATGCGAGAGCGAGAAATATATTCATGTAAGCAGGTGAAGCAAAAGTGCGAAAAGTGGAGAAAAAATAGAGATATGTATTTTACTTGGAAAAAACGTGACCATATCCTACTTGCAACAAATCATAATGCAAAGAAAGAAATTAATAAAATTAAATAGGTAATCGAACATCATATAATCCAAATCAAATCATTTATAGTATAAATTGGTCGTTTTCTTCAAACATTAGAGTGCATAAATACATCTATAATATAAAAAGCCTTTTTCATTTTGATAATTTGAGTTATTTATGCTACGTCAAGCCACAATGGAACGTCAAAGATAGCTCGTGGAAGTGTTTATCGCGTATGTAGACCCCCTATTGGTTGGAGGGTTTTATTTTGCAAAGCTTAACTAAGCTATAATCGTAATTAGACTACTAAAATTGTTTTAATTGGATGCAAGATGGGCTAAAGGTTAATACTACGAAACTAAAGGGTTGATACTACGAAACTAAAACGTAAAATTTAACTAAACTGCTTTCATTATTATAATACTGCAAGCATATTTTGAAAAAAAAAACATACTAGCTTTACCCCTGGATATAATTTAATGTATTTCTCTACGAAACTCTACCAGCACATCTCAATCCACACTATTCACTACGCGCATTTCAATCCACATTATTCACCACACTATACACAGCAGGAATAGAGAAAGGGTTTTTGTAAAGTCTCATGGGGAATATTTGACTTCTCTATCAGTTGAATACATTGTTACAGCAAGAATTCTCGTGACAGAGTTCTGTAGGACGGGTGCGAAAAAGTGAAAGGTTTGCATTTTTATCTTGAAAGATAGTAGAAAAAAGGAAATATGGAGGATAATAATCAAGGAGCAATAGGTACGTATATTTTTGTTGATAATAAGTTCATTACGGGAATTATTATTGCTTTCATTGTTATTTACTCTGATTTGTTAATGATATGAATATCACTATTTGTACACAACTAATTGGGGAAGTAAAAATCGTAGAGTGATAAATCGTTTTTATTACACACCTAGCAGATGCAATAATACTTTGCGTTTGTTGAATTTGGATATATAGTTGAATAAACAAAACTGATTCAATTAATTACAGTTTTCTTTTCTGCATAATTTTGTTGCTCTTTCCCAACGGGAAAAATAATGCTTACGGATATATTCGGTAAGCATTTCGCGCAATGCGTGGAAGCATTACCGGGCCATTACATGTTGTTTCTTTTTAACATTGCATGTCCTAGGCTGGGAAGATTTATACAAGGGGAAACATATGCTTTTAGCCTTATAGTTTTATGTATAAGAGCTTTTTGGAAAGTACGACATCGTATTCCGTCATCTACGGTGAATACGAATTAAAGCTTTGAAAATTCGTATCTCAGCATGTGTGGTTTTTGCGTGCTGAGTGATTGTGACGCTCATTGGAAATCCCAATAGCGCATGCTCTTTGCTACAAGGGGGAATTGGTATTTGACTTACCTGTGATGATTTGAAATGCTCCGAAATTTTCATCTTTCCGCTTTATATAGCAGACTACCCATAACCGATGTATGCTCGTAAGTTTTTTCCCCCTTGTTTCTGCGAGTGATGTTCATTGGACAGTCTTGGACTTATAACATATGAGCTTTCTCTCTTGCAACATTCCCCATGCTCCAAGTCATGTATACGAGTATATCTTATAATTGCTGGAAAATAGCTTTGGAAATAGGAAATTCGTATTACTAGCATTGTTTGATTGATGCATTACGCCAGAATACATTACCGCGATTCCCGTTGGGTTGGTATGCTATACTAATACTCTTGAAACATTGATTTATGCTTTTTCGTTGCCAGATTTTTTGGCTAATTTCTTCTCTCATTCTCTAGGCTCTGATTGCAGCGCAGTCAATATTTTGCCTTTTTGTCAGGATTGTGATGCGACAACAACAAAACAACATAAATCAAATTATCTATCTCCCTTTTTGTTAAAAGCAAAGAGCTCCAAAGTCCTCACTTCTGGAGTGCTGAAGGGACCTGTCAAATTTCTCGGAACCCGTGGCATATTTTAATCGCCACCAAAATTATCGTATAATAGCACGAAAATATTTACCATATTTAACTTGTAAATTTTTAGCCATTAGCCTTATTGTTGTAGTGGCGGACTTATTGTACTTCATCTTTGCTTATAGTCCGGGGAAATCTAACATGGAGCTTCGGAAAAATTAGGGGAAAGCTGAATTTTGGTGTGAACTTTGGTACTGGCGTGTTTAACAAAATGTCAAAAGTCCCCATCGATCCGAGTACTGCGTAACTTTTTATACGGGGTCAAAAGTCACCAAAAGTAACCTTTCCTGAATATCTCAGTAACGGTTACGTCTTCAGAAAAACAATGTATGACGAATTTGTAGCTTAGAAAATTTCAAACAAAAAAGATTAGAGCACTTTTTCCTGTTACCATAACCGTTTTTGAGATATATTGATCTAAACATTTGTTACTAACAGCATCCTCTTTCTCACGGCATGTTAGTATTATCCGATTTTGATTATGACTTGGCATGTTTGTGAGTTTGTTTTTCTATGTTTAAGAGGCGCATGAAAAAAACATGTTAATAAACGTATCTACCATACTCCGGGGTAGATGAAAAAGTGTGCTCCGAGAAGTTCCCCCACCCCCTTTGCCATAAAATGGTATCGCTGAACATCCATCCCAAATCTTCAGAAATGAGCTCGTTGCCTACTGTTTGACCACTGTTAAACAAGATAAGATCACTTTTTATCCTGTTTAGGATCACTTTTTATCCTGTTAATTGCCTATTATTGACATCGCAAGACCAGCCATACACCCACACGGCACCCACCCCCGCAAACGAACCATCCCGAAATAACCGGTTTTTTAGTTTTTTTTTCATACCGTCTTATCCCATGAACGATCAGGGCAAGGTCACGTATTTTCACGTGAAAATTGGTTTCGAGACGTGTCATGTCACTTTGGCGCTATGCAGTCTTCACAGGATTGGTAAAAAAAAACTGATTATTTGGGGATAATCTGCAGCGGGTTGAGCTCCTATAATGTCAAGAATGAGTGTTTACTGAATTATGCCATGATATTATCTTGCTTTTTCATACTCCTAGGGCCATGATATGTTACAAAACCTATTTTCACCTGCAATGTTGTTGTTTTGTCCTGCCCCTTCGTGGAATATCCCATACATGATGCAGCAATACAGTTTATTTCCGAGAAGAGAGTAGCGAGCAGATGTCCCTACAAGTGTTATGGCAAAGGGGGGTGGGGCGTGGTGGGTACTTTTCGGAGTACACTTTTCCACCTACCGTGGAGTCTGGTAGATAAGTTTGTTTACATGTTTTTTTTTGTTTAAATGTTTTTTTTGTTAAAACAGAAACACAAACTCACAAACATGCCAAGTCGTAATCAAAATCGGATAATATCAAGAATTATTAGTGCTTTACCTGAGAATTGTAAAGTTATTTGTTTTCACTTCCAGAGATACGTTTTTTCACTTTTATTTTCATACATCACCACGTCTGCCCATCCACCAGGCCTCGGATTTCCAGCCATCTGTATATATTATAACCTTCTTTTTTTCGCCCATACTTACAGTTGTTTATTTTTTATGTCTATAAAATCCGAGCCAATGATGGCATATATAAATTGAGAAAGACAATGCTGTTAGTAACAAATGTTTAGATCAATATATCTCAAAAACGCTTATAATTACAGGAAAAATTTAAGCTAAGCTACAAATTCATCATACATTGTTTTTCTGAAGACGTAACCGTTACTGAGATATTTAGGAAAGGTCACTTTCGGTGATTTTTGACCCCGTATAAAAAGTGACGCAGCACTCGGATCCATGGGGACTTTTGACATTTTGTTCAACACGCTAATACCAAGGTGCACACCAAAATTCAGCTTTCCCGTAATTTTTCCGAAGTTCCGCCTTTTTTATGTCGGATTTCACTGGACCATCATTAGTAAAAATTCGACAAACGAAAATATTAGCACAAATAAACACCGGTGGGATATGACGCTTTGAAACATTTCTCTATTTTTATTTCGAATATTAACGTTCTTTTTTTCCACACACATTTCGCTACACAATTTTCAACTGCAGAAATTGCTAATGTCAGTCAGTAGAGTTTCGCGCGGTGAAACGAAATATTTCAGGGAATCTTTGAAACTTTTCGCACACGATTTCACAACGGATAGTAAAAGAATTAAGATAATTCCTTTGAAAAACCTTCATTTGCAGCCTTTCATAAGGAAAATATAAACTAGCTTGCCTGAAAGTCTCATTGACATTGAAAGAATGGTAGACTATCGAAAATTTGATATTAATTGAAATTGATGAAAAAACATTTTACGAACAATCGTGTTCAAAGAATTCCTTTGATGCTTGTAATGTTTCCTCAGCTTAAAAGCATTTATTCACTTAGCATAATGAGATTCCGAAGCCATTTCTTTTAAATTACTATCTTAACCTAATCACTGGCAAGCATATTTAGATTGATTCAGACCCCAGTAGAAGGGTAGTTTGATAAGTCAGGGACTTTTTGAGCAAAATATTTTTTTTTGAAAATTAAGCATTTTATTTCTCAACTATAATGTCACTATAATCCTATATAAGGGTAGATTTAGCTCTGCACACTTAGCCCAGCGTTTTTACAATTATTTTATTCCGTCCAAATAATAGGTTTCCTCAAGGTCTTCATAATAGGCGTTTGATTCAGTGATGACTTCTTCATTCGACCCAAATCTCTTACCGCCCTGTCATTTCTTCAGGATGGGAAACGGGAAATAGTCGTAGGGCGCTAAATCTGGAGGATATGCTGGAGCCCAATTTATGGATTTTTGCCATAGCGACTAAACACGTGTGCACCCGTGCACTATCTTAATGGAACCAAACTTTTTTCTTTACCATATGCAGTCGTTTCTGATTTATATCAATATCGAATCCGTCCAAAAGCTCTGAATAATATTCGCTGGGATCGTGATCAATGTGAATGATACCACGTGCATCCCAAAAAATTGTGGCTATGGCCTTGTTGGCTGACCGACCTATCTTGTTCACCCGAAGAAACCTGGTGTGGTGTGATGGATCCACGTTTTGTCTACCGTAACGAAACGGCGCAAAAACTCATTCTTATTACGGCTGAACATTTCTCACCCCTGTGAAGTGGTCACACGATTTCGCTTATGGTCGAGTGCGAGCAATCGCGGCACCCATCTCGCGGATAGCTTCTTCATGGCCAAATATTCATGTAATATGTGATGTACCCACTCAGTTGAGATGCCTACAGTTGCAGCCACCTAACGCACTTTCATTCTCCGCTCGTCCAACATCATTCTATGGATTTTATCGACAATTTCTGGCGTGACCTCTTTTGGGCGGCCTGAACGTTCGGTATCACTTTTTAAACTATTTTTTAACCCTTAAAATTGGTGGTTCAAAGCCCCCATAGTATTTATTCAGCCTTGGTTTTAGCGATAGTTTTTTGATGCAAAAAGTAATGCTTAATCAGCCCATAAACTTCATTTTTTCCATTTTCGTTAAAATTCATGAGGTTGTCTGATTTCAATGGCTGTCAAACACAAGCTAAATGGCGTTACTTGCTCAAAATTTTGCAGTAGTCTATTAATGGATGGTAGTTGAAGGGAGTAGTGTTGCATTTAAAGTTACAAAAAGTAACTTACTTATCAAACTGCCCTCGTATTTATTTTTAAGAAATTTTTAACCAAATTTAATCAATTACAATGAAATGGCAGTAAACTTGTTCTGTGACTAAATGCAATCAATTAAGTGTTAGTACCCTCGTTTAATTGTATGTACTGAGGTTAGTTAATTCAATTTTTTATTAAAGATTTTTATGTATTCGCACTCAATATTGTAGGTAAATCAATTAATTCAGCATTTTTTTTTTACTGTAATATTAAGATACATTCGATTTTTCCCAAATTGACTTTTATCTGTGACATCTCTGTGGTCATTTATTTTGTTATACATTTCTTGGTGGTGAACTTATTTCATTCACTAATGCGGAAATTATTGATAGAGTGTGATCAGCGTGCATTTTTTTCACTTCAAAGTAGTAGTATAATAGTTTTCAGATTTCTCCTAAACATGCACTTAATTTGGGATTGGATGTCATGTGCATCGCCTGAATGATTAATTTCCCTCAAAATTGAGACAAACATCATCAACGACCATATTCATGTCTACGCTTCGTCTAAGAATCGTTTGATGACGAAACGCAGGTTTCAAGCGCTTGTGTGTCGACAACCGAAAATAATTGACGGTGTCAAAAAGTTCAGTGCCATCTTCACAGAGATTTCCATTTGAGAAATTATCCGCAAGTGCAAAAGAGTCAAAGATGCATTATTTACCATTTCATCTGAAGGCTGTGGGTACCTTTTTCGATTTTTTCTTTCAACAAAGATCACTATCATTTGTATGATTGCATTGGGGACTGGATTTCGAGAGATGTCATCGATCTCATGGTAAAACTCAAGAAGTGTCAACAGCATTGCAACAAATTTGATAAATTAACGTTCTACAAATTTTTTTGACAAGAAAAATTATTTTCGTTTCAGCCTAAAGGGCGATATGGAAAGCGGGACTAATGACGAGCAATGTTTTCGGCACTGTAAAACAAAATATGCAAAAGTCAAATAGTGGTTTGAAGTTCGAAAGTAAATTTAGAAATAGTCTAAATTTAGATGTTAGTAAATTGTCACACTTTTTCGGAAATTGAGCCGAAGTCAACTTCAAACGCTACCGCAGACATTTTAAGAAGTTGAATATTTTGAAAATAGCTTGATATGATTTTTCATTTATCAATATGCTGTTATGTTCAGGATGCATTCAGAGATTCAAGTATAAGATAGTACGCGTACCATATTCAGAGGTTTATTTGCCTTTATCGATGCATGTCAGAAGAATGCGTGCTGATTGGTAGTAAAAGATGAGATTAAAACCATTTAACGTTCAGTAGCCTAGTCCAGAAAACTTCAAAGGTTCAACTTTTGAATTACAGTGGATGCAGTTTCATTTTATGCTACTAATTCTCACAAGTATACTTAGAGGTGTTACCATTCTGGAAATAATATATGAAAGAATATAATATATATATATATATATATATATATATATATATATATATATATATATATATATATATATACTGCAGTTTGTGATCATGCCGCAGATCTCAGAAACATTTTCGTTTAGACATTTTCATCTGTTTTATATTTCGGCCTAAAGAGAGTGTCTGTTTGACATAATCTTATCTTTAATATATTCCTTGGTTCTCGTAAAATTCGTATTGATTCAGAGTGCTTAGCTACAGAGTTCAGCAAGAGAAGCGCTTGGCACCTCTCCGGCACTCATGCCAAGGGTATTTTTACATGGTCCTGTAAAAATCGATAGTGGTTAAAAATGCATTCAGATTTCGCAATGATTAACCTATAAATGCAGGAAAAGTACAATAAAATTATTGCCAGATATAACTTGGGTACCAACATCCTTTTGTGAGGCATGTCGCATATTCGAGCCAAAATGTTTGATTTTATTTATTTACCATATGGCCCAGTCATTTTAGCATAAAAAAGGGGTCAACCTCGGAATGGGAGATAATAAGCTGCATTTTTGTATATACCTTCATTTTGGGGTCCGTCAAGTTGCCCCAAAAGTCTCATAAAATCTCGTGTCTGCATCGAAAGTTATTCAAGGTCAAAGGTGCGAAAAAACGGTTTTTTGCGATTATCTTGGTTTCTATTGCTCCAATGATTTTAACAAATAGGATCAAAATTGTAGAACATACAATTTGCGACACATTTTATTTAAAGCATTTTTTCATGTGCTCAACCATTTTCCCGATAGAGGGCGGTAAGCGCGCAGCACTCAGCCATTTGTACTGTAATGCAAGGTCAACCGTGAGTACCTGTGAATACTACCTTCAGTTTTGAATTATTTGTATTATTTATCAGTAAATACATTGTATGTAATAGCATTACCTATTTTTAATATTTTCATTTGATAATATTTACCTTCCTTGTGTGATTAAAAACTAATTAAATGAAATACTATTTGTATATATAAATTTATTGAAAGTAGATTTTAAGTAATAAAATAATTATGTACTTTATCTTTAAAATGTGGAATTAAGTATAAGTACAACTGAGAAGACGGTTTCCTATAATAACAATTATACGCTAGTGACATTCGGATCTTACTAGCAATATACAACGCTCCAAAATCTGAGGATAATATCGACCATCTTCGATATACTCAGCTCATTAAATCTACAAAACTTAATAAACCTTTCCAATTATCTAATCTTCCACCGACAAGTGCAGCGGCTCATCAGCATATAAACGGTGTCTATTACCAAGTTCAAAAATGGTTAGGGCATGATTTAGAACCCCAGGAATGGGGTTGAGTGCTCCAAAATGAGTTCCTGGAGCCGATGAAAACAATATTACCATCAGCTTTCGATGAATTACTGAATACTCTATTTGGTAATTGTAAGAATGGATGTGATGCACGGTGCCGATGTAGAAAATCGGGGCTGCAATGCACTTTAGCTTGCGGCCAGTGTAATGGGCAAGCTTACCTCAATGCTGTTTCATTGCAAAGTGACTGTGAGCAAGAGAGTGCTTTTGACCCTGAAATTCAGGAAGGCCTGAAAACGCCAATTCAAGGCAACGAAGATGATGACAATGATACAGAAATTCCCGAACGTCCAGAAGATTACGATGATGAAGAAGAAAAGTAATACTTTTGATGCACTGAAAGAAAAATCTTGGTATAATCAACCATTTTCCTTAGTTGTTTTTGCGTCAACTACGGGCTATAGTTAAAACAACCATAAAAAAATAGTTGATTACTTTTATGCACCATGACGCGTGGTTGATAAACAATTTCATTCGGGGCATAAAAAACGTCCAAATGTTGAAACCATTCTACTTCGTGTAGAATAATTCCAAAGACGTTGCTCACTGTATTACGTTTGTTGAAATCAACTATTGCGAAGTAGTTTAAGTACCATAAAAACTGTTGATAATTCGAAACGTTGAAGTTTTGAGTGAATTGATGAATATTTTTCTATTTATCAACTAATTTTCGTGGTTATGAAACAATTAAAACAGTTGATTTCATGAACGTTGCGATATTTTTTGTACAACCAGAACCAACTACTTTTATATCGTTAAATTAACTATATTAACATAATAAAAATAACTATTTTCCGTAGTTCGTTTAACGATTTTGAATGAATCGTTGCAATACTATTAAAAATAGTTGAACCAACCAAGAGTTTATCTTTCAGTGTATTTAAATTATTAAAGATTGATAGATTAAAAATATGTAAAGCATATATATTAAATTGAATATATGTAAAATGTTATTAAATACAATGTATTTACTGATAAATAATACAAATAATTCAAAACTGAAGGTTTCACAGTTGACCTTGCAACACAGTACATATGGCTGAGTGCTGCGCGCTTACCGCCCTCTATCGGAAAAACGGTTGAGCGCATGAAAAAATGCTTTAAATAAAATGTTTCGCAAATTGTATGTTCTACAATTTCGATCCTAAGTGTTAAAATCATTGGAGCAGTAGAAACCAAGATAATCGCAAAAAGCTGTTTTTTCTCACCTTTAACCTTGAATAACTTTCGACGCAGACACGAGAATTTATGAGACTTTTGAGGCAACTTTGAGGACCCCAAAATGAAGGTATATACAAAAATTCAGCTTATTATCTTTCATTCCGAGGTTGATTGCTAAAATGACTGGGCTAATAGTGGAATAAGTTCAAACCAAAAATCATGTTGCCGTAGCACAATAATATTATTAATAATAATAATAATAATAGTAATAATAATAACAATAGTAATAATAATAATTAAAATAATAATAATTGCTTTATTCAATTCAAGTAAACTTAACATAATTTCACAATTACTTAAACCGAATGTTATTTAGATATCAGACAAGGATTTAACAGCTATAAAATATATGCATAAGAATTTTAGTTTGTAATTGGCTACTATAAGTATTTGATTTGAAGAGTAAAAACAAGTTTAGAAAACCTCCTGAGCCTTAAACTAACTTTAATAGTCGTAATATTATGTGAAATTGGCCTTACAGAAGGCAAGTTTTGAATGACTTCACATTTACTGACAATTTTGTTGCCTATTCCTCGAGTATTTAAGACAATGCATGTGATATCAGCTAGCTTGTGAAATAGATGGGTAGAAAAGTAGTATGGTTTATTTAAAATAATTTTGAAACATTTCATTACTTTTGGAGTTTCTCTATAAACGAAGAGGATGATAAATAGGGTTGAATTATTTTTGCTAAATAAGTTGGAAAAGAGAGGTTAATAAGCTTGTAGATAAGACCATCGTGCCAGACATTGTCGAAGGTTTTTTGAATGTCAAGAGCAATTAATCTCGTGGATTGTTTTTCGTAGAAGCTTTTATTGATATGGTTTGAAACTTATTATTGATGCAAAATCCAGGTATGATGCCAAATTGCCAATTAGGTATTATTGAGTCACTATCTAGTTTCTGATGTACATATGATAAGATTAATTTTTCAAAAATTTTGCTTAGTGACGGCAATAGACAGATAGGACGATAGTTCTGGAGTAGTTTAGGATTTTTATCCGGTTTATCATGGGTATGATGATGGCGTTTTCCTAGTTGTCAGGGAAATAGTTTAGTTTGAGACAGCAGTTAAATATGTAGCATAAGAGTACTTTATCGTTTTTGAGCAGATTTTTAAGGAGGATATTAGAAATTTGATCGTCACCTGCAGCAGATTTTGACTTTATCTTATTTATAATTTTCCCGATTTCAGCGGAAGGTAATTGCGCCAAAATCAGAAGGATGGTCATCTAGCTCTTTAATTTACAGCCGGTACCAATGCAACATGAAAGATGGTGAGATCTTTTAGAAGTTACGATCACTTGGCACTCGTAAGTTTTCGTTTCGTAAATGTGTAGCGTTACGTAATCAATAGGCTGCGCACTGTCCAAGATTTACGATAATTTTCACCCAAATTCTGTAATACGCATAATTTGCAAGATTTGCACGCAGGACGTACAAAAAAATAAAAATCGATACTAACAGTTCTAATGAAGTTAAAACGTAGACTGAAGCCAAAAGCTATGTAAATCTTTAGATAGATGGTAACCAGCTGTAAATGCCATTTATACTCTTTGAAACTTGTAGTTTTACTGCTAGCTGAGTGAGTTCATTGGGAAAGGGTGAAAATTTTTACTACAGCAATGCATACTATTGCTTTGTATCACAATGCATTTCAAAGCAGAACTAATTAAATATCTAAGTACATTTTCCCTTTAAAGACCAAGGAACTATTCAAACAGTGGGTTTGTTCGGGTGAAAAGAAGTCCAAGGTGGGTCAGTCGACCAACAAGGTCATGTCCACAACTTCTTGGAATGCGTGCGGTGTCAGTTACATTGATTACCTTGAAAATGATAAAACTATTATACTCGGAGCTTTTGGACAGATTCGATATTGATTTGAAGCAGAAACGATCGCACTTTTCAAAGAAAAAATTCTGTTGCATCAGGACAATGCACAGGTGCACAGGTGTGTAGTAATCATGGCAGAAAAACCATGAATTGGGCTCCCAACTGTTACTCCATCCAGCATATTCTTTAGATTCATCCGCCTGTGACTATTTCCTGTTTCCAAACCTGAAGAAATGGCTGGGCGGTAAGAGATAAGGATCGAATGAAGAGGCTATCACTGAAACAAACGTCTATTTTGAGGGTATTTGGAAGGGATAAAAAAAAAATTTTAAAAACCGCTAGACTAAATGTATCGAGCAAAAAGGAGACTGTTGAGAAATAAAAAGGTTTTTTGTAAAAAAAAAATCGTTTAATCAACAAGTCACGGACTAATCAAACTGCCCTCGAATACTAACGAAAATTACAGTATACCTATCACTTGATTTACACAAACGAAGGCTCCGCAGGAAACCGTATATATCGAATTCCAACAATTGTCGTAATAAAACCGTGAAAATCGAAAAAAAAACTAAAATGTGGATACAGGTATCTTTTATTTTAGTGTGAAATTATAACGTAAATATTATAACATTGTTAGAATTAAGATCCTTTTGTAATACAGTAAATAAAAAATTGAACTACATAGAATGAAATTTATTTTTTAACGAAAATTGAAGCAGTTCCATTAAACTTTATAAAATAAAAAAAATCAGAAACAGTCCAATCGCAAATTTTGAATCACGGGTTAAGTATGATATTGTAAAAAAAGGACCTTTCTAATTCAAGTATTGTTATCCACGATTGAATACGAATTTTATTAGCTTTCTGAGTTGGTACCACTCATTCATCATTCAACAGCGGTTCTGGTTCAATCAGTCATCAAAAGCTGTGATTGGCGATTTGCGAGATCTTTTTAGATCTTCTCATACTGATGTAAACATTTACTAATGCCTCGCTGAAATCGAAGAGCACGTTAACATTTGGATGATTTCGTAGCTCGAGCCCATCGCGTATGACTCTTGTAGTGAAAACTGTTGGTACAGGTTCATCTTCGTGGGAATCATTGACAGGAGAATTTGTTTCATTAAGCATGGAGATTAAATCTTCTTCGGATAATTCTTCTTCTGCCATAAACTCAGCTATTTCTGCTTTGCCGGAATCATCAAAACCTCCGTTATGGCATTCTAGAACTCTCACTTTGAACTGCGTCAGGCCAAAAGGGTTTTCAGCAGGTATTGATTCCTTAATAAGGCTATATATACGAAAGTCCCACATGCTTAGCACAATCTAACATTCGAAATTTTTTCCAGGCATCCACCAACACAGGGGTTGTATTATTTTCCATGTTTTCCAAAATGTGCCTGGAAGCTTATTTTATATATAGCGTCTTGAATATCGCAATTATTTTTTGGTGTAAAGGTTCCAATAGGGAAGTCGTGTCCTTGGGCAGAAATGTAACTTGTACGTTTTCACCCTAAACAGTATTTTTAGAATGACCTGGTGCATTGTTAATTAGGAGAAGAACTTTAAAAGGCAGTCCTTTTCTGTTTAAATATCGTTTGACGTCAGGAACAAAAAAGTTGTGAAATCATTCGCTGAAGAGTGTCGAAGTAGTCCACGCTTTTTTGTTGGCCATCGAATAAACAGGAAAATGATTTGTGCTGATTCCTTTAAATGCACGTGGCGTCTTTAATTTGTTGATTACTAAGGGCTTACTAATAGGAACGATATAGTGACGATATTCGACTTTTTGCTATCTTGTGGCTATTTACTGTTTCCTAAATAATCCGAACTCGTCTGCGTTAAACTTTTGATCCGAAATGTATGGGTTGGCAACAATCATTTCAGCATGCTTTGCGAGATATTGTTTGGCTGCATGTGAATCAGCTGAGCCTTTTTCGTCTTTTAGCTTTGAATTGTTCAAACCCCCAGGGCTTGCACTAAAAGGTTTGTTCTTTTCTGCTGTAGAAGACGATATCAAGTGGATCCCTTTTAAGCTTGCTTGTATCCGCATTACTAAAGTCTGCTCCATATTTACCATCACAATATCCCTTTCGTATGAAACCGTGTTTAAGCTCGTAGACGATCCAGATGTTACGATTTTTTTTTATCGAGTCTGCATTTTTCCTTATCGTTCTTATTGTAGCTTCGTCCATAGGATAAAATTTAGCCACATCGATTACCTCAGACGGTCGAGAGTTTTGATTCTGGTTCAAAGACATTCCTTTTTTTTCGCCTGTTTATCTTTTTTTTGCATTTTGCCTATATATTAGGTTGCTGCAGATGAAATGGCCGATTTAGCAATGACATAAAGTTGGCTGCAATTTTAGTGTATTATGTTGGCACAAGGCGGCGCAAACGATATGACATATTGAAGTATAAATACTGCTACTTTGGTTTATGGAGTCATTTCTGTTTTTCCATAGTGATCGTAAAAACAAAAAGAGAAAGTGAACATACGAATTTAAATTAGAGCACAACGCAACGGAAGCAACGAGGACTATCAACAGCATATTTAGGTCTGATACAGCTATCGAACGAACCATTCGGCGGTGGTTCGAAAAATTCCAATCCGGAGACATGGACCTTGGAAGTGCGCCACGTAGACACCCAGGACCATCGATCGATAACAACGAGCTGCGTGCATTAGTGGAGTCTGACCCCCACCAAATCATAAGAGATCTTGTCGAGAAATTAGGCGTTCACAATTCGACAGTTTGCCGCCACTTGCAACAACTGATTGAAAAAGCTTGACAAATGGGTTCCGCATGATCTTACCGAGCAAAACATGACGTGTCGAATGGAGATTTCAAGTTCTCTACTCTCCCGCAACAAAAGAGAACCGTTCTTGCACCGAATTGTGACCTGCGATAAAAAGTGGATTTTATACAATAATCGTCGCCGATCGGCCCAATGGCTAGATGCCGATGAAGCGCCAAGACACATGCCGAAACCAAGCCTTCATCCAAAGAAAATAATGGTAACTGTTTGGTGGTCTGTAGTTGGAGTTATCCACTATTCATTCCTGCAACCTGGCGAAACCATCAATGCTGAGAAATACTGTGCTCAACTGGATAAAATGCATCACAAATTGATAGTCCAACGACCTAGGCTTATCAACAGGGATAGAGTGATACTGCTTTATGATAACGCACAACCTCATGTATCGAGAAGAAGGGTCCGAAAATTAAACGAGTGATGCTATTAGACTCTTCCTCACCCTCCTTATTCACCAGACCTCTTACCAACAGATCACCATTTCTTTAAACATTTGGATCACTTTTTGACAGGAAAAAGATTTGATAATGAAGCTGCTGTCAAAAATGCCTTCGAGGAGTTTCTTCCAACCAGAAACTCGGACTTCTACAAAACTGGAATAGATGTACTTGTATCTCGTTGAAAAAAGTATGTTGCATCTATTGGTACCTATTTTGATTAAATAAATTGTCTTTATAAAAAGTTGCAGCTGTTTAAAAATTTATTACTAAATCGGCCATTTCATCTGCTGCAACCTAATATTACCTAGCATAGGCGAAAAAGGAAAAACCGCAAATTAATGGATAAAAAAGAAAATTGATTACAAAAATCAGAGTCGGAGACAAAGGTAACTAAAAAGTTAAGCAAGAAAAGACGTAATTAGTGGTAATCTAAAATAATGATGAAAAAAAAAACAAATAATTTAGCATATCAGGCAACCTATTTAAAATAAAGTGATAATAATATTGAAAAATTAGCGGTACTTTTTTAAGGGAGTAGGATATTATAATTTATTATATTATATTTTTAAAAAAATTATGGTTGTTTGAAAATATTTTTCGATAAATCGTTGATTTTTTCACTTTGTTTCGCTTGCCAAATTTTTTTGGGTTAGCTTTTGGCCTATATATAGACTACCACACAAGATACTTGAATAAAGTAGTGTACCAAATTTGATTAAATCGATTCGGCCAATCCAGAGAATAAGTGTCGGCAGTTTGAAAAAACGTCATTTCGAGAAAAACGCGTGGTCGCGTCGTACAATGTTTTTTTCCACTTATTTATTGAATATTATTTAAAAAATCTGCTTTTATCACCTACAATTGCTCAGTCTGGATCATACATAAGTATTCTTGAGTCCACAAAAGCCAGTTGCTCTTGCAGTTGGGCAGTTTTTTTTTGGCCAAACGCGCTTCCTTTGCCACTTTTTCTGCCTGACTTATGCGCTCTTCATCTTTGTTTTTCACAGTAATTAAAGGCAGCGGTCTGCCGTAAACTGCCGTAACTTCTTTATTTTTGGGAATATCTTAGTGAAATTTTGAGAAGTCATTTCTGAAGGTATAATAAATTGAACAATGCAAAAAACATAAAACTGATTTTTTCAAGATTATAACCGGTACTACCCCCTTAAACCAAACCAACAGCTGTCATAGCTATCAATCGAAATGTGGCTAATTGAACACAATATATCCAACACACCAATTAATAAAGATTAGATACGACCTACGAACTCTAAATGTAAAGAAATTCATCGTTAAAATGAAAAACTGAACATTTTTCGGGTACTTTTTTTCTTCAAAATATCATATTATGACTGTAGGATCTGATAGAATTTTTTAAAAATATTTTTGTAAGAATATACTAACTAATAGAGCCCTAAATATAAAAGTTTCATTCCAGATCAAAAACCATGGTCAACCAGTGTAACTATTATTACTATCAAAAAATGTTTCAGGCAGTTGTTCCGATTTTTCCCTCTCCATATATGTATGCTGATGGAAACAACGCGGGACACTATTTGAGTAGTTCCGCGCTGCTTATTCGTAATCAATAAACTATTGAATGTGCGAAAATATTTAAAATTTCCAATGTTGTTTTCGGATTCAAACTTCAACTAGCTAACGTAAGGACCACTTTGACACAAAGTGCTGTATAAAATCAACTAAGCCATAAAATTCGAGTTGAAATAAAAACATTTTATGCGAAACTATCCTAGTCCTGAATGAAACGAGATCCAAGGGAATCTTGAATGATGACCACTTTGCCTCCCAGTTATTACTTGATTTTAGTGCCGGCGCTTGTTTTAATCGAGCCGTTTTGAAATCTTAGGCAACTGAATAAGCAAATCTTTCATTTAACACAAGGAATGGCCTGATATGATGAGCTCGAAGACACGATATATTAAGATTCATTTGAGTTTGGTTTCTTTTATTGTATGATTTCTTGTCGACTTTATTGATTTATTGCTCAGGTTTTATTTTCAAATTGTGAGACTATTTGTTATTTTACGATGGGTCCTTTGCATTTACAATGCTATAGGTTCTATTTGACGGAGGCAGTAAATGTTTAATGCATACAATAATGAATTGTACGATTTTTTTAAGTCGGAAGTCCATCGTGTTATTTCGGGTAAACATTTTTGTCTGCAGCTACGAAATCATTTCATCGAACCGGGACAGGTTTTGTTTCAAGCCAGATAAGTAGGGTACCCATAAATTAATTATTTTGCCTGAATTTATAGGCGATTTTCTTCGACCGATGTATTTGACTCGGTCATTAAGCTAGCTTAGTTTACAGGATTGTTTTTGAATTGTTTTTGTGGTCGCCTCAACTGCCATGCCTGACAATGATGTAAGCATATAAAATATTTATAGTCTGCTTTATACAAAGCAGACAATTAGGCATAATGTTTGATTTTTATTGGATGTTATACTTGATTATTCTTCGAAATTCTACTTTGCTTTCGTAGTGGTGATTCCCGAAATTCTCCGCTTTTCGATGGTATGGGTTCGAGCGGGAGCAATAACAACTTCTTTGGAGAAGAGCAACAAGTTTAAAATGGGGTGAACAATGAGCAGCTTATATTTTTTTCTGTATCAAAAATTCTTTGATTACTCAATTAGCTTTGATACAAATGAATTTATTGTTACTTTTTTTACTTTCGCTCTAGCTCAGAGCTTAATAAAATGCACGTCTATTTTAGAAATTGTATGTAAAACTCAACGCAGTTTTCATTGTTTTCGAAAATGAATCCAACCCCCGATTGCGCTATATTTTCAAAAAGGATCGCATCCTCTAACTTATTAGACAGAAGGCTCTGCAGGAACTAATTAATTGTCTCCTTAAAAATATGCCAAATGCGGCGGAATGAAATGTAATTGCGAACACGATTCAATAAAATGGAGAGAGCTGCTGTAAATCACGCAGCTGTCGTGTTCCGAGGATTCTCGTGTCAGCCGAAATGCCTCTGCCTGGCATGGGCAAGACATTACTCGTATCTCTCACTGTTTTAGTTTGTAAACTGTACGACACTCGTAACGGTATAGTACGTTTTCCATACATGAGACGAATGTACATCTATGCCAGGCGCATAGATCCTGTTCCGAAAGATATACTATTATCAACTATTCTAAGGATATACACCCTCTGTTCTCAGCATAGTCCAACAGTATTATTTCAAAAGACAGACGCTCGGCTATGTTTGTTCTAAGAAGGATGTATCCTTAAGTGAGTAATTTATATGAGGAGCATCTATCTACTTGGAGGAGAGGAAGCGACAGAAACAAGTATCTGAACATCGTTGCAAATTGTGACTAAATCTAATGCAATCACGGTAAGATTTCTCAAATTGGAGTGGCAACTGCAATAGTGACATTTTTGGACTCATTTAATTATTTTGCCTACTTATTTTAGAGGAAAACGGAAATAAATGATAAGCAGTTTTTGGCACGGGAAGAACAATGTGGGCAATTCAAACTGGAAACACCAAAAAAGGAGTTAAATTACAACGACCCAATAATCTTAACCGATTATCTCAATTATCACTGAAGAAGCTAGATGAATGCAAGTTTCGATATGTACATTTTCGTTTAATAGCTTCGAGGCTGTATTTCAATCCAATTTGCGAAAATAAGTGGATATCACTTGCTTTTTCCAAAGGTTGAATTCTTACAAATTCATGATGAACAGTGCAACAACCGGAAGTTGTTGAGGCCAGCTGATATCTGATTTTGTGCTAACGCTGACCAGTTTGATATCCACACCATTTTTTGACACATTGGCATACACAACCATTCCTTTGAAGACAGTAATCGATTATCAGTACTGAATGTTCCTCACTCAGATAAGCTATGTGCGAAAACCCACTGCAGCGAAAGCCCGCATGCCGCACTCACATTAGCAGATGAGTGCTTTGCGGCGTCTTATTTTTGACTGTTTTTTGCGTGATGTTCGTTCTTTTCATGGCAATTGGTTCCGGTGCTGCCAAAATATAATTCATTTTTCCTTCATTTATGTGTAGTCATATGTTGTTTGCTACCTGCTCAATTGTAAATGAAGAATTCTTCGATAGCTCATTCGTTTGAGCATGCCAGCACTGTCAGCATAACGATGGTTAATGCGGATGGTAACCTTCAAATCGATGATGAGCTATGCAGCTTTAGGGCATATCACAGAACCTTTTTGAGCACTGCTGTGGAGAAAAATGTCTACTCTGTTACTGATTAGCTTAAAGTGAACCGTAGATGGCATGAGCTGATTAATTTCAAAGCGATAGGAACACGAAAGCGATAGGAACACGACAGCGACAGGAGCGACAGGAATTGGAGAATAGCTTACTCAAATAACATAATAGGCGCGTTTTTTTGCTCCTCTTATCCATAACAGAACAATGCTAACCAGTGCAGACGCATTGGAAACAAAAGCTCCTGGTTGTTGTTGTTCCCAATGCGACTGCATTGTTCTTTTATAGATAGGGGGAGCAAAAAAAAAACACGCCTAATATGTCTTAAACTGCTGCACTCTGTGGTGTCTCCTTTTTCATTGATAAGACAAATCAGCTTAAAAACCCATTTGTCTAGCCATAAGTTCGCTCTCTTATACCCTTGACACTAAATGATCAACTGCGTGGTGCGACCCGCCGATCTTAAATTTCATCAATTCGGCAGGTAATTCATCTCCTGGCGATTTTTTTGAATATGGGATAGCATAAGCAGTTTCTTGATATCATCATCTGGTACTTTCATGGATGATTTTTTTTTATAGATATTCTGAGTTTTTTTATAGCTGTATAAGTTCTCAGTCCGTTGTCTCAAAGAATCGGATGTTAAACTCTTTGGCGTGCTCACTTGCTTCCAAAAGGACCGCGCGTTAGTGTGACGGATAAGTTTTTTTTCTTCAGGTCTTTCTTTAGCCCGGACGTAGCATTGCAAATGATAGTGTCTTCTACATGTTACCAGGTCTCGCTTATTTAAGCTTCATCGTCAAGTCTAATTACACCGTTAGTAATTGTGATATCGAGCGCTGCTCGGCAGATGTTTCTTTCTCAACTGATTTTAGCTATTGTGTGATTTACAAGTCGTATGGTAGCAGAATTTTAGGTTCGAACATAACTAGGTGAATTTTTGGACATATGCTCGGGCGAACAATGCAGCCCCAATGACCGTTTTTTTGAGTCGTTGCTGCTGCTGCTCCCCATTTACAAACACCGTTGCTTCCGCAATCGATCAAGTAGATATCAGCTATATCAAGTAGATATTCTGTGAATAGACTTTATCAAAGCTTTCAATTCTGTGAACCATGATGTTTGTGAACCATGATATATTTTTTTCTTGGTTTTCTTCCTATAACTATTTGTAATCCTTCTTGTGTCGTTACTGTTAGCTCTTGGTCTTCCACAGCCTTTTTTCCTACATCAGGCGTTCCGCACGGATCCATTCTTGGTCATTTATTGTTTCTTTTGTTTGCTAACGATCTTCTTTCCATCTTGAATCATCATCATGATGATCTTAAAATTTTCAGAGTGATCGTATCCGCTTGTGACCGTTTAATATTGCAGAAAGATTTGGATGTTGAAACAAATTAGTGATCTGGGCGTTATCTTTGGCTTTACGTTGGAATTCGACATGCACATCACTGCCAAGGTTTCTCGTTTATCTGGCTTCATCTTCATATCCTCTAAACCGGTTGCTAACCTTTACCCCTCTTTGTATCTGTTTTTCTCTTCACTTTTTCCACCAACTTTTGCGTTTGTCTTGTCAGCACAATTGCCGTAACCTTGGTCTTTTTTTTTCTTTATTGTTGCAGGCATTTTTCGAAGAAATGCTTTCAAAAAAAGGCAAACGTAACGTTGACTATTAAACCAGCTTAGGCTGAGAATTTCGAACATTTTTCCTGTTTTTTTTATATATTTATTTATTTGTTTATTCAAAGATCAGTAGGCCAGATCAGTAGAAACGGCATTACACAAAGTTGTTCCGTACAAGAGAAAAACCCTTACAGCAAAAGAAATTCACATTGACAGCCTTCTTAGACATTTAGGAGGCCTTCAATAATGCCACTGTTGCGAGTATTATCGATGCCTTTTAAGTTTAAAAAAAAACATACAATTCTGCAGATATGACCTGAAGTGTAAAAATATTTCACTTAAGCGAACATAGTTTGTTTCCCAAAATATAGAAAGGATCCAATATTGAGGGTAAAGCTTGGACTGGACGACTTAAGTGCTCAAAACCAACTTTCTAACAATCTGAAACAGCGACTAGTTAGTTGCTAGAACGATTTGTAGTTTCGTCTTTGCAGAGACGCAACTCAAATTTTTGAATTTTAAAAATCACAAATCTTAAAAGCTCTTCCAGGTACGCTGGAAGATCACATCTGGTGAGCAAATATGCAAGATCAACTCTGGCGTTTTTGTGAGGTCAACATGGTTGTCCAAGTCATCCATGGTGTCAACTATATTGCACTAAGAACACTTGTACAAGTGCACTTCGCCCATGTTTTGGTCCAATTATACTTTTGTTGTGTCAACCTAGTGGCGGCTCGTGGTTTTGAGACTTATGGAAGCACGAGCAAAATATATAAGCATATAGATAAGCATACTTATGAAGCGCGTAGTACACTATACATGCGATTTTTTTTAAATATCGTGTAAAAAAACAATTAGGTATTTCAATGCTGACCATAATTGTATTAAAAGTTAGTGAATGATTGTCAACAGCTTATTTCACTGATATTCCTGCTCACTCAGGTCAACAATCTCACAAAAGTTCAAATTATGTATAGTATTTGAAAGCAAAAAACAATACTTATTTCTTTAATTTTTTTTAAATTATAAAAAAAAGTCAAGTTGAAAGTATATTACAGGCTAAATATATCGTGAAAATTTTTTAATATCTCAAAGTTGAGGATACAATGCATCTTTTAGTAATTTAAATTAGATAGCCAATACCACAATATAAATAAATTCCTCATGTAATTTGCAATAAAAGTTCCTCATATAGTTACCCTTTGCAAACAGTTGACTGAGCGAAATTAGTGGTCTTGGTTGCGAAGACTCAATACAATCTTCAATGAAAAAGGCTACCGCAGTATATTCTCTATGGCACAATCACAGCGATTTTGGTTTTCCACTTTAAAATCCATATTAAACGGGTAAATATTAACTTTTCGAAACAGAATCTATTCAATACGCTCTCACTTTAACGAGTTTTATGTTATAATTTACTTTACAAACTATCCTTGTATCCATCTTTAACCGACCGTTTTAATACAGACAATAAAAGAAATTCAAGTCAAAAGAATTATAACAGGTGCGTTTTTTGCGAAGAAGAAATAGAAAAACGCTCCTAATGTAAACTATAAATGCTACAGAAAGCACTTCAGAAATTCAACATAGAAATAACATAAGCGAATGCAATCATGTGGTTATATCACTCAAAGCACCTGAACCGAAAAACCCATTTTGTGAAAATAAACGCAAAACAGATACAAAAAAACCGATCTCGCACAATTCTCCATATCAATATATATTCTCCATATCAACATCACAATAACTTGCACCGTACATACACCATGCGAACAAAGCACAAAAGGCATTAATCAGAAGGGGAACAACTTGTAAGAGGAGCAGAAGAAAATCTACAAATTCTGAAACAGAAACATAACAGAGACGCGGAAGACTTTCCAGTGTTAACATAGGCGTCCAAAGCAATCAAGTGATCATTTTACCAAAGCACCAGAACCGAAAAACTACGTCTTTTGGGAAATCAAAGACACAAAAAACTGATCTGGGGAAAATCGCACACGAAAACACGGGTGGATTTGGCAAGGGTTTTTTGAATTTTTCTATCCACCAAGACGCTGTGAACTGAGCCAGCGTCCGCGATGCTATTTGAGTACATTGATTGTAAAATTTTGTGGGCATCATTTAGGCCAATCGTCTAAGTAGATCTATGTAAAAACCACGAGTTTGAGCATTGAAGCAAGATCACTTCAGTGTTCTGTGTAGTATATTTCAATGAACTGTATGTTTTGAATTGAATGGTATGCAGTGCCTGTAGTTTGCAATAAAACATTTAAGTTTTCGTTGCGTCGCTGTAAATTTACCTTGGATTCTCCGTAGTTGGACTGTTACAAAATAAAACCATTTGATCCACAGTAGCAATGGAGTTTTGTCTTTTGTAAGAAAATAAATGTTTGATTGTAAACCTTTTGATGGTTACATATTGATTATTTAATCAATTGCTTATTTTTGATTATTTAATCACTGCATCCTTTGCGTACTTCGACGAGCCGCCCCTGTGTCAACCCCAAATGAAAACTAAAATTGCAGTGGCACTATGAAATAAACTGAACGATTTTAAATTAAAAGCATTCGAAATAGACATTAGGCTCCTTACCAATCAAAACCAAAGGTACTTATTATGTGGCGATCTGAATGCTCGACATAGACTCTGGAACTGCACTACATCTAATAAGTGTGGACGTATACAGTTTGATCTTGTACAGGATAAAAATATCGTCATACATTCTCCTCCTGATCCCACATTATATACCTGTCTCACCTCCTTTCACATTTCAAGCACTCTCTTCATCTCATTTGCAAAACTTCCAAAATGCTTACATGCACTTTATCCACTTCTTTATCGTAATTCAAAGCTGTCACTTAGTAACAAAATATTAATTTATAAGCAGATAATGCAGCCAGTTGTTCTGTATGGAGCACCGATTTGGGGCACTTGTGCAGAATGTCATAAAAGCAGACTACAGATCACTCAGAATAAATGCCTAAAAATGATCGGCAACAAACCTTTCTATTACTTGACTCGCAGGTTACATATTTTTACGGGTGTTAAAATGATTAAAGAAATCGTACAGAAGCAGCGAATAAATTTCTTACTTAAGTCCAGTACTTGCTACAATCCTCTAATTTTATCGCTCCTACAGGAAAATGTAGTAATCAAAGCTGAGGCAAGCTAAACTTAAGCACATTAAGCTCAGCATTAGCATACACATAAGGTAAGTTCAGTTATAAGTAGGAGTAAGTTAAAATAAGTTAAAATAAATTAGGGCTAATTAAAAAAATTCATATACAAGGTTTTCGTTCGCTTTTCCTTTTGCTTACAAGCTAATTATCATTAGTGATGGGCGTTTCTGTTATTTTCGAACTGATTTTTTTTAAAAAACAACTGTTTTTTAAAACTGTTTGAAAAAAACAGTTTGAATTAACGAAAACAAACAAATTTTATGCTGTACGACAATTAGAGCTGGGTCGTACTAGGATTTTCACATACTAGGTATAACTAGCACGAGTACGAAAAAATACCTGTTCCAAATACCTGTTTTAAGTATGTACATATATACATACAATGCATACGATTTGCAGTGATGTAATGAAACGGACTGATATACCCTCCTCCACCCTCCAGACACAACAATCCCAAGCTAGAATGGTGATGATGCAAGATGACCTTAAAAGAATACTGAGTCATTAGTCTGTGCAGCTTTTCCGTAACTTTCCAATAGTCGGTCATTTATTTGGCGAGTGTTTCTCCAATCCAGGGGCCATCAAATTCAATCAATTTAATTTGTTTTTAATTTTATTATATGCAACAAACACCTCCTGTATTCTTTCAAATGACCAAACTAAAAAAACATACTAAGATAGGACCAAATAATCCTGTTGTCATCTATGTGACTTTTCATCGAGCGATCTCTGATACCAAACTTTTCCTGGCTAATCTAAAACAGTCGGATTTCCACTTCGCCTCACTGAAATATGAAGTTTGTCGAAAATTTATTAAGAAATTATAAAAACAATGTTTCGTTTATTAAACATTCAACCTCTTCTGTAAGGCTGGACATGAGTCCAGGGGCACCTTACCTCAAGCGGTCTCGTAAATTTTACAGCCCCGGTAAGGTTGGAGACAGCACACCTGGAGACGCCAACTGGTGAACCAAAAAGGATCTCAACCTGTTCCTCCTTGGCACTTTTAGTGCTACTTTTAGTTTTTCCGCCGGATTTCATTTTGCGGTATCTTCGAAACCAGGCCGTTTTTTTCCAGACTTGTATGGAAATTTATGCTAAAATGACTGGGACCCGAAACGACTCAGAAAGGTCCCCGAATACATGCTCGACTAAAAAATTTTTTCGAAAAAAATTGACGTTTTTGCCCAATTTCCCCTATAAAAAAATTTTTCGCCCTTGAAATATCACTATTGTACTCCCCGACCACTTTCAATCATCAAAAGTGCCGTAAAGTTAGTTTTTGCCAAACTATGGCCAAAAAAACCCCTTACTCCCCTACAAAACCGAAATTTTTGTGTCACAGCAATAGGTCTTGGCCCGTTATGTCCAAAACCACTCTAAACCAAAATTGGCCGATTTTGTCCGATTTCAACTCTTTTTGCCTAAAAACTTTTTGAATATTTGAATAAAATACTTGCAGGTACGAAAATGCTCGCAAGTACGAAAATCACAGCTAAACAGTTTTCCACGCCAAACACAGTTCATTTTAACAAACGAAAAACGGTTCGTTTAAAAAAAAAACCGCAAAACGATGAAAAACGATTCGTTTAAAAAAAACGAAAAACGGTTCGTTTTAAAAAAATAGTTCGTTTTAAAAAAACAGGTCGTTTAAAATAACAGTTCGTTTTAAAAAAAACGATTCGTTTAAGAAAAACGAATCGTTTTAAAAAAACAGTTCGTTTAAAAAAACGATTCGTTTTAGAAAAACGATTGGCTTTAGAAAAACTATTCTTTGTAGAAAAACGGTTCGTTTTAGAAATGCTGTTCGTTTTCGAAAGAAAGTTTCGCTTTAGAAAAACTGTTTGTCGCTATTTGGAAAAACTGTTCGTTTGTTTTTTGCAGCCAAACGTTTTTTTCAAACTGTTTTTCGTTTTTGAGCCCATCACTAATTATCATTGAATCAATAGTCAGTGTTAAGTTCAATATATGTATCAAAGTTGAAGAGGCGATAATTGTCTAAAACTCTGTATTAAATGTTCATGCCAGAGGAGACAAACAAATAGACTGCTATGAACAACACAAGCATTTACGTTACAATTGGCTAGCTGATAGTCAGTCAATTGTATTTTCACATATAATTTAAGAAACGTATTTAATGGGCGATCGAAATGATTTACTTGAAATGAAATTATCAATATATTTCAATTTGTTATTACTGCTTTTACTTTAGTATGCATGTACATTTTATTTACCGTTAGAAAGAGAAGCTCCGGCTTCAATGGTACATTACAATATGTTTTTAAATCGATTAGAAATTGTTCGAACCTTTAATACATCAAATTATCGTTGTTAGCTTCGAGAAAAATTCGTATGCTAGATATTTATGGAAACTGGGACTGTAAAAATTTAAGTTTTTGATCAACATCATCACAAAGCTGTATGACTATTAATCGAGTTTGTGTTGTAAGTCGCGCACAACGTTTCTGACCAAGAAGAATAATGTGATGAAATAGCGTAGTCTTCTTTCCGGAGTTTCATCTGGACCATGCTGCACTGTATCGCCCTTAAGAACATGCTGTGAGAAAGGTTCACGTTACAAGTAAATGCACTCAAGAAGAACTCTTCTACATTTGTATGCTGATCGTTTATTTTTAGTGAGCAAAAGACCATTTTTGCCTTTCGAAAACGAGAGGCTTCTCGGCGACGGCAAGTATAGTATACAGTGTCCATTCATCGAACTGATTCTGAGACTTTGTGATTCTTTTGCATTTGACCTTTTTGTTTTGATTCGGTGTCACACTTAAAGCCGTGAGTAGTTGCATTAAAGATTATGGGGGTCGAAATATGTAATTTTTAAGCACTTTGTCATAGAGACATTAGCCTAAACCGTACGTGTTCAAAGCAGCGTGGAACTATTTTCAGAAATATTAATATTCAGAAGTATCTGAGCTTGTGCTGTAAGTTTAGATTGAATGGTTAACAGTGGGATTATAAAAATTTATTTCACCTATGATACCGCAGATGTTGAGACGAAAGCATTTATATTCAAAAAAATAATCGATCGCTGCTACCAATTTAACAGCCTCATTTCGAGCTGCGAGTTCACCCTTAAAATCTGCCGCCTACTCAACTCACTAGCTCAAATGCCTAACAAAACAAAAAAGTGCGAAACGCCTAAAACTCCAACAGCAAAACGAAAAATCAAAATCACTTTGTGGAAGCCATAAATACTAACATCAAGGATTTACACGAAAAATGTGCCGGGACTAAATCATTAGCATGTTCTTGCATTAACGGTAGGGATCATCTTAGGAATCTGTTTATTGGTTTCTTCGTACATGCACGCTCGGCTGGCGACGTATGTGGAATATGCCAAGGTTTTTGCAAAGCAAGTTGGTACGACGACTGAGTGCTGGATCGGTCAGTTTGTGTTGTGGTCAGTAGGATATAACGACATGCAGATTGTCGCATAAATCCTTTTTATAGGAAAAATTACAGACAATTTACGATTGCTACCAGAGTACATGGTCGTGTATGGAAAACGGAGGGAAATTCATTCGGTTCGCGTGAAATGTTTTGTTGCATTCTCTTGCATTCGGAGATTCAAGTCGTTGAATCGTGAGAGTATGTCGATTGATTTCGCTACAGATGATGTATGAGGGGTTTGGATAAATATGTTGACCTAAATTGGAGCGACATGTCAACGTATACACACTATAAGTGATTCAAGTGTGATGTAACATGAACTATGTAAGCTCAGCTAATGATATTTTAATATGCATAAAATAACATTTCATAATCGCAAAAACGGAAGTCCACTCTAGCCTATTGATAGCCTGCGCATATTTGTCCCAGGTATAAATGAATGGAAAAGTTTCTATCTTGAGGTCCGATAATGGCACGACCTAATTTCCAGCTAAACATTTCTTGGCTACTAGCGTTATAGCCCGTCCAGACTACGGATACTTAAGTATCCGCATACATAAGTATCCGGAAACATATAATCCCGTCCAGACCGCAGATACAATTGTATGCGGAAACATTTGAAAAAGAATTGCTGTGGACCTAATTTTGCGGATGCATTGATGAATGCATGTGATATGAGAATGAAAATCTGATAAGAAAATTTATATTTGAAGAATGGCTAAGATAGAGTATTGGAAAATGAAACATTTGTGGGCACTGAAATTCTAAAAGTAGGCAATTGCCGGTTTTCAATGAAAATTACTATTAGAATCACTTTGCCCGAAATTCAGATGCATATATATATATACTAACATATTATGTATATACATATATATATATACATATGTATGTATACATGACTCCTTTTTTCACAAGCATCTATATGCAGGTTAAATAAAATGAAATAATCGATTAATCGAATAATATACTCAGGTATACAGTGGATGAAATTTCCATGGCAGTCTTTCTCGGAACGAAAGTGGCCAAATTACTCAGTAACAACCACCAAAAGTCTTTTAGACATGCTGCATTTCCAAACCGCCTTGTCCCGTGAATTTCATTTTGGTATGATAATGAGGTCGAGAGTTCTCAACACATGTTTTGTGGGCTGAAAAATGGGTCATTTGGACATTGGCTATTTACCAGGAATGAGGTAAAGATTTTCATTTACATGCCTGCCCTAGGTTCAGGCTAACCTGCAGAGTCATTAAAAATGACACAGGTAGGTATGTTGTACCTATAACACAATCATTCATCGCTCAATCGAAAAAGCATGAGCAAATGATGCTTGTGGATGCAGTGCAGTCCACTGCACTGCATTGAAATTTAAAACTCATGTGATTCTGTGTAACAACTTGCACTGCATCGTTCAGGCTAATTTATGAAAACACTGCATCGGTTGATATTTGTTTGAAAATATTTGGCCGTGCAACAACTATTTAAATTGAGGCGGGAATTACATTCCAGGCATTAAATTGTAAATGGACGAAAAACAGATACAGAAAATCTAAATATCAAACCTCCACAAATTAATTTGGCATTAATTGTGAGAACACAGCATTGCTTTCAAGTGCATTACAATGCGTGCACTGCATCGCAAAGTGTTTCTCGCTTCCGAATCAATAATCGCTCAATCGAAGAAGTATCCGCATTCATTTTCCAACAGCGCCTACTTATGTATCCGGATACATAAGTATACGGAAACAACGGTCCACCCTAGTGATTTTCACATAGTTTTGTATCTGCATACAACAGTGTGAGCTAATTTCAAGTGTGGACCGTTGTTTCCAGATACTTATGTATCCGGATACAATTGTATCCGCTATTGCTCGAAAATGTATCTACAATTAGCGCATACTTTTCATTCATTTTCATGGCAAGGGTAAAATGTATCTGCAAATGTCGCTGCAGTGTGGACCATCTTTTGGCAGATACTTATGTATGCGGATACTTAAGTATCCGTAGTCTGGACGGGCTATTAGGTTCGTCAGCCGACCCCAGTAAACTAGAACTATGCTTGAAACATAATTTTTTGCATCGGTACGCGTCAATAGAACACAATATTAACGCCAATGTCAATTATACTATCCAAGATTTAAAGTGGCGCAGATGACTTTATCGGATGCATAAAACAACACTTATCGACTTTATTTCATCTTAAGTACCTTTTGAATATGCATAACAACATGTGTATCACTATTACCAATTTATTGCACTTTCTTAGTTCACGTTCCACACCTAGGTCGCACAGAATCCTTTTCGTAACTTTGTATCGTGTCGAAAGCATACTCCTCAGACGTCACGCCAATCAGATAAAAATGTTCTGACCTACGAAAAACACAATGTCGGACATGTTTTAATTATTTTTCATGCATTATGAGCTCTCTTTTCCTTCGTTGGGTCGAAAGTACTCATAAATATTCACTCCATTCATCGATCCGGCCACATTTGAATTATTTTCTCGTAAAATAATAAAAGTGGAGTGAACAAGGAGACTTGTTCCAACTTCGTTTATGCAGTTTGCACAAAAGGGTAGTGAAAGCTCTACTACAATAAATTTTCTTACCTTTTTTAAATTTGATTAAGTGCTTAATGCAATACCGTGAGGCCTCCAAAATTACGGTTAACTTGAATCTAATCGGCAGCATTGGATGTTACGATTATAATGGAACAAGTTGTCACCCTTATTTTGTTTCAGTAATAAATTCCAATTGAATTTCTGCCATTTAATAATTTTCAATTTAAATGCTTAATGAGCTCCGACGTCAGGCGGTCGCAACACCGGAAACATTACACTACTGCTGTTAATTAAAAAAAACCTCGCAACTGGTTTTAATTTCGGAACGAACCACTATTGACCAGCACTTCGTTCAGGACTGTCATGTTCCGTGCAGGTGGGTGGCTTGCTAGTACACAAAAAAATTATTGGCAAACAAAAGTTAATGTAGTCAGTTCAGAAACTTCCTTGCCAGAAGCCTTCAATGGTGGTACGATCTTTTCTTTTCGTGTTTTGTGCATTAATTTCAATAGTGCACCGGCTGAAGCCCAGGCATTAATTAAGGCACCACACAGGTTGCCAAGGAATCAAGAGAACTGGTCTCGCTACCAATCTTGTTGTGATCTCGCGCTCGGACAACATCCGTCGCCTGAAAGAGACTGGGTCCAGGCTGTCCGCGTTGTTCCAAACAAAGAATTCACTCATTCATTCTTACGAGCATCGCTTGTGTACGATCGTAAAAAACTTGAGAAAGAGGGCTTTCGAAACGCGGTCACCTGTGACATTAATTAATTTTCAGTTCACTACTAAATCTAAATTCGCCTTTAGGCTAAAATGGTATAGACAGGGTGGCTTTATTGCATGAAATGCGTATGAGTTGCTTGTGAAGCGCTAATAGGTGATTTATTATGCAAAACACTCTGTAATATGACTAGATAAATAGATTCATAAAGATTTCAACTTTATATTTATATATATTGGAGAAACTCAATCTTAAAGTATCTAAGCAACGAGGATTCTAATAATAAAGTAATGTTCAGTCATTTAAGAGCTGATGAAATTCTGTCGGATGAACGGTATCTAAATTAAAAAGTCTGAAGGCAACCAAACGATCACCACTGTATCAATTAGAAAAATGTGTGAACAGGGTAGTCAACTGAAACTTGACGAAAGCCACAGGTAGCCGTAAGTAACACGGGACGACATAAAATTCCACGGCTTTGAAGTTCCTCTTGAATTCTAATTGAAATCCGTACTAGCGGACCTACACTGGATTCCCATGGGATCCGAAATGAGTATGTTAAGAACACTACTCATTTCAAATGAAAAGAATCTTCGGCATTTTTTTACCCTGAACTGATCATATGCCTTTGGGGATTAGAGTTTCTTTTTTAACTCCTATACTGCTCAATTGCTTCATTCGATGCTCCAGCGAGCAGCGATAGACTCTGTTACAAAGTATTCATTATATGGATGCTTATCCACTAGATCCGTCATTATTGCGATTCAATCGATTTTTTCCCCAAATATAATGCTAATTAGGGAGACTTTATTTTGAATCACTCTAAGATAAAGAGTTGCCGTCTTCCAGCAACTGCCTTTATATCAATCGAATTTCAAACGAACATCAAATGAAAAGTGTCACAATTTAAATTTTCGGATTATCAATTATAATTGTTCGAAACTGAAATATAGTCCAGTGAACGAATGTCTTTCGTTCTGACTTTTCACTCTTTTTTATCGAAAAAAATTTAAAAAGCGATAACATGCCTTTGAATTGAACTATGACAAATCACAGCTTCCCTTTGTTTTTATCCACCGCAGTTTATACTTTTTCAGCACTGTGTTGAGTTGGACCAGAAAGACTAGGATAAAGTTATATCGAGAGAATGGGTTATTGCATGCAGTCTCATTTAGCGTTTCCTACTAACATAATTTATCGGAACAAAATGATAGCAACAATTTACTTAAACACGACATTGCTCATTGATTATGTGTATTCACTGACCCATTTTTGTGTAGGAGAACACAAAAATGGGTAGAGTTGAACCCTCTTTTACTTAAACATGCATAAGTTTGTACATACAAAGCTCTGGTAGATAGGCCTCATTTTCTTATATCAAAGTAATTGGTAAACTATTACTTGAGAGATTCATAATTTTTTTTTTTAATTGATTCATGGATCGAATCTCCTTCACCGGCCGAGAGAGTTGACAATAGGTGTAGGGAGATTTGACCACTAGGGAAAGGATAGCCTCGACAATCAAATCGTCGCCTCATTCCGGGTTATTGTTTCTCAAGGTTTCGACAAAGTTTTCGAGAACGGCTTTTAGCCACCCGGCACCTTAGTAAAGGATTTTATTCCGATGCCTCGTAGGACCAGTCGTTCTAATGCTACGAAGAATTTTCGTGCTTAATAAGCTCAATGCAATCTATGCATACTACCAGAACGTTCGTGGACTTAGGACTAAGCATAGCACGCTGAATCTCTCCTCTACTCTTTCTTCCGACCATATCATCTGCTTAACCGAAACATGGTTAATATATATATTTATGTTAATAAGCTGTTCCCTTTGCACACAGGCACGATGAGCTGTATTAGGAAAAAGCAATGGCAGTGGTGTGTTACTGTTCACAGGTCTCTTCAATGAACACTCTGTATGCATTTCTCTCCTTCTTCACCTATTAAATGTATTGCTGTGTGAGCTACCCTTGCTCGCACCAAAATTCTTTGTTTCCTCAGTATATATTCCTTTCAAATCCTCAGTTGCGGTTTATAGCAAATTTTTTGGTGAGCTATCCAGCTACCTCAACATTAGCTTTCATTCTGCCTTGCTTTTAATATGTGATGATTTCAACTTATCTAACCTGTCATGGAAAACTAACTTTTCTTCCTTAATCTCCATTAACAACATTTCTTTGATAACCTCATGCTTCCTTTCATGATGTTCTTTTTATTAATTCAACTCTGTTCGAAATGTAAATAAAAAAATACTAGACTTCGTCCTGTCTAATATTCCCTATCATAATATCAATCTTCATACCGCCCCCTTCCTCTGCGTTCAAGCTGACTTCCATCACCCTTCTCTCTCAGGCACACTTCATGTTGATTTTCAGCCGTGCGCTTTAACCACCATAAAGCAGACTTCGCTGGTATAAAAACTGAAATTGAACGACTGATTGAAACTTGGTTAACTGGTTCTTTTTTCGCGCGGTCTCAATATTGACGAACTTCTCATAAAATTTCAAAACTTTCTATCCAATTTTATTTCCCGCTTCATTCCTTCCAGCCGTTATCGCAAGCCTAATGACACTTCTTGGTTTACGTGTGATGTGGCGGCTGCCCTCAAAGCTAAGGATGTAGCTCGAGCTAGAATTAAAAAAAAAACAGGCTTTCGTTGATCAAACTATCCGAGACTACTTTGCAAGCATTGAGTTCTATCTGTTCGAATCAACAGAAACTCTATTGGTCTTATGTCCGTTTCCTTAAAAGTTCACATCGCTTCCCCGATTTCATGTTTCTGCTTCTAATCTACGAAAAATTTAGAACCTCTTTGCTAAATTCTTTTCTTCCTTCTTACCTTGTGAAGTTCGCCATGTTGCTTCTTTATCTTTGCTCTCTTTCATTTACACTTCTATGTAGAATTTCGCAGTTGAATTTGGTGAACCACAATGCAGCGAAAATGTCGCTGTCAATGCACTGACGAATGACCATGGCGCCAGCCAAGGCACCAACCTAATTCATTTTTTTTTGTTTTGGTTTGCTAAATCCTGTTTTACGAGGATTAGGTTGGCTTAGCACAATACATATCAGCCATCGCTTGTCTATTCCACCAGACCATTCAACCTAATTCAAGCAGACTTAACTGAGCCTAGTGGTGATGCCAACCTCTGGTAGGTATCACCGCTAGCGAAACAAAAAAATTTGAAATTTGCCAAATTCTAACGCTTTGAAAATTTTGGCCGCCGGCATTGTGGGCATTACCATACAAATAAGTGCATTCTAATTTTTTGACAGCGGCTTTTCTGCACCCAGTGCGAAAAATCGTTGCATTGTGATTCAGGCATATATCGGGGTTAAGGTTCTGAATCCAAAGAAAGGTGAAAGCTTCATCGTCAGCTCTTTGATGTGATTTTCTAGTTCGTTGATGCGTCTGTACTTGTTCGCGACAGTTTCGCTCAATATCGTGGTATTGCTTGAAGCGTTCGGTAGATTTTCGTCATCGACGACTTCCATTTCATCGTTCATTGCTCCATCGATCACTTGCGCCATGTTTTTCCCGCAGCTTTGCACCAAGTTGTAGTAGAAATTCTTGTATCTCTCGCAATTTCGCATGCTGATCGAAAGCATTTGAGATTGATTCTCTTGCGACAGTTGCAGCTCCTGGAGTCGCTTCGAATACATGTTTATCTTAATCTCGTAAGAAACGTGGTCCATGCTGCTCCGTGCTTCTCCGAGCTCTATTAACTTGGAACTTAAGTGCAGAATCATTCACCCGTATTGCGGATGTCGTGTCGACGAACGTCGTGTCGATGACCGGTACGTCACGTCGATCGAAAATCCCGATTGTGTAACTGCATCGACGTGACTCAGTAGGATTGCCACACTGATGTCAGTGTATGGGGAGTAAATTGTGAATTGATGCTCATGTAAATGAGTTATTTTACAATTGTGACTGTATTTTTCCTGTCAAACACGACATTTATATAGTGAAATCCTTAAGGAAATGGAAGAAGTTTGTTATTTAGTAAACGAAATGAGTTTGTTAGACAATTTTTTTAATTCGGAGGAGGAAGGTAAGGAAGGAGCAGTGATCATAAATGGTTAATAACGCCATTGTTATGGAAGATAATTTAGATGTCGTTTCTATAAGAGAAAGAATTTCGCAAACATTATAATGAGTAATAAAAAATTGCAACACTGTTAAACTTTTTTTTAATAGTTGTAAAACGGATGCTTGGGATGTAAGAGAAGTAAAAGTAAAGAAAAATAAATAATTTGCCCAATTTATAATCAAAAGTTACGAATATTCGTGCGACTCTGCACAATCAGTGCATTCATTTCTTTGTCCAATTTAAATAAACAGTGAGGTATTGCTCTAGGAAAAATCTTTATTTTTTAAAAACATAGCAGCAGACTTTGTGTCTTAAGTAATTGTGTGATTTATTAATTTTGAAAAAATGAAAGTAACAAAATATGCATCACTAAAATAGTAGGCACTTATTTTAACATATAAATGATAGTTGAAAAGATATCGACCTTATGTAGATTCAAGCTTAACTTTGACCACAATTTTTGTTATTTCTAACACACTTCGTTTCAGTTTTAATTTTTCCACCAAAACTTTCCTTCTCCAATAAATGTTTTTGTTAAAATTCGTATTTTTCTCGCTTTAATCTTAAATTTTCACTGCTGATCTTCAGTTGTTGTTTTTAAATAATGAAGTATTTGTGGTATACCGTGCAGTCTCTTTTGTTTTGGCATTTATTTGCTGCTGTAAGGCAAGATGTTTTTTCAAGAGTTGAATGCGCCTATTTTCCGTCAAACCTGTTTTTATTCGAACCTTAGATTGTCTTCGAGGAATTCCCGAATTATCGCCATTGCTTGTATGTTCCGCCACCTTCGACGTTGACGCTTCACAATCTGTCTCCGCGATTGCTGAAACCGAGTTTCCGAACGATGAATTTTCCAAGGCCTTCATATACTCCAGGTTGGACGAAATGGAGTCCTTAAATCCAAATTTGCATCCAGGAGGATTAAACGCTGCGCCCAAATTTAAGATGGATAGCACTCTGTCTTCTAAAGCAGAGAATAAATGCAATATATTCGGTCACCATCGGTTGATTTTACTCACAGTTTCCTCCTCGATACATTTAACTAAAATCCATACTTACATTGTCGCCGCTTTGCGAAGTTTCGCGAGAGTTTCTTTTCTTTTAACGTCTTTTGTGACGATTGATACTTGCGAATCAATTAAATACTACTAACGCTAATTACTACCGCCCGTACCATTACCTTTCAAAACATAAGATTCTAAAAGACCGGCGTTCGTTCTTTTTTTCAAATGTCCGACATACATTTTTCGCTTTCCACCTTGTGTCACGGACTCTGCATTGATCGACGAAAACTGTCGATCGACGTGACAACTGTCGATGTAGATCGACGACATCCACAATCGCTTTTTCATGTGTCGACAGTAAATCGACGTCGGCGCGACGTGACGTGACATTCACAATCGGGGTGATTTTCTTTGATATCACCTCGTTGGTAGACATGCCAGATGAAATCGATTGTTTGTTTCGGCGTGGTTATTGTATTTGACAGCAAATCCTCACGAACCTGTTCAACTTATTTCAAAAGACACAAATCCTTTGACAAAAAATCTTGACGATATTTCACACGAGGAAAAATAAAAAATGGTGGTGTGTCATTACCAGTTGCATTAACAATAAAACAGAGTGCAACAAGAGTTCCCCGTTCAGAAGAAGTAAACTGTCCTACTTGCGTCGACTTTTTACGAGCTAGAACCTTAGGACAGCATTGAATTATAAATCTTTTGCAGTTCAAATTTGTACTTTTTACATAAAAATAAAGTAATCCTACGAACCAGGGACCCCACACTGAAGAAGCCAATGCTCTACTCACTAGGCTACGCAAGCTTTCTCGCATAGATCTTAAATTTTCAAAAAAAAAGCGATGACATTTCTTTTTTAAAACTGGTAGCTCTTTACAAGCTAGTTGCTTCAGGTGTGCGTAAACTGATTTTGAAATTCTTTTGAAGAAACCACGCGGAACCAGCCTTTTCCAACATAACTTTTTTTGAGCCAACTGTTTGGTATTTTTTTTTGCGTTTGATGAAACTAAAAAGCCAATTGCCTGCAGTTTACTAAGTACTCAACTAAAATCTTTTTATCTGAAATTGGGAACCTTTGTATCGATCCCTTTCATTGAAAAGTTGTAGCTTTTCCTCGTTTGACAATGTCGACGACGTAAAGTGGTAATGTCGAACCCATATTTCAATGCTGTTTTCTGTTTTCTTCCCGAATATTGTTTTTTAGTTCTTGCATGGTTACTTTTTTTGCGTCTAGAACCAGCTTTTGTTTTATATTGGAACGGCATGATGTTAGTACTTGGAAGTTATCAAAAAAATATATTTCTATTATATTTCTATCATATATACTTGAGGGACACTTGAATTACTAAACATGTCTCCCTTATGCATTATGGATCAAGTCTCCCAAGGCTTACTTCTTCACTTCGTCGCCTGTTTGTGGAAATTCTTTGACTCGGGAGATTAAAATACACTACTTTCCTAAGATTAGCTTGTTCAATAATTTAATTGATAAAAAAGTGATTGCGTGCATTTATATATTGGAGTAATGTAAAAACAATAAAACGTTCTTTTTCACTCGCGATCACCAAAAACGTTGGTGTGATGGCAACTAATATGATATCGAACAAGTGACAAACAATAAACGAGCATGTTGTCATATGTTTAACAAAATCACACAATTGATAATAGCTTAAGTGTGTTTTACAATTAAGACGACAACACTGAATTGGCTAGTCGACTACCAAATATGAGCAGCATACACTCGTTTCGACCGCAGATTTCTGGTTATTTGCTCTAACATTTGTTTGCTTCTGACAATGAAATATAACCATGTTTGGTCACCTCGATGATCGCCGTTTACGATATGTTAGAACTAATTAGAGGAATAATTTTTTAAAGCCACTCACACAATCTACCTCGCATAATCGTCAGCAGCTTTGAACGGATCTGACCGAGTGGAGCAGGACGGCTGTTCGAATGAAGATCGTTCACAATCATCAATAAACCATTCGAATGATCAATGCGATGATACGTTTTGTGACATGTTTTTAATAGGACGTTAGTAATTGATCACCTTAGTTCACGTTTGTCACATATGTATGTGTTCTGGACCAAGCAAAAAAAAAAAACTTCAGTCATGCCAGCCTGTGCTTTTTGCCGCCTTTCGACTTTTTACTACGATCGATTGATTAATGATTTTTGATTGTTGAGCTACATCTGATTTAGTGGACGCAACGTTATTTCAGTTTCGTCGCACACAGTTATATCATGCCTTTGGATAACGAAGGCACAGCGCGTCGTCTGAAAATTCGATGGAATTGGGGACTATTTTGACAGAGCAATACAGCTCACATCTATTTTTCTTAGCCAATAGAAGATTGTTATCAGTTGCACGAAGTGAGGTAGTAGAATATAATTAATTTGAAACTTTCGTAATAGTTAAACATTTTTTTGTGGGTCAATGAAATATTTACGCTGTTTTTCAAACGTTATTAATTTCCAATTCACTTTTCCTGACGTGTCAGTTGTTAAGTTCTAACGGCTCATGGACTAGTTAGTTACACGCGTATAGTTGATCTTGTCGCCTATTTCTTAATTAGCTTCTAGTCACGCGGTTTCCGAGAAAATTTAAATCACTGATCGAGATTCGCTATCACAGTGTGATTGTATAGTTTCACAGGTTCATTCGATTTTTCGGTAGAAGATCACGACCGCAGATTGCCTAAGTTATTTCAAGTCTTAGTAATCTTCTTGGGTGTTCTAACAAATCAATCAGTAACCTATGCTTTAACAATGCGGATATGTATTTAAAAGTGGTCAATATTCCGAAAGTTCGATAGAACAATGTAATCATTTGAAGCGGAAAAACATTTATCATTTATAAAACATCATCTTGCAACGAGTATAAGAGCACTTGGCATGGTTAATATTATCAATTTATTAGTTTCTATGGTGTGTGCCCCTGATGGCTCTTATAATTATTCCTTAGGTGCGATCTTTTGAATTATATTCTCATGATAATTTTACAAGATTCTGTTCAGAAAAAGTAATCGATTTAGGAATACTTTTGAACAGTTAATTGACTTGGTGATATTGATACCATGATACAAGAAACACTAGAGATAGCGACAGTAGAGCAGAGATTTTCCTACACCCCCCTAATACCCCTCCTGGAAAGTGCATACACCCCCCATAACACGGACAATTTTCCTACACAAAGGGAACTTTGTGTCCTTTGTTCCAAAGGGACACCCGTCCTAAAATTCTGAACACACCCCCGATGAAAAATTCCTGAGAAAACCCCTGCAGTAGAGTGATCATATTATTCTTTCTCTGCGCTTGCTATAGACGGAAGAGTTCACAAGCATTTGGGAAGAATGCATGGGCGTTGCATAAGTCGTTTTAGTAAACTGTACTCAAAAATGTTTCCGTACATACTTTAGTAGTAACAATTTAATTAGGAAATAAATCAATATGTATGACATATGCAACTACATATATCTAAAATATAAATTCATATTTGTGTAACTATGAAGGTGGTCCGATAAGTACTTAGCCTACAAAAGAAAAATGAAAATTTTGGAAAAGTGGCGATTTACTTTTCAACATAGTATCCCTTTAGCTCGATACACTTGACCCAGCGATGCTCCAACTTCTGTAACCCGCCTGAAAAATACGTGTTCTCGAGGTCTGCAAAGTAGGCCTCCGTGGCGGCGATGACCTCATTAGACTCCAATTTCTGCCCGGCGAGTGACTTCTTCAAGTTTGAAAACAAAAAGAAGTTACACGGGCCAATTTTGGAGAATACGGTGGATAAGGCAGCAGTTTGTAGCCCAATTTGGCCGTGGCGACGGCGAAGGTGTGAACCGGTGCGTTGTTATAGTGGAATAACACTTTTTTCTTCGCTAAATGGGGCGGTTTTTTGTGCAATTTGGTATCCAATCGGCCTAATAATTCGGTGTAGTAGAGCGCTGTGACCGTTTTGCCGTTCTATAGGTAGTCGATGTAGATCACACCTTATGAATCGCAGAAAACGGTGGCCATCACTTTTCCGGTCGATAGGACAGTCTTCGCCTTCTCCGAAGTACGTTCGCCGGGTGAAGTCCAGTGTTTTGACTGTTTTTTGGTCTCTGGTGTGTACCAGTGGATCCATGTTTCGTCGACGGTCACGAAACGACGCAGAAACTCTTTCGGATTGTGCTTAAACAGCGTAAAACACTGCTTTGAAGTGGTCTTACGGTTGCGGTTGTTGTCCGGAGTGAGCAAACGCGGTATCCGTCGCGCTGACAGTTTTCTCATGCCCAAAATTTCATGCAGGATATGACCTATGCAGTCTTTTCAGATGCCTACTGTCTCAGCTATCTCATGCACCTTCAATCGGCGGTCTGCTAATACGAGATCGTGGATTTTTATCACGTTATCCTCTGTGGTAGCCGTTTTCGGGGCACCTGGTCGTGGCTCATCAAAAATCGACGTGAAACTCGTTAAATCAATTTTTGACGGTCGCCATAAAAGGAGGAGAGTCACCGTACAAAGCATTCAAGCGCTCTTTGATTTCACGGCGCGATTTCCCTTCCAAAAGCAAGAATCAAATCACCGACCGATATTGCTCCTTTTCCATTTTTCTAAAATCCGCAGACACGCCCGCTTCCACACGCGCTCAAAACAAAACTACGAGTCCAATTCGGCTGAAATTTTGACAGTAGCCGTCCACAAAAATATACTACACGGGCGGTGAGGCTAAGTACTTATCGGACCGACCTAGTATATACACCATGCAGGTTTGTCTCCAGATTCTCATTTAACTCTAAGTTCATCAAAAATAATATTTTCTTTTATGATTGAGTTAAAAAGCTGTAGCCATATGCACCAATGAGTGTTAATAAGTTTCAAGAAAGACGACAATAGACAAAAAATTGAAATATTTAATTAATTTTTTGTATCAGCTCCAATAACTGCTGTAAGAATCCTCTGAAGAAATATCAGGAAAACATTTATAATTTATATCATATTACACACAGGGAGGCGCGCGGCCATTTCAAGCGCGGCGTTTGTCTTGTTTGGAACGGCTGATGTAAAGATCCAGGTGGTGGGAAATAGTTGGGACGGAATTGTTGGAGGGGATAAATGGGAGATTCGTATTGCCGCCCGTTCAGTTTCAACAATACAGTGGACGATGGAACAACGCTCCTTTTGCGTCGGGACTTACTTTTCGCACACCCACTACATCATTGCAGTGTACCGTGCTTTTCGTTTATGGTTTGCTGTTCCCCTGACGGCTGTGTTCCTCCGCTAAGTTCAATTGTGTTAAGGGTGACTGTAATCAGGCACAATAGGAAATATCGTATCGATAAGAATAGGACTGCAGATATTCATTAAAACCCCGGAAAACGTCAAGCGTGTTCGACAGCTATACAGCAATATCCCAGACGCTCTGCTCGAAAACAAGCACTAGCTCTTGCCATTTCAAGAAGTTCTCGTCACCGAACTAAGCATATATACCTTCATTTGCATCCCTATAAAATGGTGGTGATCCAACAACTTTCGGCACAGGATTATGTAACGCGTCGAACATCCAACCTCTGTAAGCACTGCAGGACAACATTTGTATTGAATTAGCCGCTACGCCCTTTAGAACAGAATGCTCCAAAATGTGCATGGAAATTTCAAAAAAAAAACAAAACAAAAAAAAGCACCTCGTTTGAGAGAATGCACATTAATATATTTTTTCAGGAATAAAAGACCTGTCATGGATGTAAGAGTTAAGGAAAAACCTCCTTATAAAAAACCGAAGAATCGAATAAAACGAAGAATATGACTGGAAATGCAATTATGCGTAAGAGGCAGAATGCAGCACAAACTCAATGCTATTTTGAAAGGTGAAACATTATATAGAGCATAAAACACTTGACATAAACCATATATTAATATAGTTATATCCTAGCTTGAGCTTAAAATGATTGTATAGTAGAATTTAGTCTAGAAGTATTAAAGTATTAGTATGTCGTATTTCTGCATTTCTCTGAATCTGAAAGCGGATTCATATATATTACATAATGAGATAGATATAAAATGTGCAAACGATCGCTTTTAAACTAACAACTAACGGCGGTCAGAAAAATGAAATGAGGGTCTATTGCACGTTCACACATTGTATACACATAAATTATTGATATATACTTATTTTTGATAGCAAATTAAAAGTCAACATAATTGCCTAAATATCAGTGTCATCAATTAATTATCTAAAGACAATTTTTGTGTCATTTTTTGATACATTGTACTTACTACTAATATTGTATTTATTACCAGCAAATAACATCAGATTTTTCTCATATTTCTCATTTTCATATTTCAAATAACATCCGATTTTTCATGTTTAAACAAAATTACTGTAATCACTTAATATTCTATTAAATCATCGACGTCCTTAGGTTCGTAATGCGTGCCTACGCTGATATTTTTTTTTAATGTGGCATTAGTGAGCTACCATACGCAATTAGTATACCAGGTAAGCTCTAGCAAGTCTACACAATCTTGAAGCGCAACGCCTTATTAACCCCTTGCCGTAGCACTTAGCTCGATGAAATCCGAATCTAAGCGAGTGGAGACGACGCGCTAAACAGGTCAGTGGGAGAAGCGAGCGAACTGTAATTCGCACATAAACAATAGTTTAATAGAGATTATAATCTTCGGATCATCTGCCTTTGTCTGACGATTAAAAATAAACAGGACTTTCTAAAAATTTATTAAAAATATGAAAATAGTTACAACTCTTCGTCTCGTACAAATTAATAAGTCTGTGTGAAGTACAAAGACACTATGGCAGATGTGCTGCTACTTTTCATTCCGTGCATTCCGCTTCGTCTTTTGTGTTTATAACAAACTTAGCACTTTCAGCTTGAATTGGTTTTTTTGGGAATGGGGCTAATATTGTGTTTGGAGTGGAAGAGGTCCTTCACTCAGGGTAGGTTTTAAAGACCGGTCATTCGACGGTCCGCAAAAAATTTATCTGCCACATGCAGAGTTTGACTCGTCATATTTACTTTTAGGGACTTGTAAAAGTACGGTAAGGGGTTAAAGGAAATAAAGATAATGGATGAAGAAGATGCAAGTTGAAGAGGTCAGCAAATTGCTTTACTTAAAAAGTCGTATCCACGAAGGCTCATCACGTAATAAGTTTTACGTGACCAACTCGTGTCTGTGGGAAATTTGGTGGATTTGTTTTTATGTTTAGGGTTTGATGATAATTCGCTTAGGGAAGGTATTTCAAAGCACAGATTGCCTTGGACCTTGATGGTAAGCCATACAATCATGAGAGCCCTAAACTAATATCCAAGGCCACTGAAAAGCCATTAATGCTTGAATTTTTTTATACATTTGATGTAAAATACTACGCTTCGAAAATATACTCCCACTGTTAAAACAAGGTTATAATTTGAAATATACGATATTTTAATGATTAATATACGATATCTTAATGATTTAATGATTAATTAGTTTCCATAGTTCAATTTTGTAGATGATAAACCAGAAACCAAATTGAGAGCTAACCAACGTAAATAGAAAGTAAAAGAAAGAATAAAAGAAGAAACAAAACACAAAATATTTGAATGAAAGATAGCTAGATAATATAACGATCAATTTAATTCTACTGAAGTATTATAAATATTTTTGAAAGTTGAGAAACTCGTAAGCAAAATATGGAGCACTAAACATAATCCGAGATGTAAAAAGCGTTCTTAATCATGAAAAATTAAGAACATTGGAGGAAAAAAGACCATTCGACAGTTTGAGCAGAAAACAATAATCAAGGTGCTAAGAGTAAGACGTTTTATAATTTCTGAACGATTTTTATACGAAAAATAAGAGACAGGCAGCTTGTATACGTATTACGTTGAATATATTCAGTAGCTTCTGACAAGTACACAAAACGAAGAGATCATACTTGGGAGCAATATTCAAGAATGCAACAAACTGGGGAAGTAAATTAACGAACAGAGAATGGACGTGAAAAAGCTGGCAGTAAAAGACTGGGGCAGGTGTACATACTTCAAATAATCAAGGAGTTAGGAAATCTGCTCTATCCGTGATTTGCGAAAATTGCGCGGGGTGTAGGCAGCGTGTGCTCACGCTTAAAGAAGCGTCATCCAAAGGATAGCAAAGTAAACACCCTCGAGACTGGCAGCATTTAAAGAGATCTGGGCTTAGTTTACCCAGATAAAAAAGCTGCCAGTCAGCAGCAAGTTGCGGTGGAAAAGGATATCGTGGCCAACGTTAATGATCGTCTAGACAAACCTGACCACACTAGGTTGGCCTCGGCAAAACTGTTGCTGACTCTCGACTCTCTGCAGAAGGTCGGGTTGCTGGACTTTTCGTCGTTTTACTTCCACATTTCAGTGGCCAAAATAAGAACGGCTGTGCTGGTGACGATGAGTTTTCACGCTTACCTTTTAATTTCAGTACGGATGATTTAAATCTCGTGGCGTGGTCCTATATGGCACACAACAGGGCCGCTTTACTGGAGGAGGTCACCAAACTTACCGCGGAGGCATACAGGATAAATAAACTACTGTTCATATGAGCGGACGCAAATGCGTATCATACCGTATGGGACAGCAAGGACGGTAATAGCGAAAACATTATCAATATTATTGCATTATCAATAGCGAAATCGTACTGGGCGTTACTCTGTAAAATGGGTTCAACAAATTATTGATAGAGAACAAGAGATTTCTCGGAAGACCATCATTGCCTGATCATGCTTACATAAGTTTCATTCTGAGATTAAGCTCAACACACAAACCTCCCCCGTTTCGTGATCTCAAGGACACAAACTGGGAGGTCTTCAAACATGTAGCTGCTTGTGGATTAGGTTGTCCTTCCAGAATTGACTCTGGCAGACTCTGTAACAGACTTGGAGAGAGCGGTAAATACCCTCACGGAAAAACTTATTAAATCCTTTGAACGCTCCTGTCACAAAATTTGTCTTGAACGCCACGCTAACCCATCGTGGTGGAACAGCAATCCAAGTTTTCGCAGAAGACAAGAACGGGAACTGTTTAAATTAGCCAAAGTAGCTGATTGTCAGGAATGTTGGGACAAACATATGAACGTTCTAAAACTCTATAGATGAGAAATTTGAAAAGCTAGGTGGATCTTCTGGAATGAGCTTTGCGGCAGAATTGAACCCACTTCAGAAACCGACTAGACATTCTGTTCGCACATAGGGAATGGTCAAACAGCAGCGTGGATTCCTTCAAAATCGTCGTAGATACTCACTTTCCGGGCTGTTTGCATGACTGCACCCCCACACCCAGTGGAGGGCAGGTGTCGGGTGATCACGATGCTGGGCCATTGACACCTTCAAGTCCCTAGGTTCACCTGGCATATTCCAAAGATAACGTATGCTCACCATATCCTGCCTTCTGCCTGGAGGACCAGCAAAGCTGTATTTACACCCAAAGCAGGTAAAAGCAGACATGAATATTCGAAAAACTATAGGCGTATTAGCCTGACTTCTTTTCTTCTGAAAGTACTCGAAAGATTTTTGGACTTCATGTTAAGGAGAGATTTGGACCTCAAACCCTATCGACAGCCCAAAACACCTCCCTCCCATAAGGCATTCCATTGCAAAGAAAATAGAAAAGGCATTCCATTGCAAGTCCGGCCCTCCAGGCTTGGGGGTTGGAGCGATGGACCGACAATCCGTCCTCCACAAAATTTTAAACCGGTGCGGAACTTACGGAGATGCCTCGGATAGGATTGGACCAACGGGAACGATCCGGCAAACGAAACATGGACTATGCTTTTGGATCCTGGAATGTCAGATCACTAAATAGACCTGGTGCTGCAAAAGAATTATTATTACACGCCACTCAGTACAAATTGAACGTGCTGGCAGTCCAGGAAACGAAATGGACTGGTAGCGAGATTCAAGACATGAGATCGCACACAATATTCAAGAGTGGGAAGCCTGCATGCAGGAAGCCGTGAATTTGGAGTGGCATTTATTGTGGATAGGGAGTTCAAGCCACACGTTATGGACTTCAAGGCAGTAAGCGAACGTTTGTGTGCGATCCGCATCAAAGCAAAATTCTTCAAAATATGGCTGATAAATGTTTACGCCCCGACAGAAGAAAAAGACGAAGAAACGAAAGACGCATTCTATAACCACTTGGAAAGGTTATTCGACTCATTGCCTTCAAATGACGTCAAAATAATATTCGGCGACTTGAACGCTAAAGTCGGGAATGAAGAAGTACATCGGGGAACAACTGGAGGGCACAGTCTCCACGATGCAACTAACGACAACGGCCAACGCCTGATTGACTTTGCATGTAGTAGGGATATAGTCATAAGTTCGACATGCTTCCCACATCGACGCATTCACAAAAGAACATGGGCATCACCAGATGGCAATACCTTAAACCAAATCGACCATGTCCTTATTCAGCGGAGATGGAGATTCAGCATACTTGACGTTCGGACGTTTCGAGGAGCAAATTGTGACTCGGTCCACTACTTGGTCAACTCCAAATATCGATATCGCATGTCAAAGGCGTACGTGACGAAGACGAGTCTTCTGCGTAAGTTTGACATCGGACTCCAAACGGCGTCAGTAGCAGAAAACTTCTCAAAAACTCTTGAGACTAAGCTAACCCCCATCATACAAAATAACACAAGGAGGCCGGTTGACGAGGCCTGGATGGAGGTGAAGACAGCAGTCAAAGCCGCTGCAGAACAAGTGGTTGGGTATGAAGCTCGGCGCAAAAGAAAATATTATGACGAGCAATTAAAGAGCATTGACGAAAATCTGACGAGCAATAAAACTAGGCAAGCTTACAAAGTAGTGAAATGTTTAAGACGCGGATATCAGCCCAAGACGACACTCTGTAAAGACGAAATCGGCAACATCATCGCCGAAGATAGCCAGATTAAGGAGAGATGGGCCTGCTATTTCAAAGAACTCCTTAATCCTGCACATGGCTCAATAATATCAGAGCCGATAGACATCTCTGATGAAGTCCCGATCGCACCTCCAACGCTGGAAGAAGTCAAGTCTGCCATAAAAAGCCAGAAAAACAATAAAGCGCCGGGCATTGACGAGATTCCGGTCGAGCTAATCAAATACGGTGGAAGCTGCCCTATAAAAGCCATCCACAAATTGATCCAGAACATCTGGGGTCAAGAAAAAATACCGCAGGAGTGGTGCAAATCCATCATATACCCTATCCACAAAAAAGGAGACAAACTTCGGTGCGAAAACTACAGAGGCATATCGCTACTTTGTACATCCTATAAGATACTGACGAAAAAATTAAAAGATAAAATAAATGTATACGCAGATATGGTCTTTGGGGAGTACCAAGGAGGCTTTAGGTCTGGTAGATCAACTACGGATCAGCTCTTCACAGTCAAACAAGTGCTTGAAAAATGCTGGGAATTTAATTTCGACGTCCACCAGATTTTCGTGGATTTTAAACAAGCATACGACAGTCTTGACCGAAACATACTGTACAAAATAATGCTATACTTCGGCATCCCGGCAAAACTAGTTCGGCTGACCAAAATGACGATGACGTCGACAGCATCACAAGTCAGAATCAACAACGGTCTGACTGACGCCTTTGACACAAATGTCGGACTAAAGCAAGGAGATGGGTTGGCCTCTCTGCTGTTCAACCTAGCACTTGAGTACGTGATAAGGAAGATTCCTGTCGACACAGGGGGTACGCTTCTGTATAAGTCGAACCAGTTAGTGGCCTACGCGGATGACATTAACATCTTGTCCCGTTCCTTCACATCCGCCGAAGAACTCCTGTTGAAACTTGATCAAGAAGCCAAAGAAGTAGGCCTGAAGATCAATCAGACGAAAGCAAAAATCATGACGCAAACAAGAAAGAAGACCTCCATTAGACAGATCGTGCAATGATATATGCAGCTAGATAAGCAGGTTTGTCAGGTTCGTTTCAGCAAAATGGGCGTTTGCGAAAATTACAGCGTAAGTGACACATCTAGAGGGGGAGTTTTATCTTCTCTGTTGTGGAGCCTGGTGATAAATACAGTTTAGAAGAGGCTGGAAAGTAAGAGACTAACGTTTTTGGTCCATGCCGATGGTAATCTTATGGCCAGTACATGGAGTCTGTTATGGAGCTGGTTAATGATTGGGTAAACACTGTGCGCTTTGGCATCAACTCCGATAAAAACAATATTATGCTCTTCACAAGGAAATGCAAGATTCCTCATATAGGTCCAATCAGGGTGAGTGGCGACAAATTAGGTCAACTAAGTACTTGGTCCTTATTCTGAACAGAAACCTTACCTGGAGGATAAATCTAGCGGAAGGCAAGCAAAGAAAGCATGCACCGCGATTTACGTCAGCAAGCAGTTGCTGGTTAAAATTTGGAGCCTAAACCCTGCTCTAACGGCGATCGCAAGGCCGATCTTTGCTTGCGGCTGCCTGATCTGGAGGCTGGCAATGAATAAAATCACTTTTGCTAAACACAGATCAGCGATTAGCGGCTCTCTGTATTGCAAGTGCTTAGGACTTTTTCATCTACGATTAATGTGCAGCTTCATCTCTTTGACCTATTTGTTAAAAGCGCGGCTGCAAAAGATGCTGTTACACTTAAAGAGACCGGGCACTATCAGCCAAGTTCCACAGCAGTATTGGGCTGTGGCTCGCAAGATGCACTGACTACTTGGCCCCCACTCTTTGCTTCAAACAAAGATATCAAGCAATCTTAGAGGACAAGCAGGAAGGAATCAGCAAATAGGCACAGCAACCCTTAAACATTTACACCGATGGATCCAAAACAGCTGCAGCAGTAGATGCTGCAGTATTTTCTGCAGACTGCAATATAGAAATAACCTTCAGGTTTCATAATCAATGCTGCATAGAAGCAGATATCCCAATATCTATCCAAACAGCCGAGTGCTTGATTGTATCTAATATGATGCAGGTTGTAAAACATGAAGTTTGCGCAACCGTTTCAAAAAGATTGATGAGAAGTCTAAACATATTACAAGCACCAATAGAGTTATTTTAAGAGACATTTCAAAAACTCTCATTTAATTTTGTGGCAAAATCTGATCACAATGTTTTAAGGGCAAAAAAAGGTGGAAAGAATTGATAGTAATATTCTGCTCAAATGTTGATCGCAGGGATACTATTAAAGAGCTTGACTCGATAGCTCCACTACAAAGCGGCAAGGGTCCCTAACACATGGTTGTATGAGGTGTGCAATTTTCGGAACGTTTTAGAATAATTCATAATACAAGAACCACAAAAAATTGGTCTAGAAACTATGAAGTACCCATTGTTACCAGCAGCAACCGCTGATCTTATGCCCATGGAAAGTTCAGTATTAATTCCTTTTCTGAAATTAAATTTTATGTCCATTGATTTATTTTTAACCTATTTGCATCACAAAGCAAATGAACTTGAAATTAATTCGAAAACTAACGCTCTGCCAATATACACTGCACATACACCCACATAAACATGTATGGAATGACTTAGAACGAAACGCATGAAATCTGGCTACGTAATCGAAGTGAGCGCAGTTGCAGGCAACGCAATCTTCGTGAGACGACGCCATATCAATAATTTCATTGATGTATGGCGCTTGCGACGCGTGAAAGGCAACATTAATAATTCCCTTTGAATTTTATTGTGCATAAATTTCATTAATTTATACTTTTGTTGATACTTTTTATAATACAATATTTAATGCATCTCTAAGTTGCCGCTGCGCAGGCATAGCGAATTAAAGAACACGCCAATGAGCCAGCCGCAACAAAGCAGAAGAGAAGACAAAGGCAGCAAGTTTTCCGCTTTCTTAACAGTAAATTATTGCGATGGATTTTCGCAGAGTTGCCTGCCGTGTCTTGACTCCCCACTTGGGGACTATGTTAATTCTGTTCATCTTTTGATTCCTCGATAGCTTGCGAATTAAACAATTTCCCTCAATCCACCGAGCCAAGTTATCGGGCTAATGTAAGGGCTTAGTCTTGATGCTACTTTTCGCCACAGCGGTACCATCATGGACGTCATCGTGTTCTCAATATGCAGATTTAGTTGCTGTATTGCATTTATGGACAAGCAGTTAATTATGAGCCCCTGTAGATTTCCTCTTGATGCCAGATTACATGATTTATGCCATCGAATGGCAAAGGTAAAACCCGAACGCACACAGCAAATATTCACGCTGGATGGCGATTAAAGATCGAGTTGCGAATATTTGTGATGGTGGTGATGAAAAAGTGAACGTAAAATGCACTGCAATCAAATTAAGATTATTTGTACAACGTAGCATTTCCCTTAGCCTTTTCTATAACCTGACTGGGACAGTATGAATTCTGACCATCTCGACTTTTTTCAGTATGGTCAAACATATTATATTTTTCCATGTATTAGCGATTTCGGCAACGACAAAGCAGATATGTATTTCTTGAATGTCGGTTTTAGTTAATCTCTTTTGATTTAGTGAAGGGCTTATCAAAATAATGCTGGTAACTTCATTAAATGTGGATTCGGATTCTTTTAGAGTAAATAATGTGTTCAGCTATTGCAACCAAAAAGTCGAAACTTTCAAAGCTATTGATCGGTGCTATGAGCTGAGTACCAGGCAACATCAAAACCATCAAGCATCCTAAAGGGTGGTTTACTCAAAAACAACGTCGCTTGTGAAAGCAAGGTGTATTTTCCATGAGCTTCATACTCACGACGAGGATCTAATTCTTTCCCATAAAAAATCAACTTGAAGCATTAAGTATTCCGCAAATACAACACACTCAGTTTCGAACAAATCACGACATTTTCTGATAATCGATTTGAACGTGGCAAATGGCGACCTGAATCCTAAATGAGATTCGACTGTTCGTCGCGTCGCATTGCAACTACGAGCCATTCGAACTGATCGAAAATGGCTCCTCGAATTGAACTTTGATGATCTAACAAACTAATGGAACAAATTGAAGCACATTCATTTGACTGCCTGGCACGGAGTCTACTAGTACTAACCAATAGCATCGCCATTTATATCGTTTGGAGTAGAGAGATCGTTCGCAACTAACAGAACCTAAGTGCCTCAGAACAATGTCTGCAAAGCGCGGAGCCAGTCAGGCGCAACTTCAGACTGTGGAAACTTGAAGCATGAGAGAACTAAATTTGATAGCCAGTGAACTTTTCGATTTATTGCTAATAAAGTGCGCAATTGAAACGAAACATGGTGGCAGCAATGGCTCGCAGAAAGATCGTGATTTCATGGATTCTACAGGCTGAGGCATGAGGACTTTCATGCGATAAAGGCGAGTTGTCAATACGGAAAATGATGACTTATAATGCCTTGAAAGGCCTAGGCAAAGTCTACATACTAAAAGATTGTTTTGTTAAAATTTGGTTCAATAGAAGCCAAAAAATTATAAATTAATAAAATATAAATTAAAATTTCCGCTTTTCGATATGCAAATATAAAACCATATAATATCAATAATTTAATAAATAAATTAACAAGAAATGTCGATTGATTCCAGTTTGCTCCGCAGATAGTAACCAGAAATAGTGTAAGTGGAAACAAATAGAATGGTTCTAAATTTCAATTTCATCATGTTACTAAAAAAAAAATAACAATTTTTGTCTGATTAAATGACCGATAAACAAAAAATAAAATATTAGAAAAAAGGATTGAAAAAGTCAGCTTGAATTGAGGTTAGAAATGAAGGTAAACCAAGAATTGGAAAAAATAAAATAAAAAATAAAATTTTGATAAATTAAATTTTATTTAAAACTACTCCAAACCTACTCTTTAAGTCTCTTCTTCAAAGCAATCAATTTGTATAAAGAGATCGCTGAAATAATTCACTAAGGGCTTTGTTCGTTTTCATCGAAAGTAGTTTAAAATTATTAGGAAAACTCATCCAATAATTATGAGCCTTCCTTATCATAGTTGATATGGAAGATTTAGTTTTTTTCTGCACCAGTTCCAAAGTCTTTATATTTTCTAATATAGAGAATGGGAAAGCTAGAATTCTCACATTTAGAAGCTAAAAATATTGATTAAAATATTGATGTTTGTGAAAGACGCCCGTTTCTAATTCATGGTGTATTGATGCGAAGACAAGCGACACAGTGAACTATGATGGAAAAACAACACACATTTTTAAAATCAAAATTGAAAAAAAGTCTAGCGCATCAGAACCGCTAGAAAACTAATTTTCCAAGAAATATTCTTTGAGTGACCAAAAAATGTGGAAAGACGTAATAAACTTTTTTGTAGAATCATATCAACCATTCCTTATCCAAAGCAACCAAACCCAACTATAACATAGATGATGAAAATGTTCAGTGCTGGCAACACTTTCGCAGCGAAGCAGCAATAAGTTTACCTTAACAAACTCATACTTAAATCAACTTATCCTTTGAATTTCGTTCTTATCGGAGGATTTCATCGAAAATTTCATCGGTAAAACGTTGTTTGAGGCTGCCATCCCATAGATGTTCAAAACTCGGAAAATTTAAAAATTGGTTTCTTATTTTTATTGCAAATGCTTTGCATATGAGCATGCAATTTGAAGCATCTGTTGGTGCAATATTTACGAAAATGGCTAAAGCGGGTTACCCGGCGTCAGCAGGATAGCAAAATCTATACCAAATCTGCTTCACGTTAAGTTAAGCCCAACCAGTAAATTTTGTTTCGATTGAATCACTGCGCTGGAAGTTGTACGGGTGAAAAGAATTTTGAGCTACCACCCTCAAAACTCTTCAAATTTTTAAAGCGTTAATATTTGTTGTTAATTTTCATTGCAGGATCATTCCCATTTGCAAATCTAATGACATAATCGCTCAGTAAAGAAATTCCACAAAATTACAAATATGGTCATAGCTGGCAGCCCTTTCATGATTTTTGTAGCAAATTCCTACGACATTTAGTTCACATTAAGGTTCATTTACTGCATGAACTTCGTTTTGATTTCTGCACTGGACCGGAAGTTACAGGGGAAAAAGCTTTATTTTGCTGAGCAAATTTGCAAGATTTATGAGACAAAAATCACCACAGCTGGCAACTCTATTTTAATTTTTCAACCAAATTTTCACCAAATGTAATGTAAGTAAGATCCAAGTACTGTATGAATTTTGTTAAAATCTGATGGCTGAATCGGAAGTTATAGGCCAAAAAGATGTTTTTTTTCTCAGTAGTTTTTCAAGATGGTACCACTGCCGCAGGGTTGCCCGCATTTCAAAATCACTTCTATCAGACCTGGTCCTAGCTAGCAAACACGTCCTGTAAATTTCATTATGATCGGATAATCCGGTCGTCAGTTCTCATGAACAGAACTTTCGAGTGCTGAAAATAGAGGTAATTTAGTAATGGGTTGCCGTTCTTGTGTAAATCGGAACTTTAAAAATTTCAATTTGACATGATGGACAAAGGTCAAAATTTATCAATGATTTGATTTTGTTGTCAAAAATCAAAAATTTTTGTGGAGGGTCAATGATTTGAAAGATTTTTTTTCAGGAGCTTACCGTAGCTACAGCGTTACCCGCACTATCTTGAAAATTCATGTATGTTAAATCTTGCTCAACATCAATACGCTCTGCAATTTTCACGATGATCAAATGTTTTTGTTAGAAGTAATGACAAATCAAAATTTGAAAAAAAATCCTTGCCTACTTTTAGGCACGCTGCACCCACAAACGGCTCAAAATTGCCAACTTTTTAACATAGGCAAGCTTTAAACATAATAAGTTATCATTCCCAAACATTTGTTTTAACAAAAATTTACACTGCTTGGAAATATAGGAGTACCTCAAAATTCACTAAAACGCTCGCCGCCGCCAATAGGTTTAGGATATCTGAATTCTAGCAAATCATGGACCTACCTACTATATACATCTACATTCTCCGAAAATTTCAGTTCAATCGGATCGGCCACTCCAGAGATTATCTCCCTTAATCATTTGGCTGATATATATATATATATATATATATATATATATATATATATATATATATATATATATAGATATATATATATATATATATATATATATATATATATATATATATATATATATATATATATATATATATATATATATATATATATATATATATATATATAAAGAAATATGAATTTTCGGCGAAACGAGTTTAATACTAATTTTGATGAAACCAAGGATGAAACGAATATTAGATTTGATTCAACAGTTTTAGATATTTAGTCATTTGAATTTTGTCAATGCATTGGTTATTAGTGGAAATAGTGAACGATGCCTTATTCCTATTCTTTCATTTAAAAAGTAAGGAGTGTGTTTTTTGCCCACGTAACCTCCACTCAAACGAACAGGCTTGTTGCATTACATCCATTCAATTAAAAATAAGAAATCTCCAGATGCAGGAAAAATAAGCACCTTCCAATTGAAAAATTTATTTGCTAAAGCTGTAAATTAACTGTTGGTCATATTTAACAAGCGCTTGATTTTCTCTTACTTCCTTAGGGACTGGAAAATTATAAAATATCTATATATTAAAACCTGGTAACGGTAAGCAAATACTTGGTAAGCAAATACTTTTGCTGAAAGTTACAGCGATATTGACCTATTGAGCACTAGAAGCAAATTGTTGGAAAAATTAATAGAATCTAATGTTGGGAATTTTTCAGGCACTCATACAATTTTCGCTAATGAACAAAAATCAATTATGCGTTTTTGGAAAACTAATTACTGCCAACCGGCCGGCAATTTTTCACAACAAAACAAAAATCTGCTATAATAGCCATAAAATATAGCTACATAGCACATTCTCCTACGTAGCATAGCGCAGCATTTGTAGTCGCTGTAGTGCCCTGAAATATTGCTAAAAGCTAAAGTACCATTCATTATGAGCTCTTCTGTTATACAGCATAGTCATAAATCCTATGTAACATGGCCCCAACTACTATGAATATAAACTCGGCACATACATATTATTAAAGTACGCTAAATAACAATAGCTTTCCAACAAGTTTGTGTAGTCTAGTGGATACAGAGTCGGATTTGTACAAATAGGGTAACGAGTTTGAGTGCGGATTCATTTGACATGATATATAAAGTAAGAAATCAAATTTTAGTAATTTAAGTAGGAATTTCTATCATATACAATTGACAAAACACCGAAATCGTCACAAGAGCGAGCAATTTCGCTTTAACTTTGCTTTTTGTCAGGCCTAAAATGCATGGCGTTAAGGGCTATAAAACATGGCTCTCATATCGCCTACTTTGAAGAATTTTTCGCCGTTCATTGTGGTGCCAGGCGCAATGTTTCATCACAATTCCGAAACAAACAATGTATATGACACCAGAATTATATAAAATAAATAAATAAAATAAAAAACAAAATATCAATATTGGTGCCAACAACCATAAAAATAGTATTGAATTCATTATAAATTATGAAATATGAAAAATGAATTATTATAATTACTAATGCAAACATTATCAATATCAATTGAATTATTAAATCATCATAAAATTACGAAAAGATAGGAACAGTTTCCGACACAGCAATAATTGCGGCACAAAAATTGCGACAGCAGACAAAAAACAGAAGTCAATCGAGTTTTCGAAGAATAAAGCATTTCTTGCCTAAAGCGAACTCTGGACTTTCCGCACAACATGACGTAAGCTGCTAAGCAGAAAGTGTGGAACAGCTCTGCAAAAAGAAAATATCCTAATTATTGGCGAGTGATGATGAATTTGGTGATTTGACGATTTTTTTATCTGTATATTTTGAATGAATTTGCATGAAAATGAAAAGCAGAATGCCATGAAAATCGGTTTAGATTCAGATTTTGGTTTCAACATGAATGTGATCCGAACATACTGCCGAGATCGGGAGGCTTTGGTTACTCTATCATTCTCTTCTTATAACCATACCTAAACCCTATCGAACACTAATGCGATTAGCAAGAGGAAGAAAAATCGAGAAAACACAATGACAAATGAAGAGAAGTTGGAAATAGTTTTCACAAAGGAGGGGAAGAAAACAAGCACTGAAGAGAACGAAGTTTTTCAGTTCGGTCCCAAAAAAGCGCCGAGAGGTTTCAAAGAGTCGATGACATCCCAGCAAACAATTTAGTGAGCGTTCACTAAAAACGATAGTTTCTCGACAGTCAACAGACATATCCCTCATACGAAACCGAGCCTGTTCGTAAAACGATACGCAGCAATGCTTAGGATGACCGACGCAATAAATAATGCAAGCCATGTGTATGTGCCCTATGGCCTATACGGCTCAGTAGCAGATTTTACATAGATTCTTCCCCTAGTTTGCTGGTCGATATATACTCGCTAAAAACACATTTTTTCTAACTCATTTACGAATCGTTAAAAATGATTCTTCTCGGATGGCCATTTTAGTAGGACCAATGAATCGTTTTCGATTCATTTGCGAGCTCGTTAACGACAAAAATATTCGTAAAATATGACTCTTTTATGAATTAATTACGATACATTTGGTTTGCTGGCATGGGCGTGTTCAGGGTGGGGCAGGGTGGGTCAAATGCCCCACCCTAGAAAAAATTCCTCGAAAAACCCTCGAAAAACGAGTGAAAAAACGCGGAAAAAACGAGAAAATCAAAAGAAATAACGATTTTATTTTTGAATTTCCAATCGATTTCATTACATTTTCAATTAGCTGATGAGTGCAAAAGATTTGTATTCATACATATACAATCAAGATGGTGCTCTCACACAGTGTGGCCAGATATTTGGGAGAAAATATAGCCCAATTTGAAATTTTCATAGCCCAAAATAGCGAAAGTTTTTTATTTGTTGCCCAAAAACCGCCACAGCAAACAAAAACCGCCACAACTGTCTTTATAACTAAATCAATTCATTTAAGCTGTTAAAATTATAATATTTGTATCGTGAAATTCATACCAATGCTCTAATTGTAGCACAGAAGTCGTTTGAAACAGTAAAAATTTCCGATACGTTATGCAGAAAATTTTTTATTCATAACGAATTTGAAAAGGGAAAGCAGGAAAAATGTAAATTAATTTAAGGAACTGTGTGAAAACTTTTGAAAAGTTCATGAAAAGAAATATTTTTAAAATTTTCACACAGAAAATAAAAGCCTACAAAAACAACTTGCAAACTTGGGTGGCACAAAAATTCAATTAGTATAAGAAACAGTTTTAATGGCTGAATGTTTTATTTAAAATGAGTCAAATATTAATATTTTATCCGATTTCATACATTCAAAACTATGAACGCAAGTTTTGAAATAAATTATTTTACGATCAGCTTATTGTCGTATCCACTTGCAAGCCTGCAAGCGACGTTTCGCGAAAAAATTGAAATGTGGCTTAAAATAAAATGAGTAATTTTTTTGACAATGAAATGGATACTATTTATCATGTTTATATATATTTTATAAACACAAACCTTGGAATGGGACCACTTCAGCGTCACAAATTAAATGGTGGCCCAATTTAAAACTTTAAAAAAGAAGGTTGAGGATATTTACCCTAATCTTTATTTTTATCAAAGGTTACTGCAAATTATGTTCACATATTTATTATCGTAGCATCTTGAGTATTTATTACAGAAAAATAAAATGCAAAATATAGGCTTTTCACGTGAATGTTTCACAAATGTTTGATTTTTCACAGAAACGCATGTTCAGTTTAAAGATTTAAAATAATTAAATATAGAAATTAGCCTCTTTGCGCTCGTAAGATGTACTCCATTAGAATTGCTGAAAGATTTACTGTTTGCAAAGCTTTAGATATGTTCCTTCAGAGATCCTAAGCTGTGATGTTCCGTATTTGCTTGATTATGGTGACTATAGAAATAGTATTCTGCGGACGAACTTCATTTTCTGTTTCGGAATACTACGATTTAAATTCACTATCGGAATTGACAAAAGCTGATATGGCTACTTCGGTTGAAACTTCTACAAAAAAGACATCTTCCAAATCTTCCGGACGAGACTCGTTTGTGACAATTGATCGACTCCTGCCAAATTTTAACCAGCAGAAAGCTCCAAATACAGAAGCTAGTTTTGTTGGGTCAGAGCTGAAGTACGCTCAGTATTTTCTAGAGCACACAATTTAATGTTCATCATATATATATGTGTCGTAATTTAGTTTAATCCCCTGATTTAGGTATAACCTATCTATTTTAGAATAATTCACTGGTCTAAGGGCTGTAAATGAGAAGTGCTAATAGGTGGGAAAAAATCGTAGCTTGATGTCTTCCAGATTATCACTGTCTCAGATTATCACATCTGTCTCATTAAGATTATAGATATTTGAAGCATCGGAGCCATCATATAGCATTCTTAGCTGTGACTGAAACCCCAGAACTGTGTCTAAATAAACATCAGTTCCATCGCCACAAAATGTACCGTAATGAATATTGTAACCCTTTTTAAGGGATTCTAGCTACCCGTTTGATGTATTGAAATCACAAAGCTCTAATTTTGTAACGATTAGATGGGATTTACTATGAAGTATCGGGCCGGATATTTTTGAAGCGTGCCTTAGATAACCATTCATACAAAAATTTATCTATCTGGCAGTATGATAAATTTATTTTCAACCGCTTTCTGCCAGTGCTTAGAAATTTTCCAATGTCTGCCTTAGTGGGTTTTTATTTTTTAAATACGTTGCACCTGACTCTTACTAATTTTAAAGCCTTCGGAATTTTTTTCGGCTGAGAAATTGTTTTTTTTGCACTTAGTTTGTTAAATAGCCCTCATATTAGATTTTTTCAGATGTTTTGCATTCATAGCTGCTAACAAACGGGAAATGTACAATAATGGTCAAATATATCAATATTTTATTATTATCAGAATACCACTTAAATTGAAGCCGTCTACAACGTACCAAATTCTACACATCATTTTCAGCAGAAAGTCATGCAGAAATTATACGAAAAGTATTCCTTGACCTTTAGCAGTTGATCTTTTTCTGGAAAAGTCATTTTTTCCACTTTTTCATTCTGGTATGAAAATCGTTTTTGGTCCAATTAGCAAGTAAAATCCACGTAAATTACTGTTGACTTGATTACAAAAATGTAGTAGTGGTTAAACGAATAAATGTGTACATGACAAAAACACGAATGAAACAAAAAAAATCCTGGTTTTTTTCTCATTTTCTTGTCCTCGTTTTTTTACCTAAAATCGAGGCTGGACACGCCCATGTTTGCTGGGATCTTTCATACTCTTATACATTACGATAGAGTGCTTTCCCGAGCAAGTAAACAACTTGGTTTCATTAAGCAACGAGCCAAAGAGTTTAAGAATCTCTGGGACACTAAATCCTTATATATTTCACTCAGGCATCTTCTTTTTGAATATGCGTGCACTATCTGGAACCCGGCTTTCGAAATTCACAGCCAAAGATTTGAGTCTATTTAGAAGCAATTTTTACTATTCGTTCTGAGAGATCTTTTCAACCCTTATGATTTCAGTAATCTACCACCATACAAATATCGTCTTAAATGTATTAACTTGTTACTCCTTGCGTCGAGAAGATTAATGTTATCTGCCTGCTTCAGCTTCGATGTGTCATCAGAGACGTGGCTAATGTCGTCTACTTGAAAGAAAAGTTTGTGCTCAATCAGCCCTTGAGAATCACTAGATCCCGACGATTGCTTATTGAATACCAACACAACACAACATATGCAGCAAACGAGCCAATAAATAGGTGCTGCAGGCTATTCAATAGCATGAGCGAGAACTTTTCCCCTACGATATCTAAAGCAACTTTTAAAAATAACATTATCAAGGCTCTCTCTTCATACCGCCTACCATGCTAATACATATATATGTATTGTATATTCAATTTAAATTTGAATTTGGTATTTAATTGTTATTCATTTAGTTATTACTTCATTTGTTATCTATTTGTAACTAATTTATTTATGCGTTATTATTAGTCTAGTTTTTTTCTTTTTGATTTTTTTTCATAATTTTATGCATGTACTATTTTATTTTATTTTATTCTTCTATACATGTACACTTGGGGAATAAATAAATAAACATATCATCATTTTCATTATAGGTTAGGTTAGGTTTAACTGGCTTGCCCAGGGCCACACATAGACCCATTGGTCGGTAGTGATACCAGATAAATGGACCCGGAGAAGGAAAGTTCAGTGCAAACGGCCATTGAAGGCCCCGGACTTTTTTACGAACTGAAGTATGTCCTTCAGCCTCTGCTCTGCTACATGTGAGAGATCCACCAGCCAGTGCTCACCGAAGCAGCGCTGCCTTGTTCTCCCCAGTGCCGGGCAGTGGCACAGAAGGTGTTGGATTGTTTCTGAGACTCCCGGCTCTTGACACTTCCTACAGGTGTCGCTGGTTAGGAGTCCCATTTTCATGGCTTGAGCTGCTACAAGAAAGTGGCCGGTAATGATGCCGACCAGCCGTTTGCAGTCAGTTCGCGTCAATTCGAGTAGGTACTTAGTAGCTACGATATTGTACGACCCCCACATGATTTTGGTTAGCTTGCAGGTCTGAGTTGCACGCCATCTGCACGTCGCAACTTGCATCATGTTGGAGTCAATTTAGTATTTGATTGTTTGGATTGGAGTAGGAATATCAACCGATCCTGACAGGGGAAGGCTAGCCCCGTGCTTGGCTAACGCGTCCGCCCTCTCGTTTCCTTCAATGCCCTTGTGACCAGGAACCCAGAAAATTCTAACTCTTCTGTTGTTGCACAGTCTATTCAGGGCCTGAATGCAGTCAATTACACACTTCGATTTGTATGAGTAAGACATCAGAGCTTTAACCGCCGTTTGACTGTCTGTAAAGATGTTGATTTCCTCATTTGTGGTATCTCTGGCGTATACTAGATCTGCGGCTTTACGTATCGCGAAAACCTCCGCCTGAAAAATACTACAGTGATTAGGAAGTCTGAAAGCTGTTTATATAGTTGCTTCTGCGGAAAATGTTGCAGCACCCACTCCGGCAGACGTTTTAGAGCCGTCAGTGTAGATGCTAAGAGTTGCTGCGCCCATTTGCCGATTCCACTCCTGCCCATCCCCCACAATCGCCTGATATCCCCGCTCGAAGCACAGAGTGGGGACCAAGTAGTCGGTGCTACCTGCGTACCCCCGCCCAATTCTGCTGTGGCCGAAGGATCGTGGCTCGTAGTATCCCGATTCCCTAAACCTGACAGCAGCTTTCGCGGCAGCGCCCCTAACGAAGAGGTCAAGCGGAGGGAGATGAAGCGGCACATTCAGAGCAGACGAAGGAGTCGAGGCTAAGGCGCCTGTGGTGCCGAGAGCCGCCAGCAGCTGAACTCTGTTCGCCATGCTAGCAAAGGTAGCCTTATTCACTGCTGGCCACCAGACCAAGATTCCGTATATTTTTATTTTCATTATAAAAGAACGCAAACTTTTTCTGCATCGTTTTTTCCGCAAAATTGGAGCTATCTCAAAACTGTAATAGCGAAGTAAATTAGCTTGCATGTTTTGGATACTTCAGAATATATTTAATAAGCAGACTACACAGATTCTGACATTTTTTTTCTTTTTTATTCTTTATGATAATAAACTGATTGACAGTAATGGAACGCAGAATTTTTCGAGTTAGTGTATACATTACTAACAATGTTATATTGGTTTCGCAATACTATCTTATATATCATATTTAAAAAAATTAAGTAAACAAAACAAACTAATCTACAAACGAATCATGATCTTCGTTCAGTAAAAACCCAAACAGCACGCACTATAATTTATCTGTTGTAAGCTGCTTTCAAAACTATATTAATTAAATGTAAATTAAAGCTTGGAAGCCTTTAGGTTTTAGTGCGAGTGCCGACGGCTTAGGGAATTACGCAGTGTGGCGGTGCCCTGAGAAGTTCAGATCTGGACACTTAACGGACTGGGTCATTGCATTAATTATCAGTATGAAAAAATCAATACAGGCGAGAAATGTTGGTGGTCAAACTATGGGCAGAAAGCAATAAAACAGCATAATAATATAGTAAGTTTCATACTGCAATTTTATCTTGGCTATTAAATCCGTATTAAGTTCAAAAATTCCAATTCAATTATAATAGCTAGTTCCAGATAAGCTGTTATGAATTAAGGTGCTTTACACTGAGAAACATTTTATGATAAACTTATCCACATAAACAACATAAGCAGGAGTCATCAAGTCACGCAAACACGTTACTTTGACGCACACGCCTTCCATGTATGCATGTTCTTTCTTCCGCTCGATCAGATGCGACATTGGTAGAGTGGTCAAAGATGGTGTGGAGCTTAAAGAAGTGCTCCCCACAATACTAGTATGTATCCATTTGCTTTTACTATTGCTAGAAAATGCATTCAACTAGCAATGGGTGGAGTTTATTAGTCGGTGTCTGTTTACCATTCTGGTAACGATTTCTTCGGCTTACCTCCCATATTTCTAGTGGCCAGTCAACTGCATTTATTTTGCTTTTTGCGTATCTTCAATAGCTCGCTTTATAAGAATTGAGTGCTGTGTTATGGTAATCTTGATTGAGGAGCTGTGTGGGAAGATGAGGGGGAACTTTTAAAATTCGGTTTATGTCACGATATTTTCTTTCAAAATTTGGGTACCAAGGTACGATACGGTTATAAAGGTGAGAAGAATTATTTGGATCGTAGATAAAAAGGAATTGCGAAAATAACTCGCGGCGTTAATCAAGTTCCTTTTGAAAACGAATGAATTTTGCCCCTTGACTGAGCATTAAATGTTCTAGAATTTTTATGTGAAGTCGAGCAACACTACTATCACTTTCTATTCTATAACCAAAATAAATTTTCGGTTTTGGTGTTGAATTTGGCAAAGTTTTTCATTTTCAACTATATATTTGGATGGCAAATTATAATTATGTCAATTATGAAGAGTTGGTTAAAGCTGAAGCATCAGTAACGTTATTGTACTAATAGCAAAAATCAGAAAGGTAAGTAGGACACTTAGAATCCAACTTATGACTATTATTCACAATTCATTTCTGTTAGAACACAATCCCAGCTTCATAGACACCTTTCTACCAGAATATCGTAATACCAGCTGCGATTAATGAGCTGCTCTAGGTTAAGTTAGAGTGAGATATATCGGAAAAATGTGTTTAATGAGCAATTCGGCTGCTCTAACTTGCTCGAAGTTGCTCTGATTTGTGTTTCATGAGTCTGCTCTAAGTTGAACTAGAGCACTTTAGAGTACGATTTTTACTCTACTTTTTTTGGTAGAGCAAGTTCGAGCAAGCAACCAGCTGTTTTCCAACTGTCACGGAATCGACTTTCAACAAAAAATTGTTACTGAAGTGCAGTGTTTTGTTAGTGAATTGATAGGTTGACCTTCTGAAAAGTAATGAATTTTGGGAATTGCCTCTCAGCACACTCTAAAAAGTGGGTCTATAATTAATACTTTAATAATAGGAAATATATTCATTTTTTCGTTTAAAATAACGAATCACAAATTTTTTTACACATTCGATGTGCATTTTTTTTTGCTTTTACGTCATGTGTGTCTATAATTAATACTTTGATAATAGGAAATATATTCATTTTTTCGTTTAAAATAACGAATCACAAACTTTTTTACACATTCGATGTGCATTTTTTTGCTTTTACGTCATATCAGCTGAATAATACACAGCTTTTTGTAAATTTAAGCAAAAAGAGTTGTAATTTACTAGTTTGCTATTCAAAGCCAAAAAATTGCATCATTTTTTAGGGTAAAATTACACGATTTGGTCGTAAAAAATTTTTATTTTTACGGCCTTTTGTAAATTTACATCTTTAATAGTAGGAAACCAGTTTCCTACTATTATAAGGGTAAAATTGAACCAAAATTTTTTTGAGTGAAGCTCACTTGCTCGACTCTTTTCTGCTTCTCAATTGCTCTGGTTTGCTCGACTTTTTTGCCAGCCGCGCTACTATAACTTGCCTTGAGATGCTCTGCTTTTTTTTCGTGCTCATTAAACACAGCTTTTATTGGTGAACTCAGGTTGAACTTCTGAAAAGTAATCAATTTTGCTAACTTGCTCGACTTTTCTTTGCCTTCCAATTGCTCTAGCCTGCTCAACTTTAGGCGCGTTTTATTATACATCCAGAGTAGTGCAGGATATCGATTTGCACACGAAACAACAACAACATCCAGAGTACAAACACTTGTGAATTCAGTGGAGTTCGTACTCGTGCTCTCTGTGGAACGTATTTCGAAAAGTTATATCAACTGGAATAGTTGGAATTTTCAAAAATGTCCATGTCACCCTGGCAACCAGGATAAATAGTCATACATTTGAAAAAGGCGTTGGTTATATGACAGCTCAAATTTTGAAATGACAACTGTCTGACAGAAAAAAACTCGCGTGCTACTCTGGATCGTTTTATTATGCATCCAGGATACCTACTACACTCTGGATGAAAATAAAACGCAGCTTTTTTTAGACAGCTGCTCTATTTTAACTTGCCTTGAGATTTTCTACTCCTTTTTTGGAGTCAATAAACACAGCTTATAAAGCTGAGTTTTTTGTAATAATAGCTGAGTTTCAAACCTTTTGAAAAGCATTAGCGCTCTTGCACTAAATATCCAAATCCTGCTCGCCTTCTTAGTGGTTTTTGGCGTTCTAAATGTAATATAGATTATATGTAAGTCGAACTTCATTTTCGGATCGAAATCGACTCCAATATCATTTTGGTAGTCCCATATAAATTAAACTAAAAACGATGGAAAACCCCAAATTTATTTTTCGTTTAAAACTTCATTATTTGGTCACGAGCGCCAAAAGAACACCAGGTATGCCTTCCGTTAGAGAGTCACAAAAAAAGTTTAGATCTAATTGACCAAGTGAGGGAAAATGATATGTTGGTCTCTTCCATGCACAGTAATCAATGGGTATGACGACTTTGTCGCTGCGTGCTGCCGTTCCGCATAATTTCAACAAGGCCACACATAGCAATTTGTAGCTAGGTATCACTTTGATACTCCTACCTAAAATTTTGTGTATTTAGACAATTGTACGTGTTGCTTATTAATTCCGATGAAGTGGCAGCTCTGATTTGTACCTGCAATTTATGCTCACGATGCATGAACTTCGCGCCAGTGTGTAGCAGGGGCAAATTAAAACTTCGCGCGAATGATTTCCAACATTCGTGATCGTGTGGTTCCGTGGTAAGAGTTCACAGTTTAACAAATAGAAAACTCACGAGAGAAAACGATGTGTATTTAGGCATTTTAGATACATTTAATGAGTACTGGTTACTGCACTGAGAGAAAAACTCTTGGTTGATTCAACTATTTTTAATAGTATTGCAACGATTCATTCAAAATCGTTAAACGAACTACGGAAAATAGTTATTTTTACTATGTTAATATAGTTAATTTAACGATATAAAAGTAGTTGGTTCTGGTTATACAAAAAATATCGCAACGTTCATGAAATCAACTGTTTTAATTGTTTCATAACCACGAAAAATAGTTGATCAATAGAAAAATATTCATCAATTCACTCAAAACTTCAACGTTTCGAATTATCAACAGTTTTTATGGTACTTAAACTACTTCGCAATAGTTGATTTATACAAACATAATTCAGTGAGCAACGTCTTTGGAATTATTCTACGCAAAGTAGAATGGTTTCAACATTTGTACGTTTTTCATGCTCCGAATGAAATTGTTTATCAACCACGCGTCATGGTGCATAAAAGTAATCAACAATTTTCTTATGGTTGTTTTAACTATAGCCCTAGTTGATGCAAAAACAACCAAGGAAAACTGTTGATTTTTCTTACTCCTCATACTCATACTCCTATTCTATCATAGAAGTTTCATATACTACATGGCAAAATTGTGTTCGGTTTGCTGTTCGATATAATTCATATTCATGTTATGCTGTGAAGCCTTTATATTACGTTGTATGATGCTTTTTTAAGTAAATCACATTACAGTGTTTTCCACTGTGGCAAACGCAGTGGAAAACACTGTCAAATAATGTCAAATGCTGTCAAATAATTTGCTGTATACACAAAACAGCGGCATTGCGGCAGCGGCGCCACAGGGGGAGGCGTGAATGCCGCAGTTGAATTTGGTGAATCACAATGCAGCGACAATGTCGCTGTCAATGCAACCAAGGCACCAACCAATTGTCTTTTGTATTGCTAAATCCTGTTGCACGAGGATTAGGTTGGTTGTCACAATACACATCAGCCACCGCTTGTCTATTAGACCATTCAACCTAATTCAAACAGAGTTAATTCAACCTAGTAGTGATGCCAACCTATGGTAGGTATCACCGCTAGCGGTGCGGCAAAATTAGAAATTTGGCAAATTCTGCCGCAGCGGCAAATTCGGCCGCAGCCATTGTGCGCGTTACCATACAAATGTTAAATTCAACAAACATAATTCCACACAACATACTATAGTCATTTACTATTTCGTACTATGCATATTGTTGGAATACCATTGTTTGTGGTTGCTTACTTTTTTTGCACCACGGACGTTGTTTATCAACTACGCGTCATGGTGCATAAAAGTAAACAACTATTTTTTTATGGTTGTTTTAACTATAGCCCGTAGTTGACGCAAAAACAACTAAGGAAAATTGTTGATTTTACCAAGATTTTTCTTTCAGTGTGATGTAACTCTCAAAACCATTTGCGGTCATTCATAAATTTCACTAGAAAAAAATTTCACATTAGAATAAATGAACCTTGATTGTTCTGCAGCTCGTTTCTAAATTGGATTTATCTTGGAAACTTTGCAGCAATTACAAGATTTTGTAAAATGTCGCACTACCCTCTATGACACCAATAGTCCGCGAGATAGCGTTGCATGTGACAAAGTCATTTCATACCGACTGAAAATCATACTAATTATAGTTTTCGCCCAACACGTACGGGATTTAACCAGCAGCTGCAGCAGTATGGACGCAGCTAAAGATGAAAGCATCTGAAAGCTGTTAAAGAAATATGCAACGAGTGTTGGTCATACCAGACCAAAATTATGGGACGATTTTTGGGAGGATGTACAATCAGCTGTATAGAATATGGGGGATTATACGCCAGCACGCCTATGAAGATATTGCATTTTTTGTTTTGAATGAAATTGAATGAAAAATTGAAATATTTTATCCCTTTTTAAACTTTGCACAGGCGAATTTTCATACATTCGGAATATAAACGAAAATAATCACCTGCACTTATCTGGTAGATAGTAAGTAGAGAATGCCAGTTCTAATCCACTTAAGAGAAGGAGGAATAAGAGAAGGAGGAGGAGTAAGAGAAGGAGGAGGAATAAGAGGAATAAATAAGAGGAGGAGGAAAAATAAGAGGAGTAAATAAGAGGAGGAGGAATTCGAGGAGGAATAAGAGGAGAAGGAGGAAGAGTAAGAGAAGGAGGAGGAATAAGAGGAATAAATAAGAGGAGGAGGAGAAATAAGAGGAGTAAATAAGAGGAGGAGGAATAAGAGGAGAAAATGAGAAAAGAAAGAGGAATAAGAGGAGGAGAAAGAATAAGAGGAGTAAATAAGAGGGGATGGAGCATGAATAAGAGGAGGAGGAGGATGATTATCGTCAGCGATTATCGGCCCGCGCATGACTGAAGCGATAGCTGATAAACAGTCCAGTTTAGCTGATAAACAACTCTGTTGAACTGATAAACAGTCTTGTTGAGCTGAAAACCAATTCGAAGATCATCGCTTACGTCATGCGCGGGCTGATAATCGCTGACGTCATCATCCTACTCCTCTTATTTACTCCTCTTTTTTCTGCTCTTCCTCTTCTTTAGTCCTCTTATTCCTTCTATTCCTATTAAGTGGATTAGAACTGGTATTCTCTACCTACTTATATGACGTCATAAACATGTTGCACGCTCAGTGAATCTGGGCGTGTACAGTAGATTCTTATTCGCTTCTTATTTCAGTTTCAAAAAGAACACTATTAATTTTCGAACGATATTTCACAGTAGGAAGTTCGCATAGGTTTTAAATTATAGCAAGTACAAAAATATTAATGTCCGAACAAATAATATAGTAATGAAATTTTTACTCATGCAAATTAAATTTAAATCATCCAATCAGTTACGCTATGATGTTTATGAGCTCTAACAAACTGCAGCCTGGCTTAACTCCTCAACTTAAGGTTGGCTTCATACAAACGCCTACTTACAGCTATTATGGCTGTATCAATCCATTCATCCAGTGTGTCTTGATGTAAGCTTCTTGTGGACTGAAAACCGTTTCCACAGGCCTTTTTTGATGATTCTGCGATCCGTTCGAGTCGTTGTTTTTCGCTGCCGGTCACAATTCCGCCGTTTGTTGCTGATTTGGCCTTGATTTTCGCAGACAGCTTTATTAAATCCTATCACTGTTTGATGAAACACTTTTACTTTCATCGCTATTTTTCGATAGAAATAATTTTTTGTATTAAGACTTTTAACTTTGAATTATTAATGACTTTTTATCCGCACTAAAATCTTTCCACTTTATCATTGTTTATTGTTTCCCCTAAAATGTGTCTAAAAATTCAAGAACTTTTATAAACTTTATATACTCTAACTAACTTTTAACAAAACAAACAAAATTTTCCAACATTGAATGAACACAATATTATTTTCACCAATTGACAAACTCTGTCCTAATATTCCCAAAAGAATGATAATTTTGAATTATGTAATTTATTTTATGTATCAATCTGCTTATCATCATAAACAATTAAAGATAGGGAGAGATAAAAAAAATTCTACAGAAGAAGGATATAGGAATGGGATTTTTTAAATTATTTTCATAGTCCCTACAGGTATAAAAATCAAAACTTCTATTTGGGAAAAACTAATTTTTTGAAACGCTACAGATAGAAATTTGTAAATGCACAGGGATTGTACATCGATATTGCTGCTATCCTAAGGCATACATATATCTCACCTTGATAATAGTTTTCACTTTTGTCCTGTACCGACCATAGTACCTAAGTGGAGGGCTGCTTTCAGGTTTTCTTCAGGTATTTTGCAGCACTTGTTTAAATATTCCTCTATAGCTCCAATTCAGAAAACAAGCAGCAGAGGAGTATGCACAACTATAGTAACACTCTATTCACTGACATAGTTGTCATATCGGGTGCTCCACAAGGCAGCCACCTTAGCCCAATTTTTTTCGTTATTTATATTAACGACTTGATTACCGTTGCCCCAGAATACTCCATTTCATTCTCACTGACGGCGCAAAGATTTCCAATACATTCACTTGACGATTATAAGATCCTGCAACGCAATATGTCACATTTTTTTTGAATTGGCGCACGCTAAACCGACTTTCAGTAAATGTTGGCTCTTTAAATTGGACTCTATCAACCCGTTCTGATAAAATTCGTGACTTAAGAATACTATTAAGCTCTGCTTTTACTTTTAATGACCACATTAACTAAATAATAGAAGCTTAGCTTCTTAAAAATACATTCGAAAGAATTCAACGACATTCGTATGACAAATATCCTGTTTTGCGCTCTGGTTCGACCGATCCTAAAATATGGATCTGATCTCCATGTTGTAAGGAGCATGAAGATAGGATTGGGTCTGTTTCAAATTAAGAGTTTCTTAATTTTCGCTTTTAGTTCTTGGAGTTTTTGTTATCAAAATTAAATGTTCATGTTTGCCACGGTGAACGTAGACACCATACATTTCCTATACATTCCGTTTTATAAAGTCAAGTATATATTAAATAATCCAACATATACCACGTAGTATAGTAACAGTATAGTAACCAATTTGTTACTCGGAGCTTTAAATTAGCGTATCAAGTGTTCGATTTTCATTTTACCGTTAATTTGTTCAAGTGTCGGCCTTTTTCGACCGAGTAATTATTTGCAATTGCATTTGTTATGTAGTAATCAATTTATTGGTGAAAATGTTCTTTTAGTAAATAAATAAAACGATTTTCTTGTCAGAACTGTACGATGATTACAGATAATGATAGTAAAAAAGTATGTTTTTGGTATTGTTTGGATGCAAAGTAAAGCATTTAAGGAGTGATATACGTAATTTATAAAATAACAAACAATCTAAACTTAATTATATTATATACATACATAACAAAAATGTCTCTTGTTACAATTTAAGAATTCGTAATGGATCCCAATAAAACAAAAATTGTCGTTTTTTTAAATAATTGTTCTGCGGGAATTTTTGTAGGATTTTTTCGCATGATTTGTGGGAAGAATGATTTATAGCTCCCATTTTTGATCCATTCTGTCCTTAGCTGGGCCAAAATGTTTTCACTACATAAAACGTGCTACTACGTTCAATCTTGCCATCGCGATCATTTCTGCTTACATGGCACGGTGATTCTGCAAAGCAATAGCATCCCAAACGAACTTCAAACAAAGACATTTATTTACACAAAATATAAGCTTTTAGTGGTTCTAGAGTGTTTTAGTTTGCTGATAATTAATAGAAGTCAAATTTAAAAGACACAGCTAGTAGTTTACGCTGATGACATCAACATTATGTCACGTTCATTCAACGACGCCAAGGAAGTATTTGTAGCTCTAGACGAAACCGCCAAGGAAGTTGGTCTTCAAATTAACGAACAAAAAACAAAAGTTATGACTCAATCAAGGAAAAGGACGCCAATAAGACAAAACATAACGATAGGGGACTATAACCTTGAAAACGTAGACAACTTCGTGTACCTAGGGACAAACCTCTCGAAGGATGGGAATGAGCTTGACGAAATCAAACGACGGATTCAATTAGCCAATAAGACATTCTTTTCGGTGCTTCCCACTTTGAAATCTCGATGCGTACACAGGAATACGAAGCTTCGCATCTATAAAACAGTTATTAGACCTGTGCTATGCTACGGAAGCGAAACCTGGACGCTGACGCAGGCATCTGAAAAAGCCTTGAATACGTTCGAGAGAAGGGTATTGCGAAGGATCCTCGGTCCAATACGGGAAGAAGATGGATTGCGAATCCGATACAACAACGAGATATATGACGAGCCGGAAGTCTCTACCGTCATACGACTCCAAAAACTACAATGGGCTGGCCACGTCGAACGAATGAGCGATACTCGAATCCGCAAACGATCTCTCAAGGGGCCAGCGAGCGGAGCCAGGCCAGTCGGTAAGCCACGCAAGCGCTGGGAGGATTCTATAGATGCTGACAGCAGGTCACTTTTGGGAGCACCGAACTGGAGGACGCGGTCACTGAACCGAGACGAATGGAGGCGAAGTATGAAGGAGGCTAAGGCTCGATTCGGGCTGTAGTGCCCCGATGATGATGAAATTTAAAAGTCTCTTTTTGAATCCATAAAGTTTTCGCTATGATTATTACTTCAGTTTTTAAATCAATTTGTTGTTTTTTTTTGAGTTCTAACACTTGCCGCAAATATGTTGGGAGTAATATTAATCATGATACTGGTAAAATTAGTAATTTCCCCATAAGCTATAAGTTTTGTATTGTGTGGAGGGGATTTAGAATAAACGATTTACATAAAAGCATTCCTATTCATTTATTTGAATATTCTGAATAATATGAATTCTATTCCGTCCACTGTAAATCTTACAGCTGGCATATGAGCACCGCAAGCCGGAAGTTAACTAAGGACTTTATATTCATTAAAGGTAACAAAATTACACGCTTGAAATGATTTCAGTTTGCCACCATTTTCAGTTTCAACGGTAAAATGAAAACCATTTGCGGTAGAGAAATAATATGGAGTGAGTTAATTAGAATCCGTACGGTTCAATAATTGTTTTCATGGCAGTAAGTGGCGACAGCCTGGAATTTTATTCTCGATCGTCACCTGGAGCCGACATGTACACACTCTTTTCGCTACAGGCTACTCCTTTCGCATTGTTTCAATGGTCCAGAAATCTGTCGCCATCAACTGTTCTTTTATTCGTTGTAGCGTTGTTTACTGCTAACATTTTATTTTCGTTCGTAAAATGTACATTGCGCAACTTTACTGAGAACATCTTCAAATACTTGCATCTTACCTATGCACAAGCTTCTTCTCGATTGTCTGTTTATAGCTGGGTGGCGTCAACGGCGCCAACAAATATCACATTCTGGCATTCAAGTTACTTACTATTGCGCCACATCGTGCCCTAAAGGCCGTCTGAAGGATTGCTATAAAGTTTCAATGCGAGAATGGAGCAGCGTGGCATGCCAACTATGGCGCAAGGAGGATAATCAGTGTCAAAGAAAAAAGTCACCGGTCAAATGAGAATGCAGTCATTGAAGAATAACAGAATGGCTCGTCACAATGCTCGTCAAATTGGACACGGATCCGCCAAATCGTCAAATATTCTGGTCGATCATTCGCCCTAAGGGTGATAATACATTTAATGCACTCGGTTTTGATTACGAATCAACATACTTTATTCTACATATTGAAAAATTCTCTCGAACTATAAAAAGATCACGGGGAGTCTAAATAAAATCTAAAAAAAAAACTATTTTTGAAACGTTTTTTGTTAGTAAAATTGTTCTTGGATGATTTCATTAAAACAAAGTTCGACTATGCGCAGGCCCTAAGCTCAAACTTGCGACGATAGAATAATGGTCAAGTGATTGATTCGCATCTCAAATCCAATTGGTTTAGCACAGTCGTGAGGAATTTGAAGGTGTTTTAGGCTCGGGTAGGCAGACTACCATTGCATTGAGTAGCCGGCAATCGCGCTTTGGTTGGTTTATTCGATTTATTGATGCGCGCCGACCGACAAGCTCTCCAGGATCGTTAACTGTAAGGGCGCCACGGAAAATGCTACTGTTTTCTGTCCGTTCCTTGACCACGGGAATTGTTTTTTAAGTCGCATATCCCTAATATTGCAAACTTGCAATTATTCGCAAATCGGTTCGGATATTTTTTTCAGTGAACGCCAATTCAACCAGGACAATCTGCAGCGGTAATGGTCATACCACCATGCCACTGAAACAAGAAATAAGTCCTAAAAAAAGTTCGTGCATGACTAGTAACCGATGAATTTAGAATGACTTTGTTTACTATGGCTGGCAAATAGAAGATCATGGGAAAGCATTGCTGTGTAAGTGTTATGGCGTAATTTCTTTGCGAAGGGTTCGCGAGACTGTTTTATAATTTTTTGCATGAATTGTAGTGGGACCCTTAGTCTGCCCGTACGCTTGAGCTTCACCACGCGAAAACTGAAGGTAATGATGGACAGCGTCAGCAATGAATTGATTTAAAGGACAAGAGACGTTTGATGGAAAGGTAGCAGCAACTGAATCACCAATAGCGCCTGTGTTTTTATTATTCACGGTGGATTTCGACAAATTAATGCCAGCATCATAGTGATGAATTGGTGTTGCGCCAATGAAGATTGGTTGACCGAAATGGTGACTGTAATATGCGTCATGATATTCGATTGCCAGCTGACTTGTGTTGAGAAATTACATGAACATGAAATATTGAAGCAGATGTTAGTTTTTAGCAAATAAACAGGCTAGGTAAACGGTAAGCTAGTTAAGGTGAGAATTACACCTAGTTTCAGCATTTTATTTGTTGTATGCCAGATTATTATATTTATAAATGTGTAAATGCATAGATATAGAGGAAAAAGTTGGGTTGATATGGACAAGCTTTGCTTTGGACTGCCAAATAATTTTTCATTTTCAGAAAAAACGTATCAAAACGATTTTAACCGACCTGATAACAAAGAGTGCAGTGGGTGCATAAACATTAACAAAAATGACGATAATTGATTGTATGAAGTGGGTTCAGAAGAACTCTAACTCTAGCACAATTGTGCCTCTCCTACGTTATGTCCTGTAAAGCATTCAGGTTTCTTATGAACCAGTATATGTTCCTTAAAGGAACATTTGTTGTGTCCCTGGTAGTGATGGGCAGCACCTGTGCGTGCTTAGCACAGTGTGCTAGCACACTTCGGTGTGCTGTGCGAGTGCGGCACTTTATAAGTGTGTCGGCAGCACACTGACACACTGACACAGTGCCGACACACTGACACAGTGCCGACACAGTGCCGACACACTAGCACAGTGGCGACACACTAGCACAGTGCCGGCACACTGACACAGTGCCGACACATTAGCACAGTGGCGACACACTAACACTGCCGGCACACTGACACTGCCGACACACTGACACAGGGCCGACACACTGACACAGGGCCGACACACTGACACAGTGCCGACACACTGACACTGCCGGCACACTTGTACTGGCAGGCACACTCCACGGGAACGAATGCTGTACGAGTGGCGTTGATTTTGCCCATTAATATGATATGCTTCGGTAACAAGGCGTTGTTTGCATTGCAGAATGTGTACACATTTGTCGGTTTCGAAAGCATTAGCTATTGAATGCATTAGCTGATGAATGAGATAATTAGGGAACGAAAACAGGCAGATAAGATTTGTTATTCGTATATTTTCTGGGTGAAAGTTTTAATTTTGAGTACACTACCGACGATTTGTGTTTTTCTAAATGCAAACGGGATGAAAGTTTAAACAAAGATACAAATACGTTTACTTGCGGTACATATGAAAGAAATGCTTTCACGTTGAAAATATTTGTGGAAAATAGGTTTTGAGCAGATAGAAGGGTTTTGTCGTAACATGCAACGATAAAATGATAGCGATAAAATGATCTGCTGCAGATAGAAGGTTTATGCTAAGTAGTGCTATGTTTTTAAATATTCAAATATTAAAGGAGTTTTTAGGGCAAAAGTAGCTGAAATCGGCCAATTTTTGGTTAGAGTGGTTTCGGGCATAACGGGCCAAGACCTATTGCTGTGATACAAAGATTTCGGTTTTGTAGGGGAGTAAGGGGTTTTTTGGGCATAGTTTGGCAAAAACTGTCTTTACGGCGCTTTCGATGATTGAAAGTGGTCGGGGAATGCAATAGTAATATTATAAGGACGAAAAAAATTTTTGATAGGGAACATGGGGCAAAAATGTCCAACTTTCGCAAAAAAAAATTTTTTGTTCTAGCATGAATTCGGGGACCTTTCTGAGTTGTTTTGGGCGAAATTTCCATACAAGTGTTGGAAAAAGCGGTCTAGTTTCGAAGATATGGCAAAAGTACCTGAAATCGGCCAATTTTGGGTTAGAGTGGTTTCGGACATAACGGGCCAAGACCTATTGCTGTGATACAAACATTTCGGTTTTGTAGGGGAGTAAGGGGTTTTTTGGCCATAGTCTGGCAAAAACTGCCGTTACCACGGTTTCGATGATTGAAAGTGGTCGGAGAGTACAGTAGTGATATTTTAAGGACGAAAAAATGTTTGATAGGGAAAATTGGGCAAAACGTCCAATTTTCCAAAAAAATTTTTTTGTCTAGCATGAATTCGGGGACTTTTCTGAGTTGTTTCGAGCGAAATTTCCATACAAGTTTGGGGAAAAGCGGCCTAGTTTCGAAGATACGGCAAAAGTAGCTGAAATCGGCCAATTTTGGATTAGAGTGGTTTCGGACATAACGGGCCAAGACCTATTGCTGTGTTACAAATATTACGGTTTTGTAGGGGAGTAAGGGGTTTTTTGGCAATAGTTTGGCAAAAAATGAAAATGTTGACAAATGAAAATGTTCAGATCCTGTTTGGTTCGATAGTTGGCTTCTCCGGCTTTGCATTTTGCCGTATCTTCGAAACTAGGCCGCCTTTTCCCACACTTGTATGGAAATTTCGCTCGAAACAACTCAGAAAGGTCCCCGAATTCATGCTAGAACAAAAAATTTTTTTTTGTGAAAGTTGGACAATTTTGCCCCATGTTCCCTATCAAAAAATTTTTTGTTCCTTAAAATACCACTATTGCACTCCCCGACCACTTTCAATCATCGAAAGCGCCGTAAAGACAGTTTTTGCCTAACTATGGCCAAAAAACCCCTTACTCCCCTACAAAACCGAAATGTTTGTATCACAGCAATAGGTCTTGGCCCGTTATGTCCGAAACCACTCTAACCCAAAATTGGCCGATTTCAGGTACTTTTGCCATATCTTCGAAACTAGACCGCTTTTTCCAACACTTGTATGGAAATTTCGCCCAAAACAACTCAGAAAGGTCCCCGAATTCATGCTAGAACAAAAAATTTTTTTTTGCGAAAGTTGGACATTTTTGCCCCATGTTCCCTATCAAAAATTTTTTTCGTCCTTATAATATTACTATTGCATTCCCCGACCACTTTCAATCATCGAAAGCGCCGTAAAGACAGTTTTTGCCAAACTATGCCCAAAAAACCCCTTACTCCCCTACAAAACCGAAATCTTTGTATCACAGCAATAGGTCTTGGCCCGTTATGTCCGAAACCACTCTAATCCAAAATTGGCCGATTTCAGCTACTTTTGCCGTATCTTCGAAACTAGGCCCCTTTTCCCCAAACTTGTATGGAAATTTCGCTCGAAACAACTCAGAAAAGTCCCCGAATTCATGCTAGACAAAAAAAATTTTTTGGAAAATTGGACGTTTTGCCCAATTTTCCCTATCAAACATTTTTTCGTCCTTAAAATATCACTACTGTACTCTCCGACCACTTTCAATCATCGAAACCGTGGTAACGGCAGTTTTTGCCAGACTATGGCCAAAAAACCCCTTACTCCCCTACAAAACCGAAATGTTTGTATCACAGCAATAGGTCTTGGCCCGTTATGTCCGAAACCACTCTAACCCAAAATTGGCCGATTTCAGGTACTTTTGCCATATCTTCGAAACTAGACCGCTTTTTCCAACACTTGTATGGAAATTTCGCCCAAAACAACTCAGAAAGGTCCCCGAATTCATGCTAGAACAAAAAATTTTTTTTTGCGAAAGTTGGACATTTTTGCCCCATGTTCCCTATCAAAAATTTTTTTCGTCCTTATAATATTACTATTGCATTCCCCGACCACTTTCAATCATCGAAAGCGCCGTAAAGACAGTTTTTGCCAAACTATGCCCAAAAAACCCCTTATTCCCCTACAAAACCGAAATCTTTGTATCACAGCAATAGGTCTTGGCCCGTTATGCCCGAAACCACTCTAACCAAAAATTGGCCGATTTCAGCTACTTTTGCCCTAAAAACTCCTTTAATATTTGAATATTTAAAAACATAGCACTACTTAGCATAAACCTTCTATCTGCAGCAGATCATTTTATCGCTATCATTTTATCGTTGCATGTTACGACAAAACCCTTCTATCTGCTCAAAACCTATTTTCCACAAATATTTTCAACGTGAAAGCATTTCTTTCATATGTACCGCAAGTAAACGTATTTGTATCTTTGTTTAAACTTTCATCCCGTTTGCATTTAGAAAAACACAAATCGTCGGTAGTGTACTCAAAATTAAAACTTTCACCCAGAAAATATACGAATAACAAATCTTATCTGCCTGTTTTCGTTCCCTAATTATCTCATTCATCAGCTAATGCATTCAATAGCTAATGCTTTCGAAACCGACAAATGTGTACACATTCTGCAATGCAAACAACGCCTTGTTACCGAAGCATATCATATTAATGGGCAAAATCAACGCCACTCGTACAGCATTCGTTCCCGTGGAGTGTGCCTGCCAGTACAAGTGTGCCGGCAGTGTCAGTGTGTCGGCACTGTGTCAGTGTGTCGGCCCTGTGTCAGTGTGTCGGCCCTGTGTCAGTGTGTCGGCCCTGTGTCAGTGTGTCGGCAGTGTCAGTGTGCCGGCAGTGTCAGTGTGTCGCCACTGTGCTAATGTGTCGGCACTGTGTCAGTGTGCCGGCACTGTGCTAGTGTGTCGCCACTGTGCTAGTGTGTCGGCACTGTGTCAGTGTGTCGGCAGTGTGTTAGTGTGCGGCACTGTGTCAGTGCTGGGAGCACAGTGCTAGCACACTTAAGTGTGGTGTGCGAAGTGTGCTAGCACAGTAAAGTGTGGTGGTTTTACCCATCACTAGTCCCTGGTGGAGGGAAGAGCAGAACTCGCTAGTGCTGGGCAGTATGTGAGAAGATTTTCTACACTACCGTTTCTCCACATTATTTGCAGCAGTCGTCCTGCTCCTTACCTATTCTGTAGGAAGGTGACTTGTACATGGTGATCTGTCAATGCTCCCCATAGGGCTCTTTTATTAATCTTTCGCAGAGAGCTACTGCTTCCTGTGCTCTTTTGTTATGGAATCTAATGGATTTTTTTTAGTGTTTCAAACCATCTAGATTAAGCCAGTAGCTTTCGATCTTTTTCTTGCTCCGTGTTTTAATTTCCCTGCCCGTATCTCCATTTGCATAGCTCCAGTAAGGAGCAGGATCTCTTTTGTGGCTTTGGTATCAGCTTTCTTGGTGCCCCTCATAGCCGGTGATCCATATCAACTCGATGTTATTTTGTGCTCCTATTTCATATAGGGAGTAAGGGTATAGCTGAGTTTATGTGATTGCGATTGATAGCTTTAAGAACAGTTTGTATATCTGATAGAATCTTAATTCTGATCCTTTCAATGTAACTTATCTTTATTACATATGTGGCTCTAAGTATGGCAGAAAGTTCTGCTTAATAGAAGGTCGCAGAGGGAAACGTATTTTGCACTTGGGTCCTACGATCCCTGCTTCTACCCCACATTCTACCTTAGAGCCATCCCTGGGCCACATTTGGGACCCTTTGTACGAGGGGAGGTGGATCATCTTCCTATTTGTTTCATAATGGAATAGTGACCATTCACCCCTTCTCAAAGACTGATTTGGTTTTTATCTGATCGCTGAAGTTCAATATTGCCATTATAGGCCTGACGTCCTCCGGGACTCTAAGGTGGCCTTTTGATTTTCCTGATTTGTACCTGTAGGCCTGTTGCAGACTAATAGCCTGTTTCGCTGCTTCCTCTTGAATTTTGAGTTTTAGCGGCTCTCGCTTTGAAAGGGCCTCCATTCCTGCCGTTGGGAGGGAATGGAGGTCCCCTCTGTTGGGGAGAAATGGAAGCCTACTCTGTTGGAGAGAAATGGAGTGCAGTTCCATATAGAGTGAAAGATCTTACCATTTGTTTGTATACTCGCAGTGTCTAGTTCCCAATTGCTTCGAAACATTTGTTTTTTGCCTTTGTGGCTTTCAGTGTCGTTAAGACAATTGTACGCCATGAGTTTCCTATTTACGTAGATTTCTAGATATTTAGCTTTTCTTTTAGACATACGACTGTACTCCTAATATTTAGAGCTTTTATTTATATTTTTCTTTCTGGTAAATGGTACTGTGCTAGCTTTTTGCGGATTCACAGCAAATCCCTCTCCATAACATTATTGGATTGTTTCATATAGGGGCTATTGCATTCTGGGTCTGAATGTTTTCATGTGTGAGCTTCTTGTAATTAGCGTGATGCCGTCCGCTCGAACACTCCTCACAAAAAGGTCATTAACTAGGAACCATAGCGAGGAGATAATACCCCTGCCTGTGGACATCCCCACATAGTGACTGTATTCTTAGCGTCGCCTGCCCCAGCTGCGCGAACACACCTCAATACCTTAGTATTTTACTCGCCCACTTTGCTACTTCTTGAGAGGGATCGCTCCCCTGGAGAGCGTAGTGCAGCGAGTCGTGTCTTGCATTGCAAACGGCTCTTTCTATGTCCATGAAAACGCATAGTGTGATTTCCTCGACATTCAATGCTTTTTCTTTTATTTGTACCAGCTCATGTGCACTTTTGGTAGGCAAATTGAAATTTCTGAAGTGGCATCGTGAGCAGAAGATCACTCCTTTTGTATAAGTCCAACAGCTTATCCACGGTCTTTAATATGAAAGATGTGAGACTAATTGGCCTGTATCATTTTGATAAGACGGCCGGTTTGTTTCCAATTTTGGGGATGAACCTGACCCACATCAGTCTCCACGATTTTGGTATGTAGCTGAGTTTGAAACTCGCTTTAAATATGTATACTATAATGGTTTTTAATTTCCTCGTGGCCCAGCAGAGCTGAGTAGATTTCGTCTGTGATTTAAAGGGTTTGAAGCAGCATTCAACCTTTAGTATAAGTGATGATTTATTTGATCAGAGGTGAGTGAGGATCCTGATCAGGGCTTTTTTCTTCCTTCTCAGCCTCAACACTGCTATTGATTTGGCATCTTTCATTGCTCTTTTCAGTGTGTCTCTGAAGGTGGTCATCCTCGCTCCATCTGGAGTTCTAAGTAGTCCTTAAGTACCTTGGTGGCTTTCGGACAGAGGTTTCTGTATCCTGTCCTAATGCTATTGAAATTCTCGCAGAAGGCGCCCCAAGACTTTGTTTTTTTGGATTCTCTTAACTTTTTGTTGTATTTCGAGAGTTTTTTTTATAGGCCTCGCAGTTTGATATAGTTTCTGCCCAAATATACTTCGTTCTCGTGGCACTAAATCCCTGTTGCTCCATGACACCCTTGTTGTTGGAGCACTAGTTTCCTCAGTGCAATTATCGTGGTATAATTCGAGGATTATTTTGATAACCTCGCGTAGAGTAAACTCCAATTTCATCCTCGTAGCGAAATTTGCGTGCAAGCCATGAAATGTCGCTGTAACGCAATTTCGATAGCCTTTTCAGTTTGCGCACTTAAGTTTTCTTTACTTTACCGTTTTCCACGATATCTTTCCTTAGTTCGAAGTTTATATCCTTGTGATTAGAGAATGAAGTTTCTGGTAAGACGTTCCACTTTTTCACTAAATGTACTGTACTGTTCGGCATTAACGTGAGGTCTAGTACCTTTTGCCTGTCAGCTGTTATACTGTCATACTACTCCTCCAAGCTGCGTGATGCGCATTGGCGTCACATCAAATAATCAGCATTTTGTTCTCTTGTCGGCAGGCAGTGGTCTACGAGCCCATTGATGCTGTTACTTGGGACGTGGTCCTCTCCCCTGGAAAGTAGGCTGAGGCAAATATCGCCTCGATAGTTCCTCCTTCGATGGAGACGTGTACTTGGACTGCCACTGTGTCTCTATAGGTGTATTTTGAGATTAAAAGAAAGTTAATGTTTGTGTTAGTTATTATCATCGCCCTCGCGTTTTCTTCCCCTGCGGCCAGATTAACTTACTATTTTTTATGTGCAGGCCACATGTTCTACCTTTGTTTACCCAGGACGTTTGTATTAGCCCCATGTTATATGTGCCCCAAGCAAACCTGCTGCTTACATTCGCCTAGGCAGCTTTGGCATGATGAAAGTTCGCCTGTAAACACCTGATTCCTTGTTCTCCATTGGTTGGCAGCCACTGGGACCTGATTTTGCTCCATGCCAGTTCCATTTCCCTCCATTTTGGGAGCTTGAATGACCGCTGGTTCAAGTACTTTTTCGCCTGAGTTTTTGACGGTCAACTTAATCTGTTCAAATCTGAAGCTAATGTTGCCGTTTCCGTTAGTTCGTACTACGGAAACACCAGATATTTTGAACTGCGCCATATAATGTGGCAAATACATATTGGCCGAGCCCAGGTGAAAGCTGGCGAACCCGAGTGTGTGGACGGTCCAGACGAGCGACTTTGACATGTCTCGCCGGCGCTCGTGAGACTTCCGATCGGAGTCGGTTTTTTGGGCACGAGTCAAAGGGATTTCGTCACGACCCGGCGAATGTCGTCTTCATGTTGGCTCACAAGCTGCCACAAACTGAGTCTGCGTTTTGAATGAGCGCGCGAAGGAAAATATTTTCCATGGAATATTGGTATGAGCAGCGATTTTATTTCTCCAAAAACGTTTTAAAGGCGTGATGGTGTAAATTTTCAATAATATGAATCTTATCCATGCAACAATGACTATAATTTCCATATCATTGATGTAATCAGGCAGCTGTATTATAACTTTTTAATAAATTCGGATGCTTTAATTTGACTAAATGTAATTGAGAGGAAAAACTTATTCGTTGTCTCATATTTTGTACTTGCAAACTTTATGCCAACTACGAAACGGTAGGGTTTCATATAATTCAAAATAATTAGAAATTCAAAATAATATGTTAAAAGTTCGTATAGATATTACTCAGCAACTGCTTTTGGATTTCGATGGGTGGAAGCGAGACGGAGGTTTAATGAAATTTTCGTGCTGGTGATGGACGAAGACGGAAGTGAATGCTAACTTCACACCAGTTGTGGCTAATTTAAAGGTATTTAGCACAATATTGTGCTTAATTTCAATTTTTACGAAAGGTTGGAACTATTCGCTACTAATTAGCTACTTTTGGAAAGCAAAAATCTGCCATTTATGGTGTCTGTTTCTTCTATTGCAACAGAAGCCATTTTTGCTTTTGCTTGTGTCGCATAACGAATGAAGCTGTTAGTTTCTGCTACGACTGAGGTTCGCGACCGGACTTACAATTTTGAATTTTTTAACCGCCCAAAACAGCTGATTATCAGCTGACTATTGACAACTGGCGAAGTTGCGAGTCGTGGCCAACATGTGGAGTGGATACGCAGGCTTGTGCTGTCACTGGCTCGTCTCACCCTGCCTGACTTCGAGTTCGCCTGGCCTCGGCTAATATGTATTTGCCACATAATACATATTTATTGCACCGCACTATGTCGAATATATCAGAGTTTCGATTGATCGTTTTGTACATGAATATTTGTTCAGTTTCGGTAAGTTTCCTAAAATCGAAACTCCCAGGCATTAGTTCATTACATTTGCGTGAAATGCTATTTTATTTGAGATACTAATTCAAGTTTAAGCGTTGACGTTTTGATATCAATAGATACTTTTAACCAAATTTCAGGTATTGTCAGTGCTTCCAATATGCTTGAACTCCACTTGATTGTCATATACATTTCATAGATTTTATTTAAAATTTTACAATTGTTGCAATATTTAATGATGCTACTAAGAATTTTACTTTTGCCAAAAATAATGTGACGTTTTTACTTACGCAGATAATCTATTTTTCGGGAGCTAGGTTGATAATATTTACCTGAAACAGAAAGAAGAAATAAATATATTGTATGCTAATCAACTAAAATAAACATATACTGAAGAAATAAATGTCCGAATACAAGTACAAATATAAATTTACTTTATAATCATTTCAAAATATTTCAAAGTGTTCGGCAATGTAAATGTAACAATATTGAAACAAAATATTGTTTATAAATTGATTTGTTGTAATCCTTAAATAAGATTAAATCTAGTTCGAGTACTGGACAAAAAATTATACTTGATATAGAAATAAGGTTACTGGGTCATACAGAGTATCCAAGTCTTTTGTTTTTCAGTCTGTATCATAAGTCGCCACATACATATTTTGCATTTAGTCACACATTAATTCCCGTTAAAATACTAAATCGTTCAATGATATCTTAAGTATCTTTTCAAAAACAAAAGAACTTTCGCTAGGAATTTGCAACAGTATTTCCTCATAACTCGTCTCCACTACGACATTGCGTTTTTGTCATACATTCGCTAGCGTTATTCTCTCATTAAATTTCCATAACTATCACTGGTTTTCAACAGATGTTGGCCTCACTCCACGACAAATGCCTCTTCTATTTAACGAACATACCAAAAGTGACTTATTAATATGATCTTTCGTTCTATTCACAGAATAAAATTCTGCGATCATGTAAATAAATCGAGACTCTTTCCTAAAAACCACACGACGATACGATGAAGAGTAGACGCAAAGTTTTTCTACCGACGGCACCGTTTTGTTTTGTCTAGATACAATGCGGATTCTGTGGCGGCAATGTAAATCATTAATATTTATTATGTGAATTTTCATCATCATTCTCATCATCGTTGTTGCCTTGGCTGTCATTTGTGTCGTTTCAACGAGATCTCGTATCAAGATTAGTAGTTTGCTAATATCACCGATATGAGTGATTCACTGGACGAAATCGTAAATCTACAGAAGTTAAGAATATTAAAGAAGATTTCATAATTTTGAGATTATTTTTAGATGCACATTAGATGTCATGGTTTTAAAGCACAGAGTACCACCAAATTCATGGTACACTTGGATAGCATTGTAAAAGAAGTTGCAGTAATCGGCAAACAACAATCCCATACAGTCTATATACTCGTGGCTAACACTACTTCTTATACTGGAGACAGACTACAATTGGATCTCGTTTCGCGAACCTCGTTGAGTTCTCTGCATTTCCTTTACCTAAGTGTATCAAACAATGGAAATTTTAAAGCCCAAAACTCATTGGAGGTTCACAAAACTAGATTCGATTGTAGTCTGTCTCCAGTGTTAGTTATGCACTTCTAGTCAAGCAGCTTGAAGGTTGCAACCACTTTGTCGGTTTCAGGCTGCTAATGAAGAAAATGAAACTATGCAGCTTATCCTTTTTAATGTTTATGCTCAATTGCAGCTTAGTTAATCGTAAATGCGTATATATATTGGAGACTTGAAAAAATTGCGCTTTCTCAACAGATAGCTTTTTTGTTTTAGCTTTTTGATCCAACAATACTACAGCTAACTTCATCGAGAAATGACAGATTTATGTTATTCCGCCGAGGTGTAAACAACGTATTTTTTCTTAGTGTTAAAGATGTTGAATTTAGTGTCATCGAAGAGTATTTCCGGGAAATTTTACTGCACTAAATTGAAAAAAATATGCAGCTGATGCAGATAGAATTGTTGTGGAGACTTACCCCGAACATGCTCAAGTGTAATATGCCGAGATTGGAAAGACGCGTTTAGATGCAACTAATGATAAGGTAAAATTCAACAATAAAAAATTTGGAAGACAGCATTAAAAGTTATAAAATAATAAATATAAATTTAATCGACCAAAGGAAATTAAAGTAGTATCGTTTCAATTCATTCCCTCTTGGAACTGTCTTATTTCTGGAGCTAGTGCTTTCGGCACTCTGACTCCCCTCCTCCTCATTGTGGGCGTCTTTTTCAGCCCACCTCACTCCTCACCTTTACACAAAATCATCCCTTAGCTGTCGCAGGCTAGGGTATCGATCACTAGGTCGGTTGATGATATATTTCAGTTCTAGTCTGTCAAATAGTTTTAGTGTCTTGTCACGTATGTAAATGTCGATCGGGTCGATCCGCAGTTCTCTGTGTATGTCCGTGTTTCTAGCATACCATGAAATTCTTAATATTTTTCTCAGAGCGAGGTTTTTACAGATTTGTACTTGGCTTCTATTTGTCTTGCAAGTCTGATAGTACGCAGTGCTTCCGTAAGTCAATATTGATCTTATTATTTGTTTATAGAGTAGCGTGTTGTTCGTCATATTCAGTTTGTCTGGTCTGGTCAATGGTTGTAGTATACTTAATATTCCATTAATTGTTTATCGCTTGTGCTTTATGTGTGTGGTCCATGAGAGTCTGTCGTCAAAAGTTAGTCTCAAGTATTTCGCTGTCCGTTGCCAGTCTATCGTCTGATTGTCGACTTTTAATTCCCTCTGATTGACCTCTTTGTTAGAGCACTGTCGCAAAAGCTGCTGTCAGGCTTGGGGAATCGGTACACTACGAGTCAAGACCGTTTGGTCAGAGCAGTAATAAGCGAGGAGTACGTTACTATTCGGCATCATTACTGGACACTGTCATGTAGCAGCACATGTCATGAAAATGGGGCTACTAACCAGCGACATTTGTAGGAAGTCTCGAGAGCTGGGAGTCTCAGAAAAAATCCAGCGTCTCCTGTGTCACTGCCCGGCACTGGGTAAACCCAGACAGTGCTGCTTTGGCGAGCCCGGGCTGGCGAATCTCTCGCACGTGGCGGAGCAGAAGCTAAAGAACAAAGGAAAAAGCTCCGGGACTTTCGATGGCCGCTTGGACTGAACCTTCTTATCTCCTGCTCCATTTATATAGTATCACTATGGACCAATAGGTCTATGTTTTTTTTTGTAAAACATAACCTAACATAAAAAAAAATAAAATGATCTGGCGTAAAATTCAAACTTTAATCCATAGCTCATTTCAAATAGTATACCATTTCCTCTAAAGAAGTTTTTAATAATATAACACGAAGGTCTAATCCTGAATCTAGGAGCAGTCATCTACTGATTTTATCATCCTAAATATTTTTAGACCGTCAGCCTACTGCAAGGAGCGACAGTAAGTAAGCGATGGAAAATCGTTTATAAACACGACAAAAAGCAAAAGGTCAAGTATCAAACCTTGCGGAACACCAGAAGTGGGATGAAAAAGAGAGAAAAAAATAGAATTAACAGTTTCAAAGCAAGCACGATAAGAAGAAAACCGGCAGCTGCAAAGCAAGCACAGATAAGAAGAAACAAAGATCGAAGACACCACATTCGAGAGCCCAAACATATCCCAGTTCATAGAAGAATTCTATGCTTCACTGAATTGAGAGTCTTGACAAAGTCGAATATGTCAATGATAAAAGAGCAAATCATTAACAGTATTTTTTTTTATTAATATGTGCAAATAATTTTACAACATTATATATATGTATATATATATATATATATATATATATATATATATATATATATAAATATGTTCATAGTTTAACTGCACTATTTTCCTTTGTAAGCTATATCACCTTGAATTAGGGGTGAAGAGTATCCAATTGTGCTATCTATGTTGACAGATAATTATTTATTTATTTATTGAACCAGATAAGGTAACAAAACAATAACAAATTTAAACTGTTTTCCTTAAGCTAAATTACAATAATATTTCTAAATGTCAGCAGACTTTATTGTCTGCTTGTTCATTCAATATGGTAGTTATGAGGAAAGTAAAATAATTTGGATTAAGAATTTAAAGCAGTACACCATTTTTTTTCGAATAAAGGTTGAGAGAGAAGAGGAAAAATTGTTAAAAATTTTGCAGCATATCTTTATCGGCTCCCTGTCTCCATAGTGTGATGTTGATGCTAATTGAGGAGACGTGTGTGCCTAGTTTGTCTTACAGGATTGTTGAAAGTGATTTTATTACGAAGATATTCTACGTTAACCAAACCCCTAATGATATCGAAGACGAAGCATGAGGATAGTATCGCTCTCCTTGAAGAACGTGTCGCCAGATTTAAGAGATTGAATCTGTAACTATAAGTTGGAAGGCTTGTGAAATCATGTGGATTATAGATCTCTCAAGGCAGAAAGCACTAAACTGCTTTTGAACAGATTCCAGTTTATTACTATGAATATCGAAAAAAGGATTCCAGACGATGCAAGCGTATTCGAGTAGAGGGCGAACTAAAGACATAAACAGAGACCTTGTAACCCATACGTTCTTAAATTCTTTCGCTCGTCTTTTAATGAATCCTAGCTGCTTGCTAGCTCTTGCAAGAACTCTGTCATACTGAAGATTGAAACGCAGCTTTTTATCAAGGACGACACCAAGATCCACGACACTATCAACATTTGTCAGGAGCTGATTATTCAGGTGATATTCGAAATTAAGAGTAGAGGTCTTGCGGGAAAAACTTATGGCATGGCATTTTTCAACGTTAAGAGTAAGTTTATTCTGCTCACACCATTGTACCAGTGACTGAAGTGTCCGCTGAAGAAAATTTGCATCTGATTCCGACTGAATAGGGTGATATATTTTCAGATCATCTACATTAAAAAGGTGCCGAATGTCGGATAACACCTCCGAGAGATCAGAAACAAAAACATTGAATAGAAGCAGCCCTAGATGACTGCCTTGAGGTACCCCAGATAAAACGGTAATTTTTCTGGAAAGACGGCCTTGGAATTTAACATGTTGCGTTCGATAGGTAACAGTGCAACCAGTTTAGAAGGCTTCTTGAAATGCCAAATTTTTGGAGTTTATGTTTCAAATTAATTCAATATGTAGACACTAGTGTTAATATTATATTTTTGTTTTTAGAATAACATTAATATCTGTTTCATGAATGAGTGAATTTGTAGGATGTCAATTTGTAGATAAATTGTTTAAATTAGAATGATTACTTTTGTAAAAATAATACAATAAATCAATAAGAATTCAATACGAACAACAGAAAGGTACAAGAAGAAAGTCAAAATGTAATCCTAAATTTTTTATCTTTTGAAGTTTTCATATATGTTTTCATATAAATGCCCCATATGCGCCTTGATTTCAAATTAGCAATGAATAAAACCATACTATATCATGCTACAAATATACACATATATCCTTACAAAAATTTGGCTATAGTATGACTGCGTCAATTTTTTCTTGACATCATTTGCATTGTCGACTCTTTTGATTGCTTGTTAGAGTATTGAATAAATTGATTCTTGCATAAGAATAGATAGGAAATATGTCCTAATTGTCTAGTACGACTTGGTAGCAGAAGTGCCTTTTCGGTACTACTTCTTGTATTATGTATACATTTTGTATTTGTATATTGCTAGACGATCAGAACTGTCATTCAACAACATTTTAATCTGCATGATGCGACAAGAATAATGAAACGTTCGTGGATTTCTAAAATCATTCCTAGTAAGCCTTCTGATTAGTTGTAGCAGCGTAAATTTGAGTGAAATGACCAACCCTACCCACTCCTTTAAAGAGGGTCATTTATAAACACAAATCAAAATTAAATTTCCAATCAAGATAAATGTGGATTTGGGGTTGACTAACCATTTGTCCATTAGAGTTTAAATAAGAGATTTGAAGGCATCATGGCACTACAGTTTGTTTAGCATTGACTGCATCTATTTTTTGAATCCCAACAGCGGCACAAACAAGTTAGCCATCAGTGTATTTGTTGGCTCTAGAAGCATCCGTTTCCTAGTTTCCAACTGGCAGTTAGCGCAGTAAATTTTTACTATTCTGTCTCAGGTTGTTCAAATTTGTCTGAGAGTTACTGTCAATTCAATGCAACGACAGTTTGAAAATAAATGTGAACTTGTATCAAGCCGTACTTGAGTCCACCACTATCAGGTTTCATCGAAAATGCATCGAAGATTTGCACATATATTTTTCTTTTACGTGAAACCATTCAGCACCAGAAATTGGTTTATTCTGCCATATCTTCAATCACTTCAATGTCTGGCTATGGCCACTTTAACAAGATTGCGCTACTATTTCTTGCCCGCCAACAGAGCCGGCGCTAGTACAGTAGATGCAGATACAATCCAAGAGTTATAATTCATGATTCTTATCGGATCTGTTCAAATGGAAACATCTGATACCAGAAGGCAGTTGCGGTAATTAAGAAAGTCCGGTAGCTTGGTTTCGTGCTGTTGAGCGAATCCAATTTTAGAAAAATGACAAATTCTACTAGCTTGCATTGATTATTGGTTTGTGGTATCACGGAAGCGGTTTCGGCATATGTTTCACGTTTTTGAAGTCGAGCTAATGAGCGATTCGTGGCCCAGGGCTGTTAGTGCAGCGTTGCTACCTGAATATTTATTGCTAAGATTCTAACAAGTCATAACTCTGTGTGTTCGGCACAAGGTTAGTAAAAATTTGAATTCAAAGTCAGGGGCAGTTTGACCGAAAAAGAGATAAAAGGTTTAATGACAATGCTTCTTCAGATTGTATCAACGGTTTCGACTAGCAGCCAATTAGTTGAATTTATTGATGTGAGTTTCTGTGAAAGTTATCAGACATAACGCCATTTCGATCTTTCGCCGCAGAAATTATTTATGTGTTAAGTAAGCTCACACTTTTAATAATTTAAGAATTAATTCCATTTATATTGTTTTTCTTCTTCGAAACCGCTATCGAAGTCAAGTCATACGATCGTTTGCTGAAAGGAAAATTTGGTAATTAACCAAACTTATTGTTGACTGCATAGCTGAAACATTTTCAAAATCAGCTCACAATGAGACTAATCTTCTTATTTTGCCTGTTAATCTGATAAGGTGGGTAATATGTTGTTGACCGTTAGAAGAGCTTGCTATGATTATAATGCATTACGATCACGCTTCAGACACTTTGTAGAATTGCTTTGCTTTTCTCTAATATTTTCCACCACTTTTCAGCTTCAACTGCTGTTCGTCTTTAAAATCTGTTCCTCGTAAATATAATTAATAATATCGGTTGGCCCAATGTGCCTAAAATTTTTCTGCATTTTACCAGGTATATTCGATGTAGTTGAAACGCTAAGATTAAAGAAAAAAAACCCTAGCGCATCAGAACCGCTAGAAACACTAATGTTCAAAGAACAGTAGATGATTTGTGCAGATTTTGAGAGTGTATTCTATTACTAGCAGCTTTTCCTACTTAAACCAATATACCCCTAGTAATAATAGACCCTCAGCCAATTTAATTTCGATAACTTCATCGAAAATTACAGCGATAGAAAGGTGTTTGGGGCTGCCATCCGAAAAATAAGCAGATCTAGGAAAATTTAAACATTGTTTACTTATTTTCATTGCAAATGTTTGAGAAGAAAATACTTAATGCAAGCATTTACTGGAACGAAAATAACAAAAAAGACCTAGTGCTGGCAGCCCTTTGATATCACCGAAGCAAAAAATATGTCACATCTGCCTCACGTTGAAGTCAACCTGCTCTGCGAATTTTGTATTGATCCGATGACTGCATTGGAAGTTATTGCGATGCACAGAAATTTAGGGTTACTATTCGCAAAAGCTTTCTAATTTTCTAAATCTTAATATTTGGTGTTTATTTTCACTATAAGATCATGACGATTTGAAAATTCTATGATAAAATCGCTTATCAAGGGTATGCCAAAAATATACAAAAACAACCATAACTGGCAGCCCGATCATTGTTTTGAAATTAAATTTCTACTGAATATTGCCTATAATAAGTTTGATTTGCCATTTGAATTTCGTTTTGATTCCATGACTGTTCTGGAAGCTATAGGGCAAAGAGCTTTATTTTCCTCAGGAATTTTCAAAATTTAAGACACCAAAGTTACCATAGCTGGCAGCTCGAACCGAATTTTCCAACGAAATACCAAACGTGGTTTAAAATAAGGTTCAGCTACTGTGTGAATTTCGTTAAAATCGAATGACTGAATAAGAATTTATAGGGCCAAAAGCAGTTATTTTTCTTAGTGATTTTTCAAAATGGCACAACTAGCACAAAATTGCCCGGATTTCAAAATCACTTCTATCAGACCTGGTCCTACTTAAGAGCAATAAATTCCGTAAATTTCAATTAATTCTCATTATCGGATCGTGAGTTTCCGTGAACAGAAGTTTTTAATGCTAAAAATATAGATAAATTGGGAAAGGGTTATCAGGCGTGCCCATTGTAAAATTTCAAATTTTTTGCTTTGGCTATGTAGACAAAGCATAAGATTTGTATATGAGTGGCTTTTTCTCCAAGAAGCAACATTTTTTCAGGGGAGTCGATGATTTGAAGGTTTTCACTTTCAGCGCCTGCTCTAGCTAGCTACAAGTTTACAACTAACTAATACCAATACGTTCTGAAAGTTTCATAATGATCTAATAGCTCTGTCAAAAGTTATCGCAATTTAAAAGTTTTCAAATTTTCCCGTTCTCTTTTTAGGCACCTAGCGCACACATGGGGTTAAAAAAATTCCAAAACATTATTTGATTCATATTTAAAACACTTGTGAAATTTATTTCGTTACCTTAGTTTTTGCAAAAATTATTTGTGGACGGAATAATAGGTATATTAAAAATATCACTAAAATGGCCGCCGGCGCCAAAGAGTTAAAGTTAATTAACACCGCAGCATCGCTGAAAAAAAAAAACAAATTGCGCCTCGTAAATTCCTGGACAAAATAAGCATCTGTGAACAAACTACCAAAAATATTTCATTAGTTTTGAGTATAAAGGACTGCACGGGCTTAAATTTAGAGCCCCAAAGCGATTAAAAAAAAATTGGTACACTTTTGAACATTGGTTATCTAGTTTTTCGCGTTTTTTCAATCAAAAAAATGTTTTCCAAACCATCGAAAAAATGTTTTTTATTCTAAATTTAGGCCCGTGCAGTTCTTTATACTCAAAACTAATGAAAGATTTTTGATAATTTGTTGACAGACGCTTATTTTGTCCAGGAATTTACGAGGCGCAATTTGCTTTTATTTTTCGGCGGTGCTGCGGCGATCCATTGGGGCGGTCGCCATTTGGCTTTATAATAATTTTTTCCAATAAAAACGTTAATTTTAAACTTCAATAAAGATGTATGTAAAATTTCAAATCGATATCTTGAATAGTTTTTTTTGGTAGCTGTTTAAAAAAAAGTTCATTTGGAGCAGTTTAACAGTGGACTAACCCCTTAAGAATCGTGTAAGGTTTTTTTTGTCATTTTTCTTTGAAATTAAACTGTTAAACAGACGAAAAGAACTCACCACATTCTATTTACACTTTAGTTGGGAAAAATTAAGTATTTTTAAGCTCTAAGTTATAAGTTGAAATATTGTTTTAAGGCGTAATAAATAAATAAATAAAAATAAATAACTTTTTATTTTAGCAAGATTTTATACCAAAGGCCGAATGGTTTCCATCCTACCATTTCGACCCTTTTTGCTTGTAGCTCCGAATATTTAAAACTTGACAGAATACAATAATTTACAAGTGTATCTATAACGTGTTTTGCTTACTAGAATACTAAAATTTTATCTAAACTTTCTATACGTTTAGGTAAAATTTTAGTTCGAGATTGAAAACTTATCCAATGATTACTAAACATTGTGGAAAAAAATAATGAAAGCGGTATGACAAGTCTTAAAAGCAAGAATCCAATTGTTAGATGTGTCACCAATTTCAAATACCATTGCGTTTCGCTTTCGATTTTCGGCGAACAAACGGCGAATTACTTTGATGCACAGACACAGACCACTGGTGTTTTATCAGTTGCCTTTTTAGCAATAGAAATGAAAGATAAACCGATGAATGTAAGTCAATTCAAAGCCTAGCTGTTGACGAGAAATCTAATTTTTCAAATTATATTTAGAGGTGAGAGCTTAATATGCAAATCAAAATCTACAGACTACCAATTTCAAACTATAACATGTTTCCGCCAGCGATATGTCTAGCAAGTTTGCAATATGTATATACATATATATTGAGGTATGCATAAATGTTTCGTTAAATTTCACATGACAGGCAATTAATTGCGAAATGCTGAATTGCACATGTGAAATATATCTACAATATTTTCCCAGGCTACTTCCATCCTCTTCTTTCTCGAGCAGCTCATAAGTAGACGCTCAATGCTATAAACAATTGCAAACATAAAACTAAGCCGTAAGTTTTTTGCTCAGGCGACAACTCATTAATCCAATTAATTCCTCAATTTTTTAAGGAAAACACAAGGTCTAGGAGCAGACGAGAGCAATGTCCCCGGGCCAAAATCAATCATCTACACCGAGTCACATATATACGCTTGAAAAAAAACCTCTTGAAAAATGAAGTTATTTCCTTAAAAACAAAACAAGAAAAATATGAGGGGAAAATTGAAACGAGTCCAATAAATTAAAATACCCAGAAACGAACAATTTAGTCTCGTTCTGGTTTTTCGGATTTCTCGACACTCTAATGCGGCGTTGATGATCGCTCCGTCGCATCGCATTTTATCTTTCCTTCCAATGTCATTTATCTAAAATTGTTTGACATTCATAGATTCATAAAATGTAAATAAATACGCTTAGAGGTTTGTGACGTTGATGCGTTTGGGGTCGCCCGATCACGAAGATCATTCCAATCTGGATTCGAGATTGCTGGGTAGATTTATGGCACGTCTAAGCTCGATGTTCCCATCGTTTCTCACTCAATTCAGTCGTCCCGCCTTAGGCATTAAGCTGCATCTTTGTTTTTGTCATATAAAGACAAGTTTTCGATGAACTAGCGCTGCTTGTATACATATATTAGGTGTATATATTATGATATATAAAAGCACCAATATACTTATTGTTTTTCACTAGATAATAATATAATTATGCAGAATACCAAGCAAGACACACTTCGAAATAACCATGTGAATAGTGCTCAATTTGTTTTTTTATCAATAAATATATCTTAATCTTATCAACTGTCTATGACAGCTCTACAAAAATATTCATGTGTTCGAAAATTGAGTCCGTTAAGTTTAAATTGTTCAAATTAACAAACTGTAGGTAGTGTGATTCTTTCACAGTAGCTATAAATGATGATGCATCAAAATCATGTTAAAGGAAAGGATTATCAACGAAACTACGGAAGCAGAAAATATTTATCTTGCTGGAGGGAATCTCAGGATAAATTGATTGAGTTCCCTAAATATGAATGCATATTTCAACTCAACTCAGCCTGCCCGCGATCTTTAAGTTTTAATTTTTGCCTTAGCATTTGCGAACCTTTTGTAACCGAATGGATAGTGTGTGGTCTGTGGTCCGAATCCAACCACGATTACGCACCTAGTTTTGAGTTAACCTCGTTATGACCTGTGACTGAAATAATGGAACTCCACAATCCGCACTTGAATACATTGATTGGGCATGCTTTGGTCACTTTAACCCACACTCTCGAAACGGGTTGTGGTGGGACAAGTCAGCGAACGAGTAAATCTGTGTAGTATAGACTAAACAGAATGGTAATGCAGACATTAATTTGGAAAACAATACGCGAGAGCTCTACAACAGAGGAGATATCAGCATAAGGTCTGGACGCTCTAACAATGAAGCCACACAAAAGCAAGCCTTTATATGTGACACGTAAAATAAGGGAATCAAATTTTAGTTTATTATCAAGCACAACACCAAGGTCCTTGAAATGATCAACAGGACAAAGGAAAGAACCAAGGATGGATGAGGAAAACGTGATACGGGATAATTGGAAGCATTTACCAACATTAAGGTTAATGTAATTGTAAGAGCACCAGTTATCAATCAACCTAATCAATCAACCAAATCAAATAATCAATCAACCTAAATATGTTCAAATCGTCAGCGTACAAAAACACGAGAAGTTAAAGAGGGAAAGAAGAACATTTTTAAACAGGAAGAAAAGCAGAGGACCAAGAATTGAGCCTTGTGGAACACCAGAAGTAAGATACTAGGGGGAAGAAAAACAAGGGTCAATCGTTACAAAAGAAACACCATCACGAAGGTATGAAGAGAACCAGCAGCGGAGCTGATCACAGATATTGAGCTCATCAAGCTTTGAGAGGAGAATATCACAGAGTCAAAGGCCTCGGCAAAGTCTGTATATAATACATCCACTTGTCTTTGCTAGTCGATGGCGAAAGCAACAGCATTAGTGAACGAAAGTAAGTTGGAAACTGTTGACTTTCCTTTGACGACACCATGTTCTTCAAAAGCGAGAAAAGGTTCAATCATCGGGTATACTACACAGTAAAAAAAGTTACCGAAGCAAGATAGAAAGGATATGGGGCGATAATTCGAGACGCAGGACGAATCTCCGGCTTTGAGGATGTGGAAGATATTTATGGATTTCCAGGAAGAAAGAAAAGTACATAGTGAAATACTAAGGATCAAGAAGACAGATAAAGGAACAGACCAAGATGATGACAGCAACTTTACAAAGATATTCGATAAGCCATCGAGACTACAGGTGGCGCCACTGTCTACGGTAGCAAATAAGCCTTTGACTTCTAAGCGGTTCGACGGAAACAAACTTTTTATATCAGAAAAAGGAAAAATTATCAGAGAAAGATGAGCTAAGCTGAGTAGTAGAAGAAAAATGAAATGTCCAACAGTTCATATAGGCCTGGAAAACCAAGGGAATTAATGGCCAAACTACCAAATAAATCTAAGTGGAGATTTTTCCGACGGAAATTTGTTTATTGTAAGGTTGCAAACATAATGCGGAAAGTCCACTACAAACTAATGTGCGCAACAAAAGTTATTCAAGGTCAGAGGTCACGAAAATCAATTTTTCTTAAATATCTTTTCAACGATATTAACATCAAATTTACTCAGGAGTAAAATCTACACAAAAGCATCATACATAAAATTAATGTACGATAAGTAGTTTTCGAGATATGAGGCTGAGAAATGTTTGAGCCCAGCACACAATCCCTTATCGTTTGCATATACTGGTGTATACAGACTATACGTTGCAATTAAGCGTAGATAGACCGTGTAATGCACCCAAACCCGCAATTCTTTTTTCTGAAGGCCCCCATTCACGAGCAGTCCATCAGTCCAAATGGCCTAAGGCCAGGCCAAAATCTCACCGTGTGTGGGAGAACTCGGAAGGACTCATAGACTGAACGAACCAAATTGAATTTACAATCAATCCAAAGTCCATGTACTCAGGCCATCGGACCATTTTTTGGCTCGACCGTGTGTGGGGAAATAGTAGGTCGAGTTTTGACAATCCATAAAATGGACTGATCGTGTGTGTTGGAGCCTCAGTTCAAACAACATGGCATTCTTCCTTCGCACGCTGACCTGTGACAAGCTCATTGACTGTTGTTGTGATTATTTTTTTTAATCGCAGAATGTGTAGTGGTGGCCATGATTTTCTTTTGGAAGCTATCAAAAAAATATAGGCCACATTAATGTCTTATTATTTGACCCAAAGCCTGGGGTGAAATAATTGGAGAAAATTTGAGATATTCATAGCTGCAACCGCTTGCTAAGCACCGCAAAGCAGCGGTTAATCTTTCTTGAGGAGTGATGGCTTGCCTCATATTCGTATCCTTTCGTTTGATTAGTGGGGTGGTCAACTGTAGCAACGTATTATATGTCGTTTCATCCATTCTTAAATAATTTTGACAATCAGTAGGTTTAAGTGTGAGTTCTTTTACCAAATCTACGTGACTCATTTGTTGCGGCTCGGCAAGCCATCCTTTTTGTCACTTCCTTTTTGGTTTTCGTTTCTTTATGTAGATGCAAGCTGCAATTGCAAACAACTCCTCCACATGCTTGGGATCCATTAATGAATTAAAAATAATTTTTTTTTAAAGTTGTCTTCATTTTTTTTCTAAATTAATGACAGAAAATGGAATGGACTGACTAGATCGAGGCTCTATCGTGCGTGGCAAGCTAAATTGGGCTTAAAACAAGCGGACTCAAACCAAATGAGCTCAGCCCGTTTGGACTTCTCGTGAATGGCGGGCTTAAGGTGCAGTTGAGTCAATAATAATGAATAAACTCAAAGCTTTTACCTTATTTGGCTCTTTATGTTTACTTTTTGAAGATGATATGAAGATGATATCGAGGGAAGTCCAATTTTCGACCACATTTTGGAGCAAATGGGGCCGAATATCGTGAATGACGCGAATTATGTTGGCTTTGAAAGTGTCGATCGTCGCTGGTTTGTCAGCGTAGATCAAGGACTTCACGTATCTCCACAAGAAGTAATTCAACGGAGTCAAATCACACGATCTTGGTAGCTAATTGACAGGTCCATTTCTCGAGATAATACGATTTTCGAATTTTGTCTTCAATAAGTCAATCATTGCGGTGGCTGTGTGTCACGTAGCACCGTCTTCTAGAAGCGACATCTCTCTCACATCTATACGACCCAAATTCGGGAACAAAAATTGGTTTGTCATCGCTCTCTATCAGTGACCATTGACAGGAACACGCTCGCTGTGTTCATCTTTGAAGAAGTATGGCCATATGATGCCATCAACATGCAGTGCGCACTTTACAGTGCATGCATGCAATGTCTCCATGACAGGTATTTCCTTCGCTCCAGATGCGGCGATTTTGCTTTTTGACGTAGCCATCGAGCCAGAAATATGCCTCGTCGGTGAACGAAATTTTCCCGTAAAGTTGAGGGTTAACTTTCAGTTGATTTTCGGCCCATTCTCCGAACGTGCGACGCATCCGATGGTCATTAACTCTTAACTTTTTGAGCAAGCCTGCGAATTTACAAATCTGGCAGCAGCACTAGCTCCCACGGTTGCGATATTATCTTCGGAACACACTGTTTTCAATTTTGTTGTCGGCCTACGCTTCAGCAATGTGAAGTGGTTATAGCACGTGCTGGTGGACGATTATGCAGTTCATGAAACTCACGAAGCTATCTTTCAATTTGCACAACTGAACACTGTTTTCGGAAATATATTTCCATAATTTGTGAACGCTGCTTTGTCAGACCCAACTGAGCAAAAATGACAGTGACATTGACAGCTGTCATCAGCTCATTTGACAATGGTGAGTTTCATAATGCGGCAAATGTAAAGAAAATCCTTTATTTTCTTCCAACAGAATTCCATGGGCGTCCGTTACGATAGCACTAAGGAGTAATTTAGTAATGGTGGATTAACACTTTTGTTAGCACGTTTTGGTTTAATGCTAAAGTCATCTTATGTAATATTCAAAATTTATTTGAAAAATGTATCTTTTATCTTATTTGTGGAAACTAGGCGAAAACTTGCTCATCCACCTCAAGGACAAAACTGCACGGGCATGAGGTATTTATTTGACAAGTAGTAGTTATGAGATATATTTTTCCCAATGCAGTTTTTATTAAAGATAACAGTTTGAATAACATAGCTGGCCAATTGAAAATCTATTCAACCAATGTACTAATCGATGAATTTTCTAGAGCGAAAAATCAAATGAGCTGATTTTATTTGGTAATACATTTCAAGCTCACATTCTCATACCTAAATTAGAAATTTGTTCCCTTACTTTTCGGAATTCTGGGAAAACTTTCTTCTATGGTTTCCAATTTTCATATGAATTTTAATAAAGGTAAAATAGATTTCTACGGATTGTAATAGGTGGCGCTCTGTAAACTCTCCATTATTGTTCTAGATTTTTATATGACCCAAACATTAAAAGGGAAGTAAAAGTTTGAAATTTAACTAGAGTAAAATATGACGCAGCTTGAAAGTAAAAATAACGCCACCTTGAATAAAGTAAAAATTACTCCAGAGTAAAAATGACGCCTTTTTTCAACTATGGGAAAGTTGGGGAAGACATTTTGAGTATGTTTGTGCACCCGAAACTGAGTTAGGGAATATACCTTATGTTAATGCTTTTTTCGCAAACTTATCCTCCTCTACTATCATTTTACTTTTTTTAACTGATCCACCTCTACATCGGAACGTTCTAATTATAATTTGAAAAAATTATAAATTCATAAAAAAAAAATTATAAATTCAAATTATAATTCATTGATGTTAATTTATAATATTTAAAATATACAACCTATCTTCTTGCTGTTTCGTTTCGTGCTTTTGCAAAAAATAGGCGAATATTTTTGCTTGCAGCTTAGGCTTTGAACCAAGCTTCAGACTGGATGTTATTGCAAAAAACTAATTTGGTACCGAATACTGATTTAATGATCATGGAATGAAGACATTAAAAACATGCTACATGCTATAAATCACTAAGTCAAAGAAATTTATTGGTGTGGTACACGACATTTGGATGCGCAAGAATATGACAACTGAAATAAATCTACATTAAATTAATTGACAAATTGCTAGAATATTTTGAAAAATATTAAGGTGACACCTTGTATGTTTGAAACTTTTTAATATTTCAGGTAACAGTATTTAATATTTAATAATTACAGTTTTCGGGTTCGATTTCATGTCTGTAACTGCTCATTTTCTGCAAAAGACCTTCCATCTAAAATACAGACAAATGAACAACGATTATTTTAAAAACAGTTGCAGTCGTTTCAAAATAAAAGTCTCGATTAATCAAAGGCATGATTTGTCATGTTTTTCAGAACGACAGATTGAAATGTTTTTTTCTACCACATATTTCTGCATAAGGTTTCACATATTGTTCGAGAGTGCCATACATCCGGCGTAGCGGTTGGCGCTAACTTGAAACTCACATGGGAAGAATATAAGCCACTGTGACTAAATACATCATCTCAACCATATCCGAAATATACGTGGTCTAATTAGACCAATAATTTTTCTGATTTATGTGCCTTCGTTGAGTTGCCATCGACTCGAATTAAACGAGCGTGAAAAGTGAATCGTTTAGGAGCTTCAGGCCGATGCGCCGTGATGCATCTTTATTTTCGTTTCATGTTTTGAATAGAGCGTGCAGAACGCTTTTGACCAGCATCCATCTTCTTCTTAAGGATAAGACCATATGCAGAGTTTACAGCGATTCGGGACTGGCAAGATCGTTGCTTCCAGATATGAAATTCGGAACGAATTGAGTGATGGGCTAATTGATTTGCGAGCAGTTTGTCGTGAATGATTTTCTTGTACACATTTTAACTTTTATGGGTATGACTTTATTTATTTTATTACAAAGCTAATCGGAGCAAAACATTTAATTTTTTCATCGGGAATAAGATTAAACCAACTTGTGACTGGCCACATGCATTTGAGTCGAATTACGTTTGGAACCGCAATATAGAAATTAAGAAATACTTTAATGGATCATCATTTTCATAGGGCTTGAAAATAAGTTTTTACATTATATAATCAGACCAGTAAAGTTCTGGATTATTTAGTAAGTTCAGTAATGTTCTGGACTAAGTTTAAAGTGAATATTATTTTGAATTTTTTAATAATTTATTTAAATCTTTTTTTATGATAGCGCCAAAACTTCATGGATGCTATTGCTTAGGTATGGCAGTAGGCAGACACTCAAGCTAGAAGCCAATTTAAATGTTCGATTTAAAGCAATTGACACTTAATTTATAGAGCCTTCTGACCCCAAACACCGGGAAAGCTGTGCATTTAATGACTAAGCAAGTTTTTTCAAAGTAGAATGAAATTATACTATATGATAATATTAAACTATAACTATCATAACGGTTAATAGTGATTAGGTTCAATATGTCTTAGATTCTGTCTCTCCATTGTCATTTTTTGCATCATCCAGTCATTCAGATCAACTCAAATATCTGGCAGACTAATGGGAGACGTCTGAAATACCATTAGCAATTTCAAAACCAATCAAAACAGATGAATTCTATTTTTCTGGCCTCGATCACTTCACAGTGACAACCATCATCAACAAACTCTACACTGTGGTCGTCTGAAAGTCTCGCTGGCATCGTTTCATCTCACCAGGCTTTTATTAATCAACGAAATTAATAGCTGCAGTTATTTACACATTTCCACTGATAAGACAATAAGCCAACACGACTATAAATGGGTTCTGAAGTGAACAAGTGGACTTTTATACCTATGTTCATCGGACAGAAACTATGTCTTCTCCCAACGCAAGTCATTCGTTGGTCTCCATGAAGACTTCTCTGTCAAAATTTCGACGAAGGTCGTTGGATGCGATATTTCTGATCGGTGTTGGCACTATGAGATTCCGTGATGGAGCTGCCTTTTCTTTCATTTTTTAATAATTTAGTTAATCAATTAACTTACTTTTTCGTCATAACAGTACTGTTCCCATTTTGAAAAGAGCGATTTGGGTACTTCTACAGCTAGCAATTAAACATTTACAATAACAACCCATTCATAGTTTTTGTGTTTTTGGCAGGCATGAAACTAAACATATCAGAGCAGGCAGCACCAGTCAAGCTCAAACTCGGCTTGAATAAAAATAAATATTTAACCAGATGTTCGTTATTGTGACTTCAGAGTCACAGTTTGAATGAGTACTTGAGCTCGCATAAAATTTTATCGAAAAAGGTTCACGACAGTCCTAAAACTTTAATCCATTCGACGAATGATTAATTGACCTTATCTCAACGAATCTTTGATATTCACCTACAAAGACAATCTTGTGGTGGACCATACTCTTTTGACTTTATTTATGCTTTTGAAGTATTGTTTTGGATTACATTCATCCATTTGAATGCTTCATTGCTTCGAAAAGTTATTTGACAGAAATAAATTTCATCGCAACCACTAGGTTGTTGTCACTGCGTATATTCTTCTAGTTCATCTTCGTTTCCTCTGTTACTAACCGCTTGCTTTCTATGATAATTATTTGGAAGACAGTTTATATTTTCGTCATTGACTATTCATTTGATAAATAGAATTAATATCGTTCTTGTGACCGTACTCGCGAGAGATGCGGTTTCGCTTTAGTCATGTCATAGTCTGAAAACTTTTCATTCAAAATTAAAATAATTTTGGGTTTTTATTTATGCAATAGGCAAGAAAATTAATTTGTATGTATAACGTAATATATTTACGTACAAATTGATTGCATTGAATACAGCTAAAAGTATTAGATAATATTAGATAATATTATTTGATAAAATATAATATTATTTAATATTTATATAAATAATTCTATCTAATATTTAATAAAATATATATTAAATAATATTATCTTAATATTATAAATATAATATTAAGATAATATTATTTAATAACATAAAAATATGATCTAAAGTACAGTGAAGGCTCCGATAGAGATAGACAAAATAATTATTTTTGCTAATTATAATTATTCTGCTTAGAAAGGTAAAAACATTGTGTAAATGTACCTGATACTCCATATGAGCTAAACAAGCCTAAGCACCTTATGATCGAGTTACCAATTGCTTTTAACCGTTTCATTGCTGTGTATCTGTTATAGCTTTTTCCACTAAAGTTAGACTGGAAAATATTATCTCTAAGAGCTCCTTTACACGATCAATAATAGCTGCATTTTTTTGTATTCAGAGTAGAGTATGATAACGGGTATGCACGTGAAACAACAACATTTAGAGTAGGAAATCTTATAAAATCAGTGGATTTCATATTCTGCACTTTGTGGAACGTATTTCGATAAGTCATATCAATTTAAACAGCTGGCCTCAGTGATAACCCAACTAGCACTTTTGGTGTCAAATACTAGATAATAGTGAACTGCCACCAGAAATTTATGGTTTTCGTTTTGGTGGCAAAAACGTTCCCAATATCGTTTACTAAACACAATTAAGTGTGCTGATTTAATATTGGGTTTAGCCTAGTGGCAATTACTCATGAAAGACCCTATAAAGTTTTCGTTACTACAATAGTGAGTGGCATTTGCTACTAGAAAGTATTAGAAATGTTCTTTTCTTACTGTGGTATCCTCTTATCATATCTTTCTTGAACCCCATTTGAATTCAGTAACACTTGTGACATAAGCAAATACACACAAACGATTTTAACGTTAAAAAATGAAAAGTGCTAGACTTATTTAAGCATTCTACGACCTTCTACCGAAAAACGAAAAAAGCGCTCGAGGCGAGAAAAACTGGGCAGAAAGTTCCAATTGCCACTTTACAGTTGCAGTTCGGTCAATAAAGAGTCAAAGTAGACATCATAGTGGATCTTCGGGACTATAAAGTTATGTTTGGTACCATAGAGTGGCATTTTTTCACATGTGTGGTTATAGATACCATATACTTAGTTGCAATTGTTACGTGATTGGAAAACTCGTGCAGGTTATGGGAACTATGAAGTAAAATTATGAAGTAACAAGTGGCAGATCAGCACTCGGCCATCTTTTTATGGCTGAAATATAAAGGTCCAAGGAAAATTTAATTTATTGAGAGACACAAAATGAGCGCTTATGGAAAAATAAGCTAAATTTTGTGCAGGGACGTACAGCCGGTATTGATACGAACAAAAAAAAAACTGAAAAACAAAAAAAAATTTACATGATATCTAAGTTTGTTATATTTTCGCCAAAATCCTTTTTTAATTTTAGCAGGTTGCTCAGGCGCATTGCAACTTCCGGTCCTATAATGTGAATATTTACGATGAATTTCAGTTTGTAGGTCATTTTGGCATTGAAATTTGGAATATCATCCTCATTATATTCTTTTAAGAATTCAACTTACAATTTCAAAATGTAACTTTGACCTTGTGTTAATTTTTCGTCATAGCCACACAAATACATTGTGTTGGTATAATACATATTGAAACACATGAAATGTTACAATAAATCAATCTTTTATTGTGTTAGTATAGCATTGGCTAATGAGTATCAATTTGGTTTTTGAATCGTGTTCGGCACCACCCTGAAACTGTCACCGTACGTAACAAAATATAGTTCCTGCCACCAAATGCCAACGTACCTTTTCATTCCCCATTTGGGTAATATGAACGATTTTCGTACGTGGCAAAAACGTATCTTTGGCAGGTTGTTGCCATTATAATATCCTCTTTTTAGTGTCAGTAACGTGGCAGCACACCAAAATTGCTAGGTGGGAAATTCCCTGGAAAAACTAAATCGGCTGAGTATGATTAAAAAATCGCAGTTGTGAACAAATTACTCATCATATGAACAGAAATATTCTTCGATCATGTTTTAATAAGAAATTAACTTGATTCTAATTTTCTAGAAAAACATTAGTTCTTTCGAAACATGAAAGTTGAATTTTGAACTGGAAAATGTCCAATAAACACACTGCTACACACAACCGAGTATGAATGAAAGAAACTTACATGTTTACTCCGGATCGTTTTTATTACGCAAGCCGATTACTTACTCTACTTTTGGATGAAAAAACCGCAGCTAATATTGTCTCAATGTCGATATTAGTCAATATATTGATCGTCTGAGAGGTATATTGAAGCAATTATAGGCGTGTTTTTGTTGCTCCCTCTATCCATAACAGAACAATGTTTTCCAGAAAAAATGCAGTAAATTCACTGAGACAGGAGTTGTTGTTGTTTCCAATACGTCTGTTTTGGATAGCATTGTTGTTTTATGGAAAGGGGTAGCAAAAAAACACGCCTAATATTGATGGGAAAATTCTTGAAGAAAATTAAATCAATTTACCTTATATTGGAAGCCTGTCAATATATTGACAGGCTGTCAATATACCTTTTGACGTATAAGTAGTATATTGAGCAATATGTGTTAATTTTTTTAAGCAGTTGTGTGAGTTGGATGGTTATCTCGCGTGTTTACTATGTTTATAAAGTGTTTTGCAATGCCAGAGGTAAAAGGTGCAAGTGAAAATGGAAGTAAGCGAAAAATATGAATCCCGCCAATAAAGTACAAAAGAGTAAATTCATTTTAGGATATATTTATTTATTTTTCTAGTCTGAAAGCATCCATACAGAATCAACAATTTAAAGTGTAGAATGTTGTTATATAGTAATTTGATGATTTCAGTTATCCCGGTTCATGCTTTTTTTTTATGGCAAGTCAAATCGGAGGAGTCTATGTACATGGACATGGAGAAAAAATCCCAAACATTTGAAATATTTCTAAACCTGTATCAACGAAAATTTCCCAAGACCACGACGGAAGATTTAAAAATCTACCCAAAACAAACTTCAAGGAAGAAATTAAAATTTTTCAGATTCGTAAAAAGCATGTCCTGGAGCAGAGGAGGTCTATGAATCGATAATATGATATTTCGGTTCAATGCTATCTTTGAAACACACTCAGTGCATTACAGGTAAATGCAGAATGTAAACTTCAAATCTTCGAAGCTGTTACCTGTTGTTTGAAACTGCAAAGTGATGGGTAGTCTGTCAATTTATGCTCAATTTTTTTACAATATAGTATCCATTTTTTACAATATATGCATCCAATAATATTGCATCAATAGTATTGATCTTGTAAAATAGGTGGAAAGTAATTTTCCGCTAACAGTTATGATGCATCACGTCGATCGTTTAATAGATTCAAAAGAAATAAAACGTCCTTGCACGATTTACGAACTTGAAGTATATTAATATTCATAATGGATAGTATGACAGAGCGAGTATTCGCAAGAGGTATGGAGTTTAAAAGGAATATATCGTCAAAATTTATTCGGTACTTTTTCGACCAGGTCTGAATCTGATCTGAAGTATGAATTCCCCAAGAAAGAGGAATATTTCAATTCACTCCTTATATGTAATAAGTGAAAGATCTTAAGCGTGCAAGTATTTAAAAAATATTGTCTCTTATTTCTAATATAAGTAAATAAAGACACAAATTGGGGCAGCAAAAGCCAAAGCCATGATTCGAATAAAAGGAATAACACGTAGTATGTGAAAATATGCACGTGCTTTATCAATTCCGACGGGTGGGAGTCTGAGATTAAACTCCTCCTGCAAGAAAGGTTGCCTAAAATGATCACGCTAGTCCCTTATAACTAAGGTTGGCGGGAGATCGATAGCTTCTTCTGTAAAAGCTTTTCATAGCGCGATTGACGGACGCAACAAGAAACTTCGGAACAGGATTGACATCACAGCAAAAAGATTTGAGCATTTTCTATTGGAACGTTTGATGGCTCTACAAAAGCTCGAGCTACTCAGCAACTGGCCGATGCCCTGCCTGAATATAAGGCTGATATAACTACAATATATGCGATTAGATCGACAGGAAATCGTGTTACGAAAGAAAGAATATGAATTGTACTACGCCGAGCACATGGTGTTTCAGCCATGTGTTTGGGATAGGCTTCTTAGTCAGCCAGAAAACCGAAGTCGATCATCAAGCGTATGATGAAAGCGAAAGCTAAAGGAATCTGCTTGACGACGGAAATTCGATGGAGGAAGAGGAAGTCTTCAGCCCAGGATGCCGGGCGTAGATGCTAAATGGACACACCTTAAACATACTGTCATTAGCACTGCTAACGCCATTTTAAGCAGCAGTCGCAGAGATCGGAGTGACTAGTTTGATGATGACTGTAAACTGCCGACTGAATGTTAGAATGTTGCACACCGAGCAATGCATAATTTCATGGCAAGGAGCTCAGAACAGAATTCACCGATGCAAAAAAGCAGCCTTAGAGAAAGACCTGATCTGTAAAGTAGAAAGAACTAGAGAACGAGTGGAATTGTTTTTGTGAGTTGATTAAAATTGAAACATTTTCTCATCAGACATCAGCTCTAAGCGCATATCCGACTGATGTGACCACATGCAGCAGAGAGAGACTATTAATTTTTATTTACGTTAGTTGTGACAAATTTTAACAACTGCGACTTCTATCCAACCATAGTATGGTCTCATAGAAGGTATTATTAAATTAATATGTTAAAATTTATTACAAACGGGAACTACTATTAAAATTCTGGTATATACTCATAAGTTAGTTGAAACATAAGCTCTAGGTGTTTTATAACCTGAATTCTCGAAAAAAATTCTTAAAACCTTAAAAAATACAAGTGCATTAACGGAAATATTCCTAGTAATTTGAATAGATTGAAACTTGGAGTTGTACACTGAGAAAACACATGGCGCCAGACGCCATAATTTATAGACTTCTGGTGCCATGTACATAGTCGATTTAGGGATAGTGATAAAATATAGCGCCACACGCCATAATACATGGCGAAAAGTACATAGGCCTACACGCCATGTACATGGCGTGGCGGACTATATTACATGGCGTGGAGGACTACACTCAAAAAAATTTTGGTTGAATTTTACCCTTATAATAGTAGGAAACTGGTTTCCTACGATTAAAGATGTAAATTTACAAAAGGCCGTAAAAATTAAAATTTTTTTACGACCAAATCTTGTAATTTTACCCTAAAAAATGATGCAATTTTATGGCTTTGGCGCAAAGGTGAATAGCAAACTAGTAAATTTACACTCTTTTTGCTTCAATTCACTCAAAAAAAATTTGGTTTGAATTTACCTTTATAATAGTAGGAAACTGGTTTCCTAATATTAAAGATGTAAATTTACAAAAGTGCGTAAAAAGAATATTTTTTTTACGACCAAATCGTGTAATTTTACCCTAAAAAATGATGCAAACTAGTAAATTTACACTCTTTTTGCTTAAATTTACAAAAAGCTGTGTATTATTCAGCTGATATGACGTAAAAGCAAAAAATGCACTTCGAATGTGTAAAAAAGTTTGTGATTCGTTATTTTAAACGAAAAAATGAATATATTTCCTATTATCAAAGTATTAATTATATACACACATGACGTAAAAGCAAAAAAAATGCACATCGAATGTGTAAAAAAATTTGTGATTCGTTATTTTAAACGAAAAAATGAATATATTTCCTATTATTAAAGTATTAATTATAGACCCACTATTTAGAGTGTATAGCACATGGCGTGGAGAACTATAGTGCATGGCGTGGAGGACTATACTGTATGGCGTGGAGGACTATAGTACATGGCGTGGAGGGCTATAAGCATAGCGTCTGCTCCTATGTACTATGGCGTGTGGCGCTATGTTTTATCTCCAATCGACCGAAATCGACTATGCACATGGCGCCAGAAGTCTATAAATTATAGCGTCTGGCGCAATGTGTTTTTCCAGTGCATCTGAAGATGATCCAGTTTGCATCCAACAAAAAGCCACGAACTTTCTCAGTTCGGAGCATCTGGAGGTAAGCACTTGATGTTAGGTGATGGATTTCTATCTGAAGATGATCCAGTTTGCATCCAACAAAAAGCCACGAACTTTCTCAGTTCGCAGCATCTGGAGGAGGTAAGCACTTGTTGTTAGGTGATGGATTTCTATCAAAGAAATTTCCGAGGCTTTAATGACATCAAAGATCACATCCTCTCCTATATTCAAGAAGCTTGCTGATATTTATACATTTCCTCACACAGCATGGCTGCGAGTTATAATTGTAGTAACAACTGAAGCCATATTACATGGCTCATGGCACTATGTAATATGGCGTGTGGGGCCATAATTTCTGCGCCATGTAATTATGGCGCTGGGAGCTATACTGCATGGCTCAGGGTGCTATGTACATAGCGTGTGGCACCATAAATGCTGCGCCATGTAACATGGGACCACGCGCTATGTAGATTCTGACATTATGGCGCTGGGAGCCATATTGCATGGCTCAGAGTACTATGTACATGGCGTATGGGGCCATAAATAATGCGTTATGTTACATGGCTCTGGGCGCTATATGGATTTTTTTCAGTGTACGGTGGACTTTGAAAATAAATATTTTTGTTTGACAATCAATGGACCTAATTTAGTCAAATACGTACCAGCTTAACAACATTAACTATGTTGTAGTTTACGTAGAAACAAACCGTTGCAAACTAATTTTACAATTGTAGGAGGACAGTGTAAGCTCAAATGATAGCCGAGTTATCAAAATATGCTTTTAAATACAGAATGCGATCTCTCCAACTTAATTTAGTGTCAATGAAAACTGCCAAAGACTTAAAATTATCAACTGTTTCAATGACAAAACAGTTTGGGAAACATTTCGCATTCGGACTAAATGATGAAAAACTCCGTTCACATCGCTCGTAGGTGAAATAATATATTTTAAATAGGTTGGAGCGTGGAGGGTCAGATTAATATCCGCGCATACTGGCCTCACTAGTTTGAATAGCGTATACATTATGAGCACTGAACCAACATCTTAGAATTTCAAGATCGTGGCTAATTTTGATGTAGGTATTGAACTAGTTGCAATAAAGCTTCGGAAATGTTGGACTTGTTAAGAGCATTGTAGATTTCGTCGCAAAATTTTAGTAAAGCATTTTCAGTGGGTTACCCTAACCAAAAACCAAAATAGTATTCACAAAAAAAGTTAATTTTAATTAATAAAGACATAGCATCTCGTACAAAATTAAAAAATCATAAGTTAGTCTTTTATTGCTTCTTTTACCTACAACGCGCACCTGTCATTGTCACTGGTATTGGTGTAAATAATCATGGTAATCAAATACTTTTTTACATTAATTTAATTATCGCTTTTTTAAAATTAAACTCGATTACGCTTAGTGATTCCTTAAAATGTCAGGAATGTAACGTGAAGTAGAAATGTTGATATATATTTGCAAAACTCACTATTTTGACTGGTACGGTAGTTTTATGTTTGAAGCTCGGCGGCTCAGTATACTATCACATTTCATAAATTAAGAGTTGTTTATAACTTTCCATGAACAATTAACCGATTTTTCCCATATATCTCCCTACTGTTATAGCTACTAGCAGAATAAAACGGCTTCGCTTCGTCGTGATCATACGAAATTACTGTAAAACTAAATTTAAAAGACACGCACTTAAGAAAAAAGCATGTGCTTTAACAACAGCAACCAAAAGCAAAGAAGACAGCTTAAGCTCGAATAAACCAATAAAAAATATCGCAAAACAAGCAAAGTGTTTTGTAAAAATATTAGAATTGCAGCTGACAAATCTTCTTGTCGATCAAGAACCTACGAAAGGACAGGCATCTTATTCACGGCGAGCATTTAAATCACACAGGGTTCACGAAATTTCACGAAAAAATTCAAATATTCGAGTACATTCAGTGAAAAAATATAATCGAAATTGACTTCAAATTCAAAATGTTGAAAATCCGCAGCATACAGCTTCTAAATGCAATTTCGCAAACGAAGTTTTTTAGTAGATAAGATTGGTTCATGCAGTTTTACAAAAAACGTAAAGACGAAACGAAGCTTTATCGGTTGAGGGCACCTTTTCAGCGCCATTAAACTCAAGTTGGCTTAAACCAATATTACTTCGAATTTGTTTTACCATATCATCCACGTCGATGCAGTTAATTTGTTTCCAAGTCGCAGTTTATATTGTTCAATGATGAAAACCGTCTTTACATTAACGGTAAATTTTATGTGCGTTTCAGTTCTGCTTGCACATTGGACAGTCATTTCCCTTCCACTTGAAAATGCATACGAGAAATCGCAATTATTATATGGACAATTTGCCAGCACAGTACCACCAATAAGACAATTTACAATAGTAGAAGATAAAATTAATCTTCGAAAACTTTGGGTGAAACTTTATATCATATAAGAGTCACATGATTATTCTATTATTGCCCACATCGAGTTAAAAGCAATCAAGTGAATTTCCAACGATTAAACGAAATTATGAACCAAGTTCGAATCTATTTCGGTATCACTGTAAACAGGCCCGAAACAATTCGCAAAAGCAAAAACCAATATATCCAATGCAGTTTCTCAGTGGGTGGATGACATCGACAGTTCTGGACACAATGGCCACGGGCAATATCAGTTTCGGTATGGCTAAAATTGCAGTAGCCACGTACTAAAATTAGCCATAAATTTATTTATTTTTTATTTCGCGATTTAATTAATTTTCGAGGGTACCTACCTCAAGCCTGCGGAATACAGATGGGCCTGGATGGCTACGTTTGTATCCGGCCCGTGCAGAACAATTCGAAGAGATATCGCGCGTCAATTATTTGCGGTCGGAATAAATTTTGTGCGTTTTCAAATTAAATGGCTCGTTTTGTGGTAATTGGTTTTAATGGTCTGCGGAATTTATAAGTGTACTTCGGCAGGGCCACAATTAATGCGTTTTGTTTAACTATCCGACATTTTGCTGAGTGATTTATGTTGCTCTGAAAGAGTACAAACGTTTTCAAACTTCCAAATAAGTTAAATCTATATTATTACCGGATTGTAATACTCATTGATATTTTGCGAGAGAAAACTGAACATGATTTTTTGCACCATATATTTCCATTTACAACGCGACATAAATATACTATACACGAAACTTGTTCTATTGCTACTTTTTTTTTATTTAGACCGTTTGAATCTTTGTAACCAGCCAATTAACTATTTCATCATGGCAGCATCCCAATTTCAACAATTTGAAACCCCCATAAATTCATTAGAATCACCGTCGGGAAATCCACATCGTAAACTAAGAGTCAGGGAATAAAATCTTCAAAAGACTATGAGTACCCTTCCATTCGGGACTATCTCCACCGAAACGACTCCACTGTAACAAGTTTTTAATGTGCACATCTTCACGGAGTTCCTATAATTTCGATATTTTTTCCGATTTTGTAGCTTGGATGCATACTTCAATGAAACAAAAATCACGAATGGCATCATAGCACTTCTTTAGCCGATTTCTCTACTAATTGGGCAACAAATCTGTCATTCCCGGAAATACTCCAGATCAAAACAAGAAAACGTCCCCAGCTCGGTCATAAATAATAAAATCTGGAAATGAGCACGAAAAGCCACTTGAGACGTTAAGATCGTTGACAAAGAAAACCACATAAGGTTAAGCCCTCCTAGTTCGGGTGCATGTGAGTTGTTAAGAGAAGTGTGTGAACGACAGGGATACTTCGAGGTGATGGTAATATGTGTATTATGAGATTTTCCACAATGTACCTATGGCGAAAAAAATTGCTATTTTTTCATTCTGTTGTGAGTGCAAAAAAAATTATCCTGGCAGCACTTTCATCACACATTATTTAGGAGGATACTTAATATGCAGCAAGGAGAATGAGCATAACGTAATTAGCTTTTCAAAACTAAGATATTTTTTTGAAAGTTTCTAAAGTTTCGAATGAGTTAAATTTACAAATAAATTAATAATTTATGGCCGAAATTGAACAGGTTGGTTTAAGTTTAATGCACACTATACTTATACCTAATTGTATTAATTACCGAGAAGAATATTTAGTGGTACCGATTCCTGTTTCACAGATGGCTACAAAAATTTCCTGGGTAACTAAATTATACGACATGAGATCAATTGTCACTACTTCAAACACAATAATAAATCCTGATGATGAGCAGAGAGGGTAAACGTGAGTGAGCTCTATGAATTTTTCTCTTCATTTCGCTTACTTCATTCATCATTTGAAATTTTGAAAATTATGTTCAATGCAATTGGATAGGATATTACGTTTACTGATTCGTGTTAAAGTCGAAACTTTTAGTTGCATTCTGCGAAGTCTTTGTAATTGAAAGTGACCCTACACAATCCCGTTAGAGTGCGCTTATATGTATATATTCTCGCCAGCATGTTTGATTTGCCCGTTAAAGCACAGTATCGTGAATGTATGAAGATTTTATCAAAAGGGTTACAAAACCGTTGCTTTTGACTTGACAAGAGCTACATCCCACATTGATATTGTCTGGTTTATTGTTGTCATGTGTAAACACCGAGGAAAATGGCAAGAGGCGTTTTCTGTGTCAACTTATCCATCGTCGAAAGTCGAAACGATGAAGATTTTCACATGTGTCTATTGAAAATCTTTGGGAACGACGGCTACAACGGGAAGTTAATTAATTTGAGATGTGATGATATTGGAAACGGGACAAACTCAACTTATAGACGAAGTTTGAAACAAGTGTAAATTTCAGTATCCTCTTTGTGACTGCTTAACTGAGCGAATGTCGACTGGACATACCTTCGTACATTTTGGTGGGATGTGTTTCCACCGTTAGAAGCATTACTTCATATTAATGCATCCTTTGTGAGCGATAGTATTGCTTGGTTTTGAAACGCCAAAGTTGGACGGAAGAGCAAAATGAAGCCGAAAGTTTAAAAAAAAAAACTACTATTTGCGTGTAAATTGAGATATCGACCACCGAAAACAATGTGTAGCCAGTACACAAATTACCTGAAACCATAATTTGTTCAAAATGACTAGTCAATTAGTTAGTAATTTCGTTTAATTTATACCATTTTCATATAATTCATATCCTTTATATGACCGGGAAAAATAAACGTGTAAATTTTCAAATAAGTTCTACCTAAATTTATGTTTTCAATGTAGCTGTCCAGGTTTTTTTTGCAAGAGCTTGGGATATTGAAGACTAACTCATCTAGTTCCTTTTTAGTGCTCAGGGTGATAGCTTTATCATTTTTTTATTACCAAATTATCATGAATCCCCGTGTTCCATTATTACTTTTTAGTACCTGGAAGTACTGATTTATTTACTTATTTATTTATTTAGAAATTCATTTAACAGAGATACATTCAATTATAAAACGGAACGAAAGATATATATACATAAAAAAAATTCAATTAAAACAAAAAATGGTATATATATGGTGATTCAGCAATTCAGTAAGAAACAGAAAAATAATAAAAATAATACAATAATAATAGTGAAAATGAAAAAAATTGTGAATAATCTTAAAATAGTGAAAATGTAATTGTAATAACAAATAGGGAAAGAAAATTGAATACACTCAGAAAAATGTCATTTAATAGAATCAAATTTAAATCAAAAGTTGAAACACTTTTAAATAAAAAACGAATATTATGTGAATTCCACTTTATTATAAAAAGTTTATTTTGATATCAAAATTTTTCATCATTGAATGAAAAATAAAACATTAAAACAAACAAGACACACTTTGATACAGCGTTAGGCTCGTTTCACACATATGAGGTTCCATTCGGTTCGATTCGTTTTCGGTCGCTGACGACTAGGGTTTTTTGTGATTGTGAAGTGTGAAACGATGGTTCGGTTTCTATTCGATGCCTAGTAGAAAAAAAAATTGAAATGATCCAATCAGTTAAAACCGAAACTAAACCGTGCATGTGTGAACGCCTTGATTAGTTTCTGTTCCCTGGACACGAATTCACACTTAATAGAAACCTGATGAAACTTATTCGTGTTCAAGGAGTATTCGGTTCTATACGGTTTCTATTCGATGCCCAATAGAATAATTGGATATATATATATATATATATATATATATATATATATATATATATATATATATATATATATATATATATATATATATATATATATATATATATATATATATATATATATATATATATATATATATATATATATCAGGTAGTTTCATACCAAATGTCGGATTTCCTGAAGGTCTTAAAAGTGATCCCATGGTGAACCCCCATGGTAAAATTCAAAATAAGTTTTGTGTTTGAAAATAGAGGTAAATACCTTTCTTTTAGTGCCTAATTTATTACCCGTGTGGTTTCCTATATCTGTCCTTTTCGCTCTTATAGACATGTTTACAGTAAGAGATATTCGGGGCCTTTACCTGTTTATGTTTAAAAAATGACAAAATGCAACTGCAGCGACGAAAAAAATTAATCAGGTGTTAGGACCAGATACCTGCAACGAACGCACAGTGCAACGATGGTTTGCCAATTCCCGAGAAGGAAATTTTGGCTTGGACAACGATCCACGTGGTCAACAAGGTAGCAGTGTTAATGATGACGAACTGCGAGCAGAAGTTGAGAGGAATACATCGACAACTTTATAGTGCCTTGCTGAGACCTTCAATGTATCGAAATCAACCATTAGTCGCTGCCTCAAAAATATTGGTAAAGTGAAAAAACTCAATCAATGGGTCCCACACGAATTGTCTGAAAGGACCAAAATGCTGAGAGTTGAAGTAGCCTCTTCACTGCTGATGCGACATAAACAAGGACAATTTTTGAAGAGGATTGTGACTTAAGATGAAAAATGGATTCTCTATGATAATAGGAAGCGTTCAGGACAGTGGTTGGATCGCAGAGAAGCACCTAGCCACCAAGCAAGAGCGGGACTGCACCCTAAGAAGGTCATGGTTACTGTTTGGTTGACTTCAGAAGGCGTCGTTCACTATTCGTTCTTGAATCCTGGTGAAACGATAACTGCAGAGACCTACTGTGCACAATTAGACGAAATGCATGCAAAATTGCGTTTAAAACAGCCTTCTCTGGTGAATGGGCATGGACCAATTCGGTTACACGATAACGCACGACCGCATGTATCCCGTTTGACCATGCAAAAACTTCAGGAGTTGCAGTACGAAGTTTTAGCTCACCCTCCATATTCTCCAGACCTGTCACCAACAGGCTATCATCTTTACCGGAGCCTGGGAAACTCTTTACAAGAAAAGCGCTACTCCAACCAAAACGCTGTAATTACGTCCTTTGAAGAGTTTTTGGGGCAAAAAAATATTAATTTTTTCAAAAAAGGAATTTTTGATTTGCCAACACGTTGGCAACAAACTAGAGACTCCAACGGTGAATATTTTGAGGAATAAAACCATTTCATTTGAAAATAATCGAGTTTTTATTAGCCCTTCAAAATCCGACATTTGGTATGAAACTACCTGATATATATATGTATATATATATATATATATATATATATATATATATATATATATATATATATATATATACATATATATATATATATATATATATATATATATATATATATATATATATATATATATACATATATATATATATATATATATATATATATATATATATATATATATTCTATTATTACTTAGGATGTATTAGTTTTAAGTAGGAAAGTAAGTAGTGGTAGAATACACACTCAAATTCTGCACAAATCCTCTACTGTTCTTCGAATATTAGTGTTTCTAGCGGTTCTGAAGCGCTATGGTTTTTTGTGATTCGAAGGGAATAATCTTCGCGGACTTTTTTTTGGAGAAAGAACATACGATTATTGGGCAAAACTACAGTGAATTATTGGGCCGATTCGATGAGAAAATTAAAAGAAACATAGCCCCAATCACCAAAGAAAAAACTGCTGTTCTACCACAACGGAACAGCTCACTCATCCGGAATTGTTGCGTTCAAATTGCATGAACTACACTACGTCGTGCTGCCGCATCCACCGTACTCGCTCGACATGGCTCTCTGAGACTTTTTTCTCAACATGAAAACCTAGTTCGCAGGAAAAAATCTCTGCTCGAACGAGGTCATCGTCGAAACAAAAGCCTATTTTGAAGAATTTGACAAATCGTATTGTTTAGAGGTGTTACGGAAATGGCAGAGACGTTGGGAAAAAATAACAAAAAACCCGAAAAATTTGCGTCTTCATTCCTACCACGGGTACTTCTTGATCGACCCTTAGGTTAGGTTAGGTTAACGTGGCTGCCGATCTTCAGAGGCCTGACGACCAGCACACATAGGCACAGGAGAGGCCCGTTGTGATACCACAATATTTTAGTGACTCTCTTCTACTCACTAAAGTCAGGAAACCATTTGCTTCCTTTGAGAAACCGGACTATCCCCTTTAGCTCTACCAGGGACAGTTCCGTCAGGTTTGAGAGAAAGGGTGCACCAAGTGCCGCCAGTCTTCTCCTTGCCAAAGCCGGACACTGGCACATGAGGTGAAGGACGGTTTCCTCCTCATCCTCAGAGCCACAGCTCCGACAGAAGTCATTAAACTCTACGCCCAAACGTTGTGCATGCCGTCCTATGAGGCAGTGGCCCGTTAGAACGCCCACAGTGCAACGAAGGGCGCTTCGAGTTAAGCCTAAAAGCTGCCTGGTGCGATACGCATCCATGGATACCCAGGACTGTCTTGTTATCACACAGGAAGATTCATCTGCCCAGGACTTCTTAGCGTCCTCAAGATATTTTTGCCTTATGGCCAGTTTGACCGATGTCATCGGTATACCTATTGAAAAGGAGCAAGAGACCTCAGGTAGCAAAGTTCCAAGCCTTGCTAGCTCATCGGCCTCACAGTTGCCCTGAAAACCCCTATGTCCAGGTACCCAAATCAATTGAACAACCGAATGTCTCGACATCTCCCTAAGAGATGCACGGCATTCAGCAACAATCTTGGACATTGTACAAGGACCAGCAAGGGACTTAATAGCCGCTTGGCTATCTGTGAAAATACCAATATTGACCCCGAATATTCGATTACACAGAAGCCAGTCGACTGCCTGATAAATAGCCACCACCTCCGCCTGAAAGACACTACAGTGGTCTGGTAGACGGAGGGACAGCTTGAGATTCAGCTCATCTGAGTATACACCACTCCCAACTCTATTGTTTAGCTTTGAGCCGTCAGTGTACACATGGATAAGCCCATTATCAAGGGTGATACCATCACACCATTCCTCCCTGCATGGAATGCGAGTTGTAAACTCCAAATCCAGTATGCATTGAGGGGCGATGTAGTCAACAACCGCTGGTGCGGGTACTCCCTCGGCCAAGATCCTCGCATGACCGAACTCTGTCCTATTCCATGCTGAGATACAATTTAGTCTCACAGCAGCAAGATTAGCTTGCTGTGAGATCAGTAGGTTGGTTGGCAGCCAATGTAGCAGCACAAACAGTGCCTTAGTAGGAGTGGAGCGGAGCGCTCCCGTTACCTGTAGTGCAGCCATTCTTCGCACTTGGAAATTTCGACCCTTGGAAATTTGACTTGTTTGTGAATACTATAAGCAATTTGGCTAATAGGTTGCTATAGTAACTAGTGTAAATGTAGTGCTGAATCGACAGAATTTACTCTCATCTCTTGTTTACGACTACATACTTTCGTACATGCTTTTAGCAAAAGCATCTTGCATAGCTGATTTGAATTTCTATGCAAAATCATGTGATTATCAACCTGATTATAGCCAAAAGCAAGAATCGACTCAAAAGCATGTGATTTTGAGAAGATGTGAATAGGCTATTAGGGCTAGCAGCGGAAAGCAAACAAAGGCTTTTAAATAGTCTACAATTGCCTAATTTGTTCATTTCATTATCCTGCCGTGATTGTATAAACCTTCTATCTACATTTTAGTAGCATTCGAGACATTCAATGATTTGTGAAGGGATTTGGAAAGGACATTTTTCATCATTGATTTTAAGATACTTGCATAAAAGATAGGTTTTTCATATTTTGTAGAATGATGTAATAGAGTATGTAGTTTTCGAATTCGGTGTTAACTCACAAATGAAAAAAATGTCAGATAGGTTTATGCTAAGGACGGCGCGGCACTATTAATTTCAAGGTATGGGAAATGATTGTGATTTGAACTAGGTAAACTCAAAGAGGAGTGAAAATGCAGGATATGCATGGAGAGTGATTAACCTGCATTGCAAGAAAGGCTAGTGTATGATACTGTATGGCCTACTCATTTACGCTCTGCTGGTACACCTCCACACTAAAACTTTCTTAGACGGTAAGTTCCTTGGAAAGTAAGTTTTCGCGAATGTTACGAGAAAATTTATTTGTTGATACAACAACACATTCGCAAACAATTAAAGAGTCTGTAAAAACTAACGGTGCTCTGGCCATTTTGATTCAATTGGGAGTGTTTGTTTGTTTTCTTACCCAAAATGCTTCGCGAAATTCAAAAATATTCATTTGGTTTTAACAAACAAACATGATAAGTACAATCATTTAAAACTCAATTTGCTCTCTGCAACACAACGATAAGTAATTTATGTTGGTTCGCCGGTTCCACCCAAGCTATTTAGAGCCAGCAAATTCATAAAAGAATTGTTTATTGCGTCGACGAGAAGAAGCTTGGACAGGTCTTTAGTATACTGGCGAGGAATTGCAATGCTCATTGCTGTTACGAGGCTTCATTTCGCTGTAACGAATAAGGTAAGGATGCTGCAGCAGCATCGTGCTAACTAATCATAAATCATATCACTTGTCGACAAGTCAATAAATTTGTTGTTTGTTAGCCACACACATGGAGCGGACACTGCGCTGCTTCTGTTGCCTTCGGCCAAGAATTTCGCTCGTTCGTCGCGCCTGTCCGACCATTTGTCCTCAATACCTGCGAAGAACGATACTGGTGGAAGAGTTGTTATTGTTACCGCCGTGATCGCGCTCCTGCTTCTGATAATGATAACAAAGCTGCCATATATTGCGAATATAAGTCTTTACACAGTACACTTACAATGTAGGAGATTTTGGGGTCTGATAAATCGAGAGCCGATAATCTTTGTGAGAATTAAGGATAGTAAGTTAGGGGAAAGTAAGGAAATAACGCATAGTAAGGAAAAAAGGCATCGGAAGAAAAAAGTACACCGTTCAAGTGCTGCCTAAAATAGTACCTAGCTGCACATTTGCGGGAGTGATTAACGATTGGATACTTCAAATTATAACAAGAATTCCATGATTGGTTTCTTCCTCTTCTGCTGTATCGACCCTGTCCCTTCAACTAGTTCGGTGTTGTAAAATTGCTTATTATTAATTTTTACTGGATAGAACCACCAGTATCGCATAGAGATATGAATGAAATGCAGCTTGAATACGGGTGGGAATTGATTTAAAGCGTTGGCCATCTTCATGTAATTGTTTTTGGAGGTCGACTCGTTCCGCAGGAGACAACTTTCCAGAAGGTGCTCATCCGTCCATGGTTTCAAAGCACTTGGCTGTATAATTTATCTGCATAAAACTTTAAAGATGACTCCGAGACGATTAAAATTCGTTTTGCCGTTCCAACGAGCCATCCACAGTTAACTTCTTGTTTTCTGCGCCGGGGCAAAATTCGTTATAAATCTTTTACTGGTTTGCGTCGTGGTGGCAGTGAATTGGCACAAGGGACTTTAAGTAGGTGGATTATGAATATTGATAAAAGGAAGGATAGCGTACAAGAGAGTACAGCAGCTATTGAAGTATTGATGACTGTCGAGTTCTTATAAATTCACGTGGTTGCTTTCGACCATGTGGCTTGTTTATTTACGAAGCTGATGGGATAGTGATAAATTCTCAGGGATGTGTTTACGAGTGTCACTAAGACGCTGTTTACATTCGTAATGATGGTAGTATCATTTTTTTTTTTGTGTGATTTTACTATTTCAGCTCCTGTTTCAGAATTTTCCATATCTATTATGGAAAATAAAAATCGCAATGTGAATGATTAGTATTCCCCCATCATCCACAAAGCTTTAGCACAACTGGCAAAGGATTGATTGATTATTTCCGGTCGGATCTAGATTTTTTGAAATCTAGAATTTTTGTTTCTGATTATTCGTGGATTTTATACAAGTATACGATTTGATTGCAATCAGCAATGGGAACAATAGCAATCTGAACGACACAGGCGGAATCGGATTGAAGCTGTCAGACGTTGTAAATCTTTGATTGCTTATTGTACGTTATAATAAATGATGACATATTGTAGAAGATCAGCAGAGGGCAAATATTGCCATTTTTCAGGTAATTTCAGATTGGCAAGTTCGTACAATATTTAATCATTATTTATTTATTTATTTTTTTTTCAAAGAATTTCGTCTAATACAGACTAGTAGTATTTACAGATTTTAAACTTACAACAAATCAGTCAAAATGGACTGTTTTTGGCTAAGCTCTTTTTCAAAGATGGTAAAGATAAATTAAAATCAAATTGATGATAATCATCGTTGAAATTTCTTTTGATGGACGAAACGGGCTCATTAAAGGCGTAGTTGGTCCGATAGGCAGGGACGGATAAAATGTTGACTTGTCTCATTCTGTGACCCTTAGTGATGAGGCCAAACAAACTTAAAAGGTTTTCACATGAAATGTTACCCATGAGGATCTTAGCACAAAGATAGTTTTGAAATTTTTTTACGTCTCTTATTAAGTGTATTCATGGCCAGTAAGTTAAGTCGATTAATGTAAGGAGGCAAGCGAAGAGGATCTAACGAAGCAAATTCACGCAAACAAAACCGAACAAATTTTTTCTGAATGGACTCGATACGGTCCACATAAACCTGCTGATAAGGCGCCCAAACTATACACGCATATTCAAGTATTGGTCTTACTAACGTACAAAAAAGAATCTTAGTAAGATGTATGTCATGAAACTCTTTGGATCGCCTCCTCACAAAACCCAAGGTAGATGAAGCTTTTAATAAGATGGCGTTAATATGATCGTCAAAAGTAAAAGAATTGTTTAAAAGTACTCCTAAATCGAGTACTTTGTCAGAATATCTTAAGGGAACACTATTCAAAGAGTATTCAAAGCTCAACGGATTAATTTTACGCGTGTACGAAACAACGGTACACTTGTCAATATTAATTACTAATTTGTTAAAGTCACACCAGGTCGTGAGGTTATTAAGGTCAGCTTGAAGTTCCAAGCAGTCGTGAATATTAGATACCTTTTTAAAAATTTTGGCGTCATCAGCATATAGTAAAATTGATGAATGTTTCAGGACAGATAGTAGGTCATTTATATATAAAAGAAAAAGTAGAGGTCCTAAGTGACTACCTTGAGGAACACCAGATATGACAGCAATTTCAGATAATAGGGCGCCACGGAAGGATACGCACTGGGTACGACATTCCAAATAAGATGCTATCCAGGAAATAAATAGCTGAGGAAAGTTAAACGAGGACAATTCACACAATAAAATGGAATGATCCAGCTTATTAAAAGCCTTCGTGAAGTCAGTGTAAATACAGTCTACCTGAAATCCTGCCTCGATTGATGGTAGTTGTGGATTTGCCTTTCATGAAACCATGTTGGAAAGGAGATAATATGGATTTACTATGAAACGCCACAACATTGCTGATTATCGCTTCAAATAGTTTAGCAACACATGGAAGTTTTGGGATGGGACGATAATTGCCTACAACATTAATAAAATTCCAAAACCTTCTAGGCTGCTGTTGAAAAGTAGAATTAAGATTTCTTAGGTGAATTTGGTAAGAACTTTTGACCTCGGAGTGATAAATATTCTTCAACTCTACAAAAACCAAAACAGAACGAGACGAGCAATATCTTTTCCAAGCTTTAGTTTTTAAATTTTTTATATGGCGTATTGCCTTCGATTTCCATGGAACTTTATTGCAATTGTTAGGGAAAGAGACTGGTACAAACTGGGTAAAGCATCCAAAAAGAATTGAATGAAAATTGTACACTGCCTTATTAATGTCTTTTTCTAACAACACAGTGGACCAATCACACCTTGCGATGAGATCATTTAGTACATCAAAGTCGACTTTCTTAAAGTTAAATTGACACGGTGAGTTATGTAAAGGAGTGCTTAGAGAAGTATTGATTTCGTAGATGGTAAGAACTGGTTCATGATGTGTTGGATCGCAAAGAGATGATGGACAGTACTTGACCTCGAACGGGTAGGCGTTTGAAGTAAAAACTAGATCCAATAATCTTCCATGACTGTTCAAAATGCTGTTTACTTGGTTTAGGCCGCACGCAAGCATTGCGTTTATAAACTCCTTGGCGTATGGGCCGAGGAGTTACCAAGAGAAAAGGTTGGGGCTAATGTGAAGCCGTCGTCAGATAAGTTCCAAGTAATCCTGGGTAGGTTGAAGTCACCCATGATGATGAGTTCATCATTTCCATTTAATAGGTCACATAAGTGATGAGTGGCGTTAAGTACTTGCTCATAACAAATCGATGCTGAGTTAGGAGGGATATATAAAACTGCTAAATAGAGTTGCGCCATTCCCAGGTCCACACGTGCACAGACAAGTTCCAAGCTATCGGTGTTTGGTATGATTACTTCTGATATGCGATCCGAATATCATCGCGCAGAGCCAAGTTTCAGTTAAAGCTACGACATGAAAGTCTCAAGAAAGATTGTATGTGTAAAAGTCGTTAGCTTTAGATCGAATGCCACTCATGTTGGCGTAGAAGATTGACATGTTTTCGAGTCGTTTTTTGGCAGAGATTTACCAGCCGTAGCACGATTTCTGGGTATAAATTCACGGACGATTGCGTTCAAAGGCCAGAAACTGGGCTGTGTGATGGTATTAAAGGAGCAATCCGGAACGATGACCTTAAACGATGACACCCGATGATGCTGACCAATTTTCGCAACCGAAATGCAGTCAGAAGGTAAACATTTTTTAGTGTGGTGTAGGATGTCAATGATATTGTTTTTTACATCGTCGGGGGGTAGTAGTTGGAGCAAGCCTTGATAAGAATAACACCCGAGGCTTCACCACACCATTGAGCTTGCAACTAAAAGTTTCAGCTCCGGATCTAGCAGGAACTGGGCGAGCGCTGTTTGCTTCGTGTGTGAGGAAGTTCGCATTTACTTCTTTATCTAATTTCTCAGATCCTTCTGTAACAATGATTTTCGTTGTTTCTACCTCTTTGTCACCTGCCGGGGAGTTGTCGATTATTTTAGACTGCTTGCGTCTTATCCCCCTTTCTTTATTCGATACTTTTCTGGCACCTGTGATTGGGCTGCTATGGTCTAAGCTATCAGCCTGACAAGAGGAAGTATTCCTGGGTTTTGTATTTTCACGAGCGCCGTGAGGATATTCTAAAACGTCAGTCTGGCAACTAGAAGTGCGGCAAGCAATGTTCAAAGATGACGTAGCGCAGCCACTCAGAGTCGAAAAGATCCTATCAACTTTGTCATTAAGTTACTGTAGGTTATTATCAAATAAACTGTAGGTTATTACTGTAGGTTATTATCAATGTAGGTTATTATCAAAAACTGTCCATTCGCTTGTTCCAGCGGTTGCAAATCTATTATTGAGTCATTCAACAGTCCGGTTTTGTATTCTAGGTTCTTAATTCTACCGAGAATAGCGTCGTACTTATCATTTAAATTAGAGATGCTGTCTTTAATGTATCTTATGTCGTCCAGATGCGACCTGATATCAATCAAGCTTCGAAAAACGGTGAGAGAGCTGAAGATATGCGCCGATGGTAGAGCTATCATCCTTTAGAGCTTCGCTGGTAGTACATACTTGTTGGATTTTAGCGTTAGTTAAATTAAGCAACCTCAAGACGTGACACGGCTTTATTTCGCTGCACTCCTGACAGGTAAATGTCGAAGATGCCTGCGGTCTGCGTGCTGATTTGACGCAAGCAAAATGAAACGACCTCCCGCAGATTCCATCGCATGTGAACGACTTGCTATCTAGAGCTATCTAGCTATCTAAAAAGCGTACTGATGTAAGTTACACTTGGAATCCTAACCATTGCCAAACTTTATCCCATTCAGATAATTTTGTATGAAACGGAATAAATGATTATGTGAACTATGGGGACTTTCAGAACTATAGGATGAATTTCGATAGAAGTCCTACCCAAAGAATAAATATAACTCGCATTGTCATCTTTATGATGACAATGCGAGACATTCATGTAACACTTTTTTTTAAAGTAGTGGTTTTAAAGTAGTGCACCAAATTTGACTTAAATCGGTTCGGCCAATCCGGAGAATAAGTGTCCGCAGTTTGAAAAAACGTCATTTCGAGAAAAACGCGTTTAAAGTTTTTTTCCATTTATTTATTGAATATTATTTAAAAAATATGTTCTTATCTCCTACAATTGCTCAGTCTGCAATCCCTGGACCATACATAAGTATTCTTGAGTTCACATAAGTAAGTTGCTCTTGCAGTTGGGCAATTTTTTTTGGCCAAACGCGCTTCTTTTACCGCTTTTTCTGCCTGACTTATGGCCCGGGCCTAGGGCAGTAAATTTCGGGGGCGGCAAATTTTGGTTTTTTTTTGGTCGGCCACTTTTCGATTTATTTTGGGGGCGGCCATTTTTTTTCTGTCATATACATACATATATCTGAGTTGAATGAGCCTAACACCTCAAGCCAACCGAAATCTCTAAAAAAAATATGCGATCACGATAAGTACAGTTACAGTAGTTGAGTTCATAGTCGATCTCCAGTCAAGTGCGGAAGCAAACTTTGAACTTTTTATAAAAATATGAGCTAAGACGTTGGAATTATATGCGATGTAAAAGTGTATACGGGTTTCGACTGTTAAAAATTCGTCATTTTGGATTCTTTTTTTTTTTTTTGTGTACTTTTAAGTTCTTTGCCGTGTGTGTGTTTCAATAATTATTTGTGTGGCAAAGGCGCAATAAAAGGGAATTTTTACGAATGAATCGGTACCGGTTTTGTTCTGATATTTCTTTTGTGTGGGCTAGGGCGCAACGAAAAACAGCGAAATATTCTAGGGAATCGAAAAAAATCGAGTATTGTTACATATAATATAATTGACGAAAAGGTCAGCAAATATTTCTGAGGCCTGATCCGCCCCTGCTGGAGTGGTAGGTCAACCCACCAAATTGTCCTGAACTTAGACCAATAGAATGATACTGGGCTCAAATGAAATGAGTATTGAAAGAGGGCAATACAAATGTATCTGACTCAAAAAAAAATGGGAAAAAGCATACGAAATCCTTAATGAGGCCTTTATGTCGTTGAGCTATTGTCGAGGATGCGATATTTTTTACGCTTGGTCGTCACAACCTAGGTAAATCAATGGGGGACCGCTAACGAAGCGTCAGCCAATCGTCAAGACTGAGAAGCATAGTCGTTTCGTTTTGAGTGTTCAATGTTCTTTTGCACGCTTGACGATTATCAAACACATCTCTCACGCTTGGCATGGGCAACGACCCGTGTGCAGATTGCCTTAATATCGAGCCCCAAGCGAAAAATTCAAAATGTTCACTCTAAGCGACACTAACGTTTGCATATGTAGTTTTTACATATTTTGAAGAGTTAAGCAATAATAATAAATAACTCAATTTTTCTAAACTCAACAAGTTTCATTTTATGTGCTTTAGTAATAGGGTCAAATTTTACCGGGACATTTTTTATATTTGAGATTCTTATAATTTGTCATTTGATAGCTACGTACGAAAATAAGCGAAATTAATTAAAATTTCCGTTGTTATATTCAGAATTAGCAGAAACACGGTCGCTATTTTTCATACCAACATGTAAGTAACTATTCACAGATGAGAATCGATCCAATGTTCAAGCTTGAACTCACCATTTATTTCTGCAAATTCCCAGATACACTCCCAGATACGCTAAATACAATACGTAGATAGATAAGACAGCAAACATCATCTACCTACAGCAATGATATTTGCCCTAATCCTTTGGCAAATTCAATGCTCCAAACAGTAATAATAATCTGATGGAAACAAATTGAGGCTGAAACCGCATCTACATGTACAACTACATATACCGTCTAGATACGATGACAACCCTCAGAAGGACGGCGGAAACGGTTCATCCAACACTAGTCCAGTTAGCATGGAGTTACGTATAATTTGTATAAATACAATACGTTCGCATTTGTACGAAGAGAATGTCCTCTAATAATGTCTATTTGGACACGAGCTAATGTTTCGGGTATCCCTTGTCCATTTCAAACATTCGTACATTTCATTAATTAAAATATATTTCAGAATTAATGCATTTGTGGTCCGTAGGTAATGTGACGGTAGTGGCCACAATGATGAGCTCCGCTTATTGTCTAATATCTCTAACTTCGTATCCGGACATTCATTGTTAGCGAAAACTAAATTTATAATAGGTCAATTTCGAAGATTCAATGGTTAAGGGGTTTTGTGAAATAATAAGTTTCATTGGGATTGTGTTTGAATATTGTTAAGCTGCAAGGTGTGGTTTCTCGGATGAACAAGTGATTAAATGTTCTAGGCAACTTGGGAGAGCAGCGATTCAAATAGGTAAAACATAGTATGAATTTCGTTGGAGGCAACATGGATCCCAATGGAAGCAAAGCCGCTATCGAGTCTATGCTAGCTGTGAACACATCGAATTCAAAGCGAATATTTGCTAGAACTATTGACTAGGCAAGAGTATATTTATTCAAGTACACGACAGCAGATCATTTCAGCATATCACCTTCACGCAAAATTTTGAAAACTTTAAAATTCATGCATATTATATTCAAGTACATAGACATATTTAGCAGCAGCGAATGAAAAATAATTACTTTTGTATGTTTCAATCAACAAAACTTTATGTTAATAAGCATTTGCCTATCTACTAGCTATCCAATTCATATCTTCGCATCTACCATTCAAGCCCAGCTTAATAAAGAAAAATATTAATTCTGTTGGGAAAGAGGTGTAACTCTATGTCTGATCCACCTTGAATCCAGTACATCGGTACATCTATCCGGTCGACGTATTTGCATAGAAATTAATTTTCTAGTTGGACTTAGTTTCTATTCTCGCAGGCAAGTAGTCGAGTTGGGTCGAACGAAGACCCACGATGCTGTCTTTCAGTTCGCATCTCTGGCTTTTCCGAACGAAACAACAGGAGTTATTCTCAACACAGAAGGTAATTGAATTTCAATTTCACTATCTCGTGTTCACCGCATCACTGCATTAAATTCTCCTTGTTGAATCATTTTTCTTGATTTTGTTTCGTTCATTTTATTGAGGCTACTCTACTCGCATTGGGTGCCACTTATATTAACTTCGCAGTTTAATATTTTCAAACAATTAAAAATTACATCTAATAATAATAAGCAAAACTAGAAGGCGAAAATCGGTTGCAAGCGTTTTAGATTTTTTATTCTATTTTTCTCAGCCTTTTATTGTGAGATTCAAACAAAACTGTAGCTGTGTCAGTCACGTAATTCACGTCGACGTCTTAAAGCGATAGTAATTCCATATTGATAATTGTATTTTACTTTTTGTGTCAAGCTAGCAATGAGGAGTTGCAAACTTCAAAGCAAAGCAAACCATGAAGAAACGAACTCATGTGTATGTATGTATGTTCTTGAACTGATATTGCCTATGAAATGCACACATCGTTCCTTGACAATTAACTCTAAAAAACCGCTAGTAAAAAAATTGTTTCAAATTATCATCATACTCGCTTCGATCAACGAGCCATCACTTACTACTCTATTTCACCTCAGCTCGCTTCAAACTATCGCGTACTTTTGAGAGGTATTGAAAATAATTTTATAGGCCGTGAAATCATTCCGATGCGTTTTGTCGAAACATGATAGTATCGCATCCCATAGTAGATGACTTAGCATGATCTTTATCGGAGTATATTTCAGCATCAAAATACTCGTTTCGATTTGAGGATTTCATTTACCAATTGATGGATTCAAGATGGAAAATGTTTGCAGACTCCACCAGGGAGCACAGAGATAAATGATTTTGACCGAAAACCCGTGTTTCGTTTAGCGCCGGGATACATCCACTAAAATCGGTAAATGGGTTCCGAAAGATTTGATTATTTGAATCGGTTACAGTGATTTGCATTATGCTTCTCCATAGGTGATTCGGAAGATTGGTGGCGTCAGAAAGTAATTATAAAAGAAATGAAATGGGAGGAACTTACACGTGAAGAAAATATTTTCTTTTCTGGAAAGAACATATTGCTTTTTGAATGAAATTTAACAATCTGACGTAAGACTGCTATTCGAACGGCAGTATAGATTTCTTCGCTGAATTACTAAACGAATTTCAGCCAAAAGTAAAATCTATTAACATCACCTCTATTTTCTCAGACGATACGCTGCCAAGAAACCCAGTGGATAACGCATTCTTTTCTTTCAACACTAATATTGCTTCTTCCTTCTTAATTATGACATAATTGACACAACATGCCTTTTGCTCATCAAAACGCGCGTCGTTTCCTCGCTCCAAATTAGAGTGTGATAAACATTTTAACTACACAGTGCACATTTGGAAGATTGAAAAATCGCGCACAAATCTGTCACCGACTTTAACGTCTACACAATCGGAAGCCACTAGATAAAGGGTGATTCGTGTGCCTACAACAATTCAAATTACCTCAGTAGGGAACTAAAACTACGCATGAAAGAAACTGTCATTTCGAAAAGTGCATTTAAGATACATCATGGAAATTTAAAGACACTTCAAGAAATTTATAGCACTTTTCGAAGAGATCTTCGGAATTTTTATGGCATTTTAACATTTCGAGTTTGATCTGTTAATTTTCCCGTCGGAAGAAAATCGTACTGATATCATGTCTGATCTGGCTCTGAACTCAAAGATTCGAAGATGCACGATGTCACTCAGATTTTGTTGATCTGCCATAAAATCTTTTGATGAACATGATGTCGAAATGATTTAACGACATTCCGGCATTGATTCGGCAGAGGTCGGATGACGAATTAACAAAAGAAACAAACATATTTCCTGGGCACGCTCATTTGAATGTCGAAAGTCAGCAAAAACCGTAGAAATAAATCCTCATCTTTTAGTTGGTATACGAAGCAATAAATCACTGCGGGAGCAAGGTGATGCTCAAGAAATCCTAATTAGACAATATATGCGTACTAATAAAGACCCGTCTAAGTGGCGCCTCTCGTCCTATATTAGCTACATGCGTTTTTTACGGGACAAACAACTGCCGGTATATCTGATTTACAGCCCTAGTTACACATGCATTAATGTCGTGTGTTTTAAAATTGTTAGCTTCGGTACCATATGATGCTCTCGATGATTTATCCGAGAATCTTGTCCAGATGGCCTTGAGCAAAATATCCACAGTTAGCAAAATAAGATATTTATCTGAATTTTTTAACTCGAGACGATTCTTAAGGGCAAACAAATGGCAAAATAGGAATAAATTCTAACAGCACGGAAATTTTTATAATTTGTACGATTTTATGGTCGAATGATACCACCAAATTTGATGTGACTCGATATTCAACTCAAGTAGAGCTTTTGACTTTTCAAATGCAAAATATAAGTTTAACGTCGTTAATGACAAATCAATTTGAATATTCTTAATGCCTCTATTTGTAAAGTATTCCCGCTACAACAAAGTATGTGCAGCAGTGAGGGCCGAGCTTTTGTATACCATGCGACAATTTTTTTCGCATACGAGTTCAGATGCACCATATAAATTGATTAAGTTTTATACCTACTTAAGTTCACGGCTGCGATTCGAAAATAACAAAAGTGGTAAGATCTGCTTCGCTTAAAGGAAGAAATAGCTCAATCACGCAATTAAATCAATTAATTCAAAAGACACGCGTTTATTGGAGCACCAATCTGCAATGGTCAAAAATAACGGACGATAGGATGATTGCTGCCGTGTTTTCCGCCGTTTGTTCTGGTGAATATAGAGAAAGGAGTCAAGTGCGATGGTACGCGCATCATCAATTTTTTTTACTGATTTTTAAACTAGCTTACTGATTCACTGCTAAAATTCAGAAATCTGTAAAACGCCGAATTAATGATAAATCCGAGTGACAGCACACGAATGCGAGTGTTGAGCTGACCTGTCTCGGCGGTAAGAAACTCTAGAGAAAACTCTCATACTGAGTTAAAAAGTATAGAAGCCCACTTTCCAACGAAATCAGATAAGCCGTTCGCACTGATAGAATTGAATTAGAGGTTGAGCAGGAGGTGTCATTCAAATTATTATGAACGTAAAGTTTGTTTGAAAGTTGTCTTGTTTATTAAAAAACAGATACAGTGACACGAAATCAAAATGTAACAAGTTAAAGAAAAAAATTGAATTAATGAATAAAAAACTATACAAATGCTTGAACAAACAAATGTTAAACTTTCATTTCAAAAGGTCTATAGGTGAACAATAAAAAAAAAGTTTAACATTTTCTAGTAAAGATTTTATAAGTCTTATTTACTTGTTAGTGCTTGGTTGATAATATCTTCTGCTTCCGATTTGGCATTAACTCGACCAATTTCTTGCAGAAGGAAGATTCTTCCATCGATCCCGCTTTTAATACATTTTTACTAGTTATAGACTTATTTCTTATTCTTTTTTAATTAACTCCATAAATGCGCAATCGCTTTTAGATCAGGTGACTGAAGTGGCGTTTTTAATACATGAGGACAGCTATTAAAGAGCCAATTTCCTACATTGTAAGCTTGTGCTCGTTAACCCGATAAAAATAAAAATTATTACCAATCCCCAATTTACGAGCACTTTCCTTTAAATCTAGTCTTTATAATATTTAAATCCATCGCCTGACCCATTATTCCCGCAATTATTTGAAGATTTTCAGGTCCAACAGCTGACATAGAATACGACACTTGCAAGGAACCTCCACTGTGTTTAACGCTTGCCCGTAAATTTTTTCTTTGAGTTCTTCATTAACACTTAATCTTACATACAATTTGCCATCCGATTTAAAAACGTTATATTCGCTTTCGCCGGTGAATAAAAGTTACTACCAAACCGAAAAGTCCCTTTCGCTGTACTTTTTAACAAAATCCGATCTTTTTTTTACAAATAACCTTACTTACTAAAGGTTTTCTTCTCGCAAACCTACCGTTAAGCGATGTTCCCGTAAAATTATCTCTATGGTTTCAGGGCTAGTTTTTTTCCCCAAGATGTTTTTATGCTTCAATGGCAAGTTTCGGAGCACTTAGATGCGGTTTTTCTTTCATCTGCCGCACTACCCAGCATACATCTGATATTGTGAAAAATTTTCGAGAGTTTGGTATAGATTTATTTTCACATTATTTTTTTTTTTGATTTCAATTATTGTTTATCAAATAATACAAAAAATAGAAATTTTCAAAATAAAATAAAAAAATATGACGACTTTTATTATTATACGTCATTATTACGTATGGTTGGGCTTCCAGGGTTAGTATCCGTTCACATAAATCCTTTTAATAAATTTATTTATACGAATCGTCAACCAAATAGGGGGATTAGTGTGGAGTATCTAAAAATATGCACATATCGTATTTATCGTACTGGTGGAATTCTAACCTTCTCGCTTTGGCTAGGATAAGATTGAAAAATCTTACCTCAAAGAAACGTTGGTGAGAGGCCAATAACCTTTAATCATTAACAAGTTGTATGGGCTGAGTATACAGGAATGTCTGTGCTTAGCTGAGGGTTGTCTATGTTCTCTCCGTAGTGGTCACACGGAGGCTTGGCAGTGGGCCTGAGCTGGTGACTTAATGAACTTGCGGAGTTCAGGATCCGCGGTCTTACTACATATAGCGCAGTTAGACTAGGGGAGACACCATGGCTAGCTTTGACACTAAGATTAGATGAACCAGCGTATGGAAGATGTGCAGAGCCCGAAATTCTGCCTCACAATCGTAAGAGGGGGGACGGTTGGAGATATATGTTCCCCGGTAGTTCCTCGAGGATTTAAAACTCAAACCAAAAGCACAAAAGCACTATTTACGGATCTATCTAAAGACAAAAGTTCCAGCCCAGTACTTCTGGAAAGAAATAATTTCTAGAGGACCTTTTTTGAGGGAGTACAAAGGTGATCACATCACCAACCGGCCGATGCGACACGGTACTAGGTCAGATGAACGTTAGATAGGGCTATTGAGAGAAAGATAGGGATACCCGTTCCAGAGGCTACCGAGAGCCCGAAAGATGTAGCAGCGAATCGGTGAATCGACAGCGGCATTTAATCGAAGCGACGGATAAGCTGCTTATCAAAGCAGCCATCTAGTAGGAGGGAAGTGAATTCAAGGATTCACAAATCACCTGAAGGAAGGAAGACAGCAGCTTCAGAGGATTGCAGGCCATTGGAAGGCAAATGGCGGCTATACCTTTTATGAAGCGGTGCACCCATCACTTCAACAATAGATAAAGCAAGCAGCTGAGAGAATTATACAATCGAAATCTAAGGTGAAACACAGTTGAAACCGTCTTTTATGGCTGCGACCTAGTGTTAACGGTCAGGTGGAAAGCTTTTTCGAGAAGCAAACTGACAAAAAGGCCATCAAAAGAAACAGGAGCCCGGGCATTCAGAGATGTAGTTCCGACGCTTTCACGACGCATTGGCTTCGGTTAACCGTTTTCAGGATCTCCGGAGAACAATCGAGATTAGACGTCGTGAATGAGACGATTAAATCCAAGCAGATTAGGCTAAGATGCCGATACTCTACTCGAATGCTTGTCCCCGTTAATGACATTGAACCTTACACTAAAATTTTTCACCTGGAAATTGTTCTAGGACATGGAGCTTAAAGATATATTGGCGGGGCCTTATTTATTTGGTACAGCAATTCTTTGCCGGTGCTCGACTGCGTATGGGAAGCGAATGCGGCCCAACAAAGAGACGATTCACTTCGGACACAACAGGATTATCATGAAGTTTGAAACAGAGAAGTTGATTCAAGTTTTTTCTCTTTCTTTTTTGTTCTGTTTTGTCACCTTAGTTCAGAGTATAATGACATAGCACTGATACAGAAACTGTTCCTAAATAAGAACGCAATCTGTGGATTCTATATATTATACGCCACAGATCCTACCACATCAGGACTGTGAAGAATTTAAAAGAAGCGGCTACTAAAGCGTATTATTATCACAAATGCTTACCACGAGTTATGGGGTAGCGCCAACATAAACGACAGCTGCCAGTAATTAATAGAATTTTTGATTTCATTCAACCTCAACATTTGTAATAATGGTAATAAACCTTCATTTATTAAGGGAACAGATCTGAGATAATTTATCTCATCCTGTTTACACTGCATATAATGGACATCGGCAAAAACTGTCGGGTGGCTACGCTGTGACATCGGCAGTTCTGAGGTCATACCTAAAAGAAGGAATATTTCGGAACCAGATAAGACATACAAGGGCCCAAGGTGATGCCGTATAGCTTAACGCATAACCACTATTGAGTGAAAAGCCAACTCGAATCTTTGACAAACAGGGCGATCCCCTTTAAGTCCACCGAAGCTACTTCGGTGAGGCTATCGAAGAAGTATAAGCCAAGAGATTGTTATATTTTCCTAGCAAAGGCCGGCATTCGCACACATGGCGAATCAGTGTTTCATTGTCTTCCTCACATCTATAGCTTTGTTAGAAATTATTGGGAGGGATACCCCTATGCAGCCTATGCTTACCAAACAGATAATGTCCAATTAAGACCGGTACTGCTACGAGAATATATCGGCAAGTTCAAATATCGGCATATATCAAGTTTTCCGCAACTTTCTTGAGATCCGATGTTTCGGTTGGTTTAAGTCATATTCACCAAAAGGTGCTGCTGTGCGAATTGTACCGTAGCAAAACATAACTGTGCGCCTTCGAAATTTACAAATTAAAAGTTTTTTTTACAAATTTACAATCTTACAATGTTGATACGATAAAACGACTGATTGACTAACTGAAAAGACGCATTGAAGGAGTAAATTTTGTTTGAGATTTTATATGGTTGGAATGTTTACAAAACCACTTTTCCGTGAGTACGTAATTAACATGCATCGTTAATTGCGCTTAGGCCCTTGTCACACATAACGACTAGTTATTTTCGATTTTGTAATGATCATAGATACAAAGAAGAGATTTTTTTAGAACTAAGGATGATTATTTAACAAAAAACTACTGGTGATTACGGTATTTGGTGATTACTTGACTATTTTTTTTATATTGGTGATTACTTGACTATTTTTCCAATTTTTTTGATTTGAAATGTGCTTAGCATCAAAGTGCCATTGATATTAGCCCACCAAAGCAATGTTCTCTCCAGAGCAAGTTACCCCAAATGAATCAAATCTTAAATCTTTGTTATCCAGTAAACTTGTATTTTTCATTGTCCTAAAGTGCTCGTCTTTTTCTGCAAACTATTAATGCCTGCTTGCTACCATTAATAAATAAAACTGTAACTCTTAATGAAATGAAATGTTTGGCTATTCGTTGAATTCGGTCAGACGAAATTCAATTTCGATTACAAGCCAAGCATATTTATTCGTGCTTACATATACACACACCGTACTTCACTTTCCGAATCTGAACAAATTTTCAAGTGTCAAAACAAATTAAACATGTTGTCTATTCGATGCCGAGCCATTTACAAGCGACAATTCCAACGTGACTTTCATCTAGACAATCAACCGAAACATGGATAAACATTCTTTTTATACGTATTCGACGAGACTTTGAAGGATTTCGAACAACTGTTTCAAACATCATGCCGCTTTAGCGATTCGCCCTAAATGACTTTGAGTAGATGAATGTGAGCATTACTGCACTTGGCCTCTCTGATCATATGACAAATCGTCTATTTGCTGGCGAAGTTGTGAAAATAGCGAAGAGGCGCTTGAAAATTGACACTCGTTTTTTATGCTCTCGAAAGACTTGTCAGGAAACAGCTTGGCAGTAAGTGGTCATTTGTCTGTATCGAATATGTCTGGATGAAAAGTATATTTCGGTGGTAAAAAAGATATTTAAAAACCAAGCCAAATGTACAAATTATACCCTTCAATAATTTTTTAACTCGACATAGCTAAGCATTCTGCTGAAAAATTCCTTTAAATTAAATTATTTGACTTTCATTGTCGAGAAATCTGTGGTTCTTTCAAAAGATTTCGAATTAATGTTTGCTGGTAGACGTACATCGATAGGCAAAGCTCGTAGGTTGTTTTAGAGAGGAAGTTATGTTCTAAGTCACATAGCAATGTGAAATAACCAAAGCCTAACAGAGTTTATATTATCAAACGACGATCTCTTCAATTTCAAATTAATATTTTTTATCGTCTTTTTTAAAAAATGCTATATCGTGTATTTTTTAGCTAATGATTTCTGGTGTAAATGAGCAGCTTGACTGCTATTTGAAACTGATGTAATTAAAACGAGCAGCTTTTATTCATTTTGTAGAAACCATTTGAACATATTATTGACCCCCAAAAATTTCCGCTATGTTTCGGACTATAAAACAGAATATGCTACTATTGACCAAGCATACAATACTTTCTCGGAAGTTTTGTCTACCTGATAAGTCCGTCAATTTAATGCGAACTCTAATTACGATACACACATGGTGTATTTCTACCCTGAAATAGGATATTTAAATGTGTCTTTTTTCTATGTTTCACAATTTAAACATCCATTTTAACTCCGCTTAAAAGTAGTGGTTTCAGAATACACATAAATCATCATAGTTTGTATCTGGCACCTCAAATTTCCAACCAACACTGCTTTCAAACTATTAACCAAAACCCGAAGATTCCACAAAAATGTCATACTCCATTTCCGAAAGAAACTAGCCCTGCATCAATGCCGCACACTCTCAGTTCCGACCAAATTCTCTTTTTTCTTCGAAACACTTGAAACGTGAAAACGATTTAATATCGATATGAGTATTAACAAGTAGCACTCTCAATTGTAACAGATACTTGCTGATGTTCTTGTAACTATCTGAATCTAAACACTAGCCTGTTGCTGATCGTCAACTTTATGACCGTTAAGTGGATACTTATGGATCGACATGAACTGTATCATTCCGAATAGATCCTTGTCGCAATAACAGCCGACATTTAGATTAAACCTACAGATACATTGCGCAAACAAACAAATCTCTCTACAAGAAGTACAAGATTAACATGCGTTTTTGTGTGTGTGTTTTTGTTACTTCTAGGCTCGAGCATAAATAATGGTTGAAAAAGGATCCGTAAAATATGTAGGGTTTTCTAGTAACGCTATTTTTTCCTAGTGAAGTTCGTTTCGAGACCTTTGACATTACTTTGCACTATTGAAAGCAGATACTTTTTGAGGATCGTGTTTGTAGTCAAGATGCTTGTAGGCGATCGATGTATGAAAGTGTCACATTACATGTGTATTTTCGTTGCGGCTTCCATGGAGATAATGCGTTTTGAATAGTTCTATAGTAGCTAAGTGGTTTCACAAAAATGCCACTTTAAAGTATAATATGGCGGGATATTAAAAATAATCGACTTATTCCTGTATTTAGCAATAACGCAAAATAGAGATAAGAATTGGAGGTGTTAAATGTGGTACCATAGTAACTGGTGTCAAGTCTTACCTGCAATTTCACCAGCTCTGGGTAGTCTAATGCTAGTTTTGCCAAGTCTTGATAGTTTGCTTTTGCTGCCGATACAATCCACTCTTTCGCTTTCGGATGAGCAAGCTGCGAAGACGCTCAATTTTAGCTGCAGTCAAATTATTTGTAATGATATACTTACTGTGACCTCCGTAGCAGACTTGTCTTCTTGAATTGTCTGTAAAATAGAAAATTTGCGGTTATATTTGATTAGTAAGTTTAATGAAAGAATTGCAAATTCTCTTGCAAAAAACAACGAGTCCATTCGTTTACAAGCTATTGAATTTTCTTTACTTTGAAGTTTTCGAACTTCTAAATCTTCTAATTTTCTCTATTTGTTGATTGTCTAATCAGTTAAACTTAAAATGTTGCCCACAACGCAAAAATATGTAATTTTTTCAGTGTTTTTAAATCTTCTTTTCATAGATTTTCACGAAAAATAACGAGATAAAATTGAATTTTGTAATAGACGTGCACAGTCATACAACATTCGTAGCTAAGATAGTTCCAAAGTAAAACTATACAAATTCGAATTCTATATTAACGTGCAGACTATTACATTTTGGATTTTTTCTTAGCTATTTACTTTGTGTTCAGACTTGCGTCTTTTTAACAATAGTGGTTTGGTTGCTAATAGTACCATCAATTTGACTTAATCAATCGGGCTAAGCGGTAATGGCACGATTTAAGAACCCGATGTACTTTGAGTTGTTTAAAAATATGTACACTAAATAACTTTAGCTAGCTTTGCAGCTATGAGAGTAGTTTGATAAGTTAGTGACTTTTTGAATGAAAGATTTTTTTCGGCAAATAAACGTTCTATTTCTCAACGTAGTCTCATTTTAGCCCTATACATTTAGTCCAGCAATTTTTCGATTTTTTCATTCTTTTCAATTAAAAGGTTTCCTCAAGGCCATCAAAATAGGCGTTTATTTCAGTTCTTACAGTTCTCTTAACTACTGATTGAATAGATTTATCAGAAATTGTGTTCGTGAATATAGTTGTAGAAAGAAGAACTAGCTTGGTATTGCGATTGATGATATTAAAAAGGGTTCTGAAGGGAACACAATTTTCGGCAGAATTTATTTAATTGTCTCTTAATTCAAAGCTGCATTGGTGCGATTCCAGTTTTTGTATGAATGTAACGTTGAAGTGTGTCAGGGTTTATTTAATAATATTTTTAGTCTTTGCATTATTTGTAGTTTTCACTGATGGACTTTGACACATTTTAACCTTAGCAGTGCAGCTTAAGTGAGGAAGAACCACAGACTTGTAAATCAGTCTCTTTCCTTGAGACAGTGTTGAGTTTTTATTAACTAGCGGGTAGAGAGCTCTAATTAGGTTCGAGCATTTGCCCAGAATATGTTCAATGTGGGCTTGAAATGTTAATTGAGAATCAAAGTGGACTCTAAGGTATTTAACAGCTCGAGTCAATTTAGTAAAATTTCCAAGTATATTTACTGTGGGCGGTGGTAGATACCGTGCACTTTCGTTGCCTTGACGAGTATATAAATGTGCCATCCGCGAAGGAAGCAATGCGCCAATTTGGTGCAATAGGAATATCCGCAACATATAAATTAAAGAAGAAAAAGCTAGGCTTTGCGGGACTCCTGCGGTGGCTGCAGTTTTTTGAGAGAGTTGTTTTTGGACTTTGACAACGAAATACCTGTTTATTGTGAAGGATCTGATAATACAGACCAGATATTAAGATATTATATTTTGGATCAATTTGGGAATCAAACTATTGTGTCAAATCGTATCAAATGCCTTTTTGACGTCTGATAGTATCATATCTGTAGATAATCATTCCTCTAACTGTGGCGAAATATGGTCTTCACTCTTAGTAAATCCGAACCGAAATTTGAAATCAGCTTTTTGCTTTAAATTTTTTTCTTTAATCTAGCAAGTATAATTTTTTCAAAGATCTTTCCCATCTTAAACTGACGTGCTGGTAGCTATTGGATGTCAAGGAATGCTTCCCTGCAGTTAGGATAACCATGAGAATATATAATAAAACTAAACCATGACAATATATAATTAGGTAGTTATTAATCAAAATAAATCCAATCATGGGTCTGAGAACATTTCCGTTAACAACATTTTTGAGCGTTGCCTAGGTAATGCCTGACAACATATGATAGCCTGCACTTCTTTCACAAAACTGTTTTTAAAACGGCAGCCTAGGTTTCGAAATAGTTGAGTTGAGATTATGTCAGTTGAAGAATTTTTATGAGCCGGATACTAAGACGATTTCATCAAATGTTCGTTGAACACTATTTCAACACCAGCTATATAGCATAAGAAAATTTAATGATAGCATTACACATTTTCATTATATTATCATGCTTTTTCATGCTCCTAGGCCCATGATATGTTACAAAACCTATTTCCACCTGCAATTTGGTTATTTTGTCCTGCTCTTTCGTGGAATATCCCATAAATGATGCCGCAATACAGTTTTTTTCGGAGAAGAGAGTAGCGAACAGATGTCCCTACAAGTTTTATGGCAAAGGGAGACGGGGGGGTGGTGGTAACTTTTCGGAGTACACTTTTCCACCTACCCTGGAGTCTGGTAGATAAGTTTGTGTACATGTTTTTTTTATGCGCCTCTTAAACATAGAAAAACAAACTCACAAACATGCCAAGTCGTAATCAAAATCGGATAATATTAACATGCCGATGAGAATGAGGGTGCTGTTAGTAACAAATGTTTAGATCAATATATCTCAAAAACGGTTATGGTTACAGGAAAAAGCTATATAATCTTTATTTTTGGTGACCTTTGACCCCGTATAAAAAGTGACGCAGCACTCGGATCCATGGGGACTTTTGACATTTTGTTCAACACGCCAGTACCAAGGTTCACACCAAAATTCAGCTTTCCCCTAATTTTTTCGAAGTTTCGCCTTTTTTATGTCGGATTTCACTGGGCTATGATGAAAAAATCAGAAACTATAGGAGCAGAAAGACTATGAGCGTTATCGCGCTCACGAACATTTTGATACACAAGAAATTCAAACAGTTGCTGTTTGTTTTGACTATAAAGAGTTCATCATATGTGACCGTTCATATGAAAAGGGACCTTATCTTGCCAGACCACTTTTTTCAGCACAGCCAAAAATAGATGTTTAGGTAAATTTTGTCAATTTTGAGATTTTGGTGCTCAGATATGTTCTGCACCCTTTGCAAGTGGTTTCATCATGATTATTCACTCGGAAATGTCCTAAAATGGGATTTTCCCCAGTCTCTTCAGTGTGGCAAGTTAAGGTAACTTTTGTAAAACAATACATTTTTATGTTTTTATTAGTATATATTTTTGTTTTGATATTATTAAGACTTTAGTTATAATTCATCAAAGGATTAAGAGTAATATTTATATACATATATATATATATATATATATATATATATATATATATATATATACATATATATATATATATATATATATATATATACATATATATATATATATATATATATATATATATATATATATATATATATATATATATATATATATATATATATATATATATGTATGTATATAAAAGTACTTAAGATATAAATTTCGGACCAGCCTCATTCGATTCTTTATACATATCCAAAAGTAGCCAAAACAGCGTTTTTCGGCCGCCATTTTGTTTAAATGGCGGCCATAGCATTGACTATTGACTATAACCAACATAAGAAGACCTTATTTTTTAAATACCCAAGGAGTTTCAGCTTGAAAGCTCGAAAATTGCAGGAGATATAGCTGCCAAAAATTACTAGATCGTTCTTAAAAATTACCAAACTTTAAACTCAAATATCTCGAAACAAGGTTTTTTAATAATAGAATTTTAAAATTCCATATCTCAGGCAATTTTTGGAATTTATTAATTAAAAAAAAAATGGTTTTTTTATAGAATTTTATCCAGTCCTAACTTAATTTTAACCCCTGGGAAGATAAGGTCCGTTTTCATATAGAAAATCTAATGATAGCATCTCTTGGTGCAATAACGGCGAAATGATCGGTTCTAGCAGCCGTTTACTAGCGTTGACACGTCAAATTTTAACGTTAAGACTAACTTACGCTATGAATTACGTTTTGATCCAATAGCTGGATCGGAAGTTACAGGAAAGAAAAGATGTTATGGGTTGCCAACCAAAAAGTTTCGAAATTTAAGAAACATAATCAGTACCGGAGCCAAATCTTGTTTTATGTCTAGATCAAGTCACTTTGTTAATTGTATTATATTTCAATTCAATGACTGCATTATTAGTTATAGGTGTGGAAAGATTTTTAAGACTACTGCACGCATAAAGATTCATAGTTTACCGAATCAACACATAGTTTACTTAAGGGGGGAAATACATGTAAAATGGAAAAGAAATTGCTAATTTCAGATTGACTTAAAATATATATATTGTTTATTCAGAAAATTTTTAATATTAAATCCTCAAAGTACATATCTTATAGTAAATGAAAATATTTTTTTAATAACTTTTTAACACAAAATGGAGACGATGCGAGCAAATGAAAAAAACACATCAAAAACAGCCTCGTACAACTTAACGCCTTTTCCGAGAAACTTTCAACGCTCAGAGGAAAAAAAATATGCTAATGAGATCTATAATTCATAGGTGAACCAATAAAATTTAGAAAAAAAAATCAAATTTTTACATTAATATTAGATTAAAAAAAAATCGATTTTTTTTCAAAAAAATCACGTTTTAAACATTGGTAAACTAATTATTTTTCCGAAATTACAAGAAAATGTAGGTTCAACGATGAGATAATACTCTTTTGTACATGTGATATAAATTTGAGCCGAATAGGTTCAATATTTTTTTAGATATCTTGTACGGAAATTGAAAAAGTACTACTTTGAGAAAAACCCGTTTAAAGTTCTAAAGCTCCACCGACCTGGGGAACGCCGCGCTGTCTATAACTGGCTATAACTCGAGAACTAATACGAATATCGCTTCAAAACTTTTTTTGGTATATTTTAAGAGTATTTCAAACACTTTGATGCAATAAAAAAAATCGTTTTTGTTTTAGCAGTTACATGTATCTCCCCCCTTAAGTTCGATGCAGCATAATTACAATGTGAAAATTGATTGATCCTTTGGTGCAAAAAAGATCAAAATCATCGTAGCTAGAAATTCTATCAGAATTTTGCAGCTAAAACCCTGCCAAATTCGGCTTACACTAAAATTCTGTTTTCAGCTGATGACTCCATCGAAAGTAATAGAAGGAGAAGGTAATTTTTTTTCGATTGAATATATTTGAAGATGGCAGCCACATCCATAGGGTTGCCCTAATTTTTTGATTACTTCTCCTCTGCAAGACCAATACATCTTGTGAATTTCATATTGATCTGATGATTCGGTTGTGAGTTCCCGTGAACACTTTTTTCGGTTGCTCAAAATTAGCTATTGGGAAAGGGTTACCATTCTTTATTCGTAGCAAGTTACCATTCTTGTGGGACGCGAAATTTCGAAAATTTCAAACTGACTGTGTAGACAAACCATTTGCATTTTTTCCAAAAAGTGAAAAATTTTCAGGCGAGTCGATGACTTCAAGAATATTTTTCTCTTATGTATCGTACCTACAGGGTTGTCCGAATATTCATCAAAAAATCACACAGACCTATTCTTTATTAGTAGTACTTTGCTCTTGGAATTCGTGATGACCTGATATTTCTGGTAGAAGTAATTTAAACTTCAAATTTTACGAATTTCTTTGCTTACTTTTAGACACTCAGCGACCGCAAAAATATCCAGAGCTTTATCATAGCTAAGCAACGAACATTATCAGTTTCTATTTACTTGCCTTTTTTCGAAGTTTTCCTTTTCATAAAAATATAGGGGTATACCTGAAAATATACGAAAATATCCACCACCGTAAAAGGGTTGAGTATACTCGTATCTGTATTTTAGCTTGACACAAACCTAATTGTTATTTACAGCAATATTTTCTTAAAAACTCAGTTTGATCGGATCACGAAACTTCTGAGATAATCTCACTCACATAATTCGACTCGAACACAAGTTTCTAAAACACATGTCAGAAAAATCGCAGTGATCGAATTCACAACAAGTAGAATGATAACGAACAAAATCACAGCTATGAAAGTAGGAAGATATTTCTTTGAACAGTATCACAGTTTTCGCTGGCTTTATGTGTTTCGATCATAGTGATTTCGGTCGCGGTGATTTTTCGCTGTGATGTTTTGCTATGATTTTTTGTTGATGATTTTTTTTTGTTCTTAGTAATTTTCTTCGATAAAATTTTGTTCGCTAGCTTTTCGCTCGCTATGATTTCATGCACTGTAATTGTGAATATGTAGTCATAGCTGCTACCAGTGACTTTTCATTCACTGTTAAAAAAATCAGTGATTTATACATCAGCCCAACACTAGTTCTTAATTCATGAATCTATTTTGAAAAGAGCATCGGAGTAGCATAAGTATGTGGCTTATGTTTTAGGTTTTTGAAAGGATTCAAGTAGTAAATTTTTGACAACTAGTAGCCATTGTTTGTTTAAATATAGAAACATTAATTACTGTTTTTGCTACATTTAGTTTTTTCTTTCCATATCGTCGAATTGAAATTGAATACGCACAATTCTGTTTATATATGAAAAATTTCTAGCATTCGAAGCACTACTTAGTGCGGTTAAACTGGGCCGTCTGTTAATAAATTCAAATAAGCCAAGATTATTTGCATTGATTAACAGACGGCATTCATTTATTTGATTTGGATAATCCTATAAAATTGCAAACATTTTAAAGTTCACATTTATAAACACATCTTATTTCACTTCGGAACAATGCACAAATGCTTTTTATTTATTGATTTATTTACTCTCGCTCTGCATTATTACAACAAGCTATTCGTACACACTCGTAATACAAGGTAAATAATTATAATTAGCAATAACATAAATAATAATCACATGTGTAACTAGCGTATTTACTGCCCTATAATTTGAGGCACGCATGTTGTGTGTTTCTGGAAGTTCGGTCTCTCGAGATATATGCAGTTAAAAAAGTTAACAATATAATTAGAAGGATCTACAGTGAACAATCTCTATAGAGTATACTTAAGGCAACGACGGGAAATTTGTGGGGACTACGATTTATGAGCTGGGTGTAAGTACGTATATTGCTTCTACAACTTTTTATATAAATAACCCTATGCGCGACCGGGCACGTGTGCTTATAATACTTCTGAGACCATCAGAATAACTTCAAATAACGCGTTCAAGTAAGCTCTTACAAAATGAATGTTTTCCCTACATTTTTGTTTGCAGTCATTATCAAATGTCGTACACTGCAACTCCAAATGGTTAATGGGTCCTTCTTTGAGAGAGTTTCAGCAGCACGAATTTTCTCCAATGTTACGCGAAGAGATGAATATAAGACTAAGCGTGGCAATGTAACCTCAAGTGGAAACCGAACGCAGGTCGACTTGAGGACTTGAGAATAAAACTTCTTAGTGCATAATACGATTACCGTAGTTTTTTGTGAGCAAGTCCACTCATCGAGGATTACTGTTGTCGTATACTTGATTTCATCAAGTGGGAAAATATTTGGCCTGCGGCACCATGCTTTGAAATAGACGATGTCCTTAGTCTTTGTTAGCTAAAATAACAAAATGATAATAATGAGCGACGTTGTTATTCATTGTGCTGTCTGCTTTTTGCGATTCCACAATCATGGCAGTGGAATGCTGTACAGTGCGCTTCGATAGAAAATATATATTAATCAAAGCAAAATACCGCGTTGCGTTATGAATAAACCTTAATTTTAAAATTAGAGCTAAAATATATTGCTCGGTTTGACTTATAGTTTGACTTAGCTCATCATTTTTCTCAATATGGATACCGCAACTATCGATGCAAGTCCTGTGCCACGATATAAGTACTATTTTCTCACACACTGCAAAGCATGCTTGAATGATAATACGAATCAAATTCTGTGGTTGTTACCTACGTATGTATATATTAGGAAAATTCTATGGCTGAGTTTAGTGTATGTCTTTCGATTGCCTTGAAGGCATTTATTTTTCCTGCTCCTACTTGCATACACGACGACCTTTGTCGGTAAATTGGATAGCTTTCATTTAGGGTAAACCATGAAATATGCTTCCACCTACACTAATACTCCTAGTATTACAGGCAGTCTTCATGGCGGACATTATTGCGAATATCCTGGGCACCGAACATCGTACAAAAGAACCACACTGCTTTACAGTTTGCTTTATGTATCTCTGTACAAAATAAACACACCCCTAGAGCCGTAAAATCAACCGCAAAACGAATCATGTTCCTTGTTATCCCTTTGTCCTTTTGCATTGTTCATTGCGGACGTTTCAGGTGGGTTTGGCATTATTTCTTGTCATCTGTACTTCTACGTGCGCTATATGTCCTTTCAGTCTGTATAGATACATATAAATATAGAATCATATGAATACCATTTTTACAACAATAGATACAACAATAGAAATGGAATAGAACACTTTTTTGCTCGTAGGTTAAATTGCTTATGTAAGATTGCTGGTTCTCTGCTTACTCCTGGATCAATCGTAGCTGAGCAATGAATACACTGACACAAATTTTAATGTAAGCTGTGATAGTGTTGGAAAATTATATTCATGCACCTGCAATGCGTTTTTATTTTATAATTACAGCTCGGGTTATATTTTTTCGCCAACTTCTATTTTTTACTTTCCTCATTTAATTTTCCTAGCCTTCCAGTGTGCGCTTTTAATCAAGGGCTTTTAGTATTGCGCACAAAAGACGTAGTGAAAACTCTTGCTTAGCTGGATGTCTCGAAATCTGCTGGGCTTCTGGTATTTTTCCTCGCATTCTAAATAAGTTACCATTTTATTAACGGCCATCAGAACGGGTTCCATTATAAGCGTTCTACAGAGGACTTACTTATATTTCTCACTAGGAGGTGGAACCGGTGTCCCATAGCTTTAGTAAAGCGATTGTCTTATCCTTAGATATTTGGGAGTCTTTTGACAGAGTCAGTCGCCCAGCTCTATTAGCCAATTTTCAAGCATTGGGTCTTCCACCGAACTTGGAATCCCAACCCTTTCTTTCTGACGTACTTTTTGAAAGGAATGGAATGGAAGCGAAATTGACGCGGTCTGTACGAATTTGAGTAAGGCTTTCGATCGGGCAGAACAACAAACTCTTGTACAAAAACTTCTCAATTTTTGTGTATTCGGGTCCCTTCTTAACTGGCTCCAGTCTTATCTTTGCAAGCGAACTCAACTTGCAAAATTTCAAGGCTACTCATCTACAAAAGTTTTCGAATCTTCTGGAGTACCCCAAGGAAGTCTTCTATGCCCCCTTCTTTTTAAAATCTTCATATCTGATGCGTCTAAGATATTGCTTAGTAGGCCCCGTCTCTTCTTTGCAGACAACTTGAAAATTTACTAAATTGTAAGCACGCAATATTACGCAGCCTCTCTACAATTCAAGCTTCAATTTCTTGAAAAGCGGTGCAGTACGATTAATCGGAATCGGAACATTAACAAGTGCTATGCAATAATTTTTTTCCGAAGAATACAACCAAAATGTATTTACTGCCTTAACAGCATCGAATTGAACAGGGTTTATCATATTATAGGTCAACCTCCCCTACGATAAAAATTTTAACCAAGGCTAAAAAACAACTTACATTCATTAAGAGACGTAGTAAAGAGTAAATATGTGGGCTACCAAGTCATAACACCTATCCCCCGATTTATACGGCACTCTTTTTTTTGCACGATTTCGCTTTTGCACGGTTCCGATCTCTGTGTCTGTGGGCCGTTTAACTGAATTTAGCGTAAAATGAGACAAAATGGTGAAATATAACAACACTTCTAACGCAATGATGCGATGCTATTTTGCAATTTCAGTTTCTCTAACGAAAGTGAGGCAATCGAATCCGTCGGTTAATAATTTAGCCGGGCGAAGATAAATTCTAAAAATTATGATTTTATTAGTAAAATTTTCCGTTGGAGAAGTAAGTGCACTAAATCTTTGAATCCTTACAATGCCAAGAGAAGATAAAGAAGAGACAAACAGGCGAATCGTAAATTGATTTCTCTGGAAACCAAAATAAAATTTTTGTCGTCTGCGCACTGGAGAAAGAGTAATCGATCTGCCTAAATTTTATTCTAAGAATAAAGCTACTATTAGGAAAAATGAAAAGAAAACGTAGCATCTGGATTATATAAGAGCTTAAGCACGATTTCATTCGTAAGGGATGTTGCGATGGACAAAAATGGAGCAGTCTTAAGTGATTTGGATAGAATACAAAGCTCAAACAATTTTCGGAAAATTTAAGCTTAAGTTACCATTATCTTTTTCAACGAATCTTTTAGTGCAAGCGCTGGGCGGCTTGAAAGATTCGAAGGGCGGCATTCCTTGCACAATCTTAAACTAAAAGGCAAAAAAGCCGCAACTGTTTCGCAGGCAGCAGAACAATATTCCGCTAAATTTGCTGAATTGCTTGCTGCCAAGCCAACTCATACACTTCGGATCAAGTTTTTACCGCAGACGAGTTCGGGTTATTTTGGAAAATAATGCCACAAAGGCCAAATCCTATAAAACAGTAAGCGGCCACAAAGCAGCAAAAATCGAATAACGGTACTACTCTGCAGCAAAGCATTAACAGATTATAAAATGAAGCCTTTAGTCATCAATAAATCAAAGACGCCACGTGCATTTAAAGGAACCAACGAAATATCTTCCAGTTAATTGGATGGCTATCAAAAAAGCGTGAGTTAGTCAAAGAGTGATTTTGCAACTTTTTTTGTTCTGGACGTCAAACGATTTCTAAACAGAAAAAGACTGCTTTTTGAAGTTTTTCTAATAATTAACAATGCACCTGGTCATTCTCAAAATACTATCTAGGATGCAAATGTACAGGTTGCATCTCTGCTCAAGAACACGACTTCCCTATTGAAACTTTTAGACGACGGAATAATTGCGACATTCAAGGTGCTATATATAAAATAAACTTTTAGGTACATTTTGAAAAACATGGAAAACTATCCAACCCTTGAATTGATGGATGCCTGGAGATAATTTACAATCTTAAATTGTGTTAAGCATGTGAGACTTTCATGTAGCCAGATTAAGCAATTGAAATGCCTTAAGGGGTTACCCCCACTTGTAACTTTGAAAATTTTCTTATATTTTTTGTTGCATTTTTGATATACATAACTATCTAAGAATACGTCCTTCAAATTTCAAGTCAATCCGAAAAAAATTGACCGAGATATGAGCGTTGAAAGAGAAGAAACCGTTACTTATACAACCGGCTAATCTGCCGTCTACCGCGCTCCACCTTCTCTCCGGTTTCTATCTGTTGTTGCGGCCGAGAGAACTCGAGAAGGCAGAATGCTGAGAAGGTAACAGTAAATTGCATTTTTGGAAGCAGCATCGTCGGCGGAAGAGCTATTATATGGAAAATAAAAAAAAATGTTCCTCCGTGTAAACTGAAATTGAAACTTTAAACGCGTTTTTCTCGAAATGACTTTTTTGAAGTCGGTGACGAAAATTACTCGAAAACTACTGAACCGATCTTTTTGAAACTTAGCAGGCTTATTTAATACATAAAAATGTAGTGTTTGATCGTTCGATTTGTTTTTTTGAAATAAAATGGTTATTTTATAGCCAAAAGACGACCGTTTTTTTAAGTGAAAATCGAACTATTAACTTTGACTGTCCGCCATTTTGGGAAAAATGGATATTGTTGTAAATCCTTCGATCAAACACTAGTTTATACTGTTATTTGACTAAATGCATCGCTATTTTTTGCTTCAAATGATCCAGTTCGACACAATGTTGGTCACCGCAATAAATGAATATTAAAATACCATTGCTTTGACGCACATTTGTAATTTAACAATGTAATATTTTTCAATAAAAAAATTACTGAAAGGTGTTCAATGTATGTACTTTAAGATAATATAATATAGTCGTTTAAAAAAGTTTAGTAGTTTTCTTTAAAAAAATTATGAAAATGGCCTATATTTTTGCGCTACAAGTGGGGGTAACCCCTTAAATGCCAGCTAAACTTAGGGCTTCACGTAGTTCCAAGTGAGAGTTCTGGAGAGTCATTGCAGGATGAATTTTCTCAAATAACGGAGCTGGTGAAGGTTTTTACGTTAAAGGTGAAGGTTTTTACGTTTTAGGCGAAGCAGAAATATTTGAGCTTATGACAGACGAAGAATTGAACAAGGAAGATTTAATCCCCATGCTTAATAAAACAAATTCTCCGGACAATGATTCCAACGAAGATGAGCCCGAACCGAAAGCTTTCACTGCCAGAATAATACGCAATGGAGTCAAATTACGGAGAATATCGGGGATTTTATTTTTTTACTAAATTCTCTGAGTGCTGAACGTCCTGTTCGATTCCAACGAGGCAATAGTAAATGTTTACATCACACCCTAAAAAGTGGGTCTAAAATTAATACTTTGATAAAAGTAAATATATTCATTTTTCTGTTTAAAATAACGAATCACAATTTTTTTTACACATTGGATGTGCATTTTTTGCTTTTACGTCATATCAGCTGAATAATAAATAATGTTTTGTAAACCTTATCGAAAAGAATGTAAATTTACTACTTCGCTACTCTCATTTACACCAAAGCTGTAAAATTGTATCATTTGCTCGAATTTGACTTATTATTGATGTCATATTGTGACGAAAGACGAGGATTTGGCTAGACTGAACGAGTCTGATGTTTCGTGATCGTTGTTTTGAATAGCAGCAGTTAAGTGTCAGTCTTTTTATGTAATAAGTGTAGAAGTGTAGCTATAAGTTAACTAGAAATGTAGCTATAAGTTAATTAGAAGTGTAGCAATAAGTGTTATTGTGTATAATTTATATATAGTGTATATATCAATTTTAAATAAATTATAAACTTAAAGGAATAGCAAAAAGTTTTTGTATTTGACAAGAAACATTTAAACATTTAAAGTTACCTATTTACAGGCTTTTGGTAATGATATTTAATTTTGGGGTAATATTTTATGTTATGACAGCTACCTGTCTTGAGTGGCTGACTTTTGGGTCAATAAATTTTTTCAATTTGATTGAAAATGAAAATTATCTTGAGGTTTGCTGAAATTCCTGCTTAAGTAGTGCAAACTTCCTAAGATACGCATAGATACCTTTTGATGTCATTTGTTTGATAAAACATTCTTTAGGTGCGTTTTTGCACTCTTGGGAAGGGTAAGTTACCTTAACTTACCTGAACTTACCCTGCCCAAGAGTGCAAAAAACGCACCTTTAATTATCGTTTTTTTAAACATTTTGATGGACATTCACGAATAAATTGCGCTTATCACCCTAAAAGACTCGTAAAAAGTAGCCTTTGATACATAAATTCCTTGCGTATCCGTCCTAAATTTACGTCTTTTTGGGGTAAAATTACACGATTTGCTCGTAAAAAAAAATTACACATTTAAGACGTAAAATATTCTTTGTACGCACTTTTGTAAATTTACATCTTTAATAGTAGGAAACCAGTTTCCTGCTATTATAAGAGTAAAATTCAACCAAAATTTTTTTGAGTGCAGTATGAGGAGATATACAAGGGTCTAAAAAAAAACCATCGCAGCTTTTAATGAATAATTTTTTTACGAACTCTTCGCGATTAACTACCATTCAAACAGAACCACTGTCAAATGTTGAAAGTGGCACCAACCCACAAAACAAATAAAATTCACATTCAATCATGGATAACAACATGTGCATGAACCTTCAAGGGTTCTTTTACAATATCATACTTAACTGATCGGACTGTTTCTGCATTTACATTTTCTGTTGACTGTATTATGAAAGGATCAGGTTCATATTTATGTTATTTATTATTTGTGTTATACTTTTATTTGACACTACACTGAAATAATAAAGTAACTTTATATGGTATGGGATGGATAACAACATGTGCATGAACCTTCAAGGGTTCTTTTACAATATCATACTTAACTGATCGGACTGTTTCTGCATTTACATTTTCTGTTGACTGTATTATGAAAGGATCAGGTTCATATTTATGTTATTTATTATTTGTGTTATACTTTTATTTGACACTACACTGAAATAATAAAGTAACTTTACTTCAATTTTACCATGTCTTCGATTTACACGGTTTTACTATGGACATTTTAGGAATTATATTTACACGCTTTTCTACGGAACCTATATTCAGTGTAAATAGAGGAATAGGTGTATGTTACTCTGGTGCGGCCTCTACTGGAATATGCCTGCATAATATGGAACCCAGCTTCGGAGCTGCATAGTGATAGAGTCGAATCTGTTCAAAAACAGTTTTTACTTTTCGCTTTGAGAAATCACTATGACCAAAAGATTTTCAGCATATTCCATCTTACAAATTTTAATGTCTTTCTTTTCTTGAACAACACTGCCAAGCACTTGCCTAACATTTGATGTTATAAGTGGCGCAGTAAATGTTGCAGATCTCTCTTGTGAAAATTCTTTTGATGACCGTCGAAGACGCACCAGGTATGCAACTCTACTCAATGCATACAATCATCACATACCTATGCTTATAATGAGCTCGTAAGTAGGTGTTGTAGGATATCCAATTCTATAAGCGACCACTACTTTTCGGGAATCTTTATATAAGCTTTTAAAAATAACTTGTCTAAGAACGTTTTAACAATCCAAGCCCATTTAGTTCCCATCGAAACTAGCATAAACTAAAATTAACATAAAATAAAGTAGCTGCTAAAAAATTTTTAACTTATTTTTTCAATTAATAACTGCTGAAGGAACGCCAGAGATCTTGAATATTGGCAATTGAATTTTGAATTTTCAATGCTTAGTGCTTAGAAAGACTATCAATGGTTTTCATCGCCTTGCTAAACCTTCGATGTGCATTGGAAAGTTTAATAAACTAGAATGTTTCAATTAACTGAACCACAAGAAAATTCACAAACCATTTTATACTTCATTAATAACCAGAAACCGTTCACTGACATAAAACATGCCTCCTCACAAAGGAAGCAGCTCGCCTTGTTTATGCTACAATAATTTCATGCTGAACAACAGTTGCCGTACAAAATGACGAACATATCTACCCAGTTTAGCGTTTTCCTTACAAGCGTACTCCTGTCTACAATAATAAGACATTCAGCATGTGGTCCTCATAACATTTCACAAATACGCTGACAGCTTCAGCCATCATTGTCATTCATGCGAAACACGAAATGCCAGCTATCCCAAAAGGTCAACGTCGAAAAATTTGGTGAATCGCCAGACGATCCAGCATGGAAAAATTCAATTTCTCGCACCATCGTTTAGAGATATTGTCGAAATCTTTTCTGTACTTATTCAATTGATGATCGATGACATGAAGATATGTAGTAGAAAATAGAAAATCTTCAGGTTTTCCCCTGTCAGTTGTGCCTGCAGTGCAAGATTATTCGAGAAACCAAATTTCTTCGGAGGGATAGTCAGTGTAGCAGTCACCAGTATTTAATGGCATAATGTAAACAATCATGTTGAAAACTAATTTGAAGAGAATTGATCGATTTGTACCTGTTTAATAAAACATAGTTGATACAAGCGGACGGTAACCTGTTGCGCCTGTAGGTGGGATGCGAGAATGTACATGAGTAGGCACTGGTAACGACTTGCGTCCAGTCGAGCGTTAGAAAAAGTGTTAAGTCACTACTAACATGACGCTATGGAAACGCCAGTCTCATTGGTAAGGAAAGCCTATCTTTAGATAGGCATAAACAAGGAATTTCTAGTTGTGTTTAACCCTTGCATTTATAAAGTTTGGTCGAGGCTTGAATTTGTGCTGGTGTTCTGCTACGATAAGTTGCTCGCACATAACATTCATTACGTAAAAAATTAAGAAATTGTGGCTTAAATAAGTTTGTTCTATGTTTCGACTGTTCATAGTGGTTTGCTTAGGGTTAGAGATTGTGAATCTTTCATTCAGAAAGATTGCTTTATTTCAGTCTAGTTTTTACAAAACGCTTTTTTTATTCATGCAGAGTCAAAAAGCACATTTATGAAGGTTGGCATTTAATTTCTTCCAGCGTACGTTACTTGAATGTATTAAAATTGGCCGGGCCGTATTTCGGGGTGATCATGAATTGAATTTAGTGCAGCATTGTAAGGTGTTTCGTTTCATTAATCATTTCTGTCCGATGATTAGTATTAGGATGAGATGGCATTTACGATGATGACTATGATCAATGCGATCATGACTTTGTTGATTTCATGTGATGAAGATCATCATAGGCTATTCAGTATAGCTTTTTTTTTTCAAGATTTTGCCGAAATTCGATTGTGGCGACGACCTCATCGCTCTTTTTCACCATGAAAATACGTTTCGACGTCATCGAAAGTCCTTCTTCCAAATAATATTGAAATTGATTGATTGATTGTTTTGGGATCTGAGTTTTAATTTGAACGATCCATGAGCTCGATTATTGTTCATTTGTTCAAATAATTGGTTTTTGCTGTTTCTTCAAGCCTTCTAATATTGCCCTGGCCAACCTATTTCGGTTTGCAATTAACTAACTTGACTGGTGAAACCACATCAGCAAAACTATCGACAACTGTTTTCGTTGGAGAAAAGTTTTACGATGGCATATGATTGACAGTATTAAGCTTACTGGAATAGCTGACTATTTTGATTCATTTCAAGAAAGGCTCAAATGAAGGTGTATGAATGGTGAAACTGTATTTATGTGTATGAATTGACTTTTCATTGAAAAAAAAAGAAAAAAGTTAAGCTATTGCTACGGAATATCAACCAGACCAATAACCATTTGCGTCGACAGTAGGGCAGCCATTCTCGCTCTTGCGTCTTACAGATGTTCTTCAAAAACTGTTAACGCTTGCAGAGTGGCTCTCAATGAAAAGGCAAGGCATATTCCTATCCGGATTATGTGGGTGCCAGGGCATAGTGGGGTCATAGGCAACGAAAAAGCTGATGAATTGGCGAGGAAAGGTTCAGGAGCTAGCAACTGCCCCTGCATCACTGTACCTCGGTCAATCGCGGACGCCACAAACAAACTTGATGCCGCCATATGGGCCAAACTAAAGTCCGAATGGGAAAACAGGCTGGACTGCAGGGTGCCAGGACATTATGGCCATCACCTGATCCAAGCAAAAGCAGGAATCTGCTCAAGCTCAGCAGGAACTGCTTGAGAACCACGGTCGGCTTGCTCACAGGGCATTGCCTTACCGCATCTCATGCGAAGAAAATGGGACTGACATCCAGCAGTTTATGCAAGAGGTGCGAGATGGAAGAGGACACCATTGAGCATACTCTCTGCGATTGTCCGGCCCTAAATAATAAACGCCTCAAAATTTTTGCTGCATACCACTTTCAAGGGTTAGCGGAGGTGGCTGGTACCGTCACGCTGAGTCAGCTGATCCAGTTTGGCGAAGCGGTCACTTGGCAGCTCTAAAAAGCCAGCGGAGGGTGGCAAATGGGCCCAAACTGGTGGCCTAATGCAAGCCGCGTTTCCCGGCAGCCCTCTTTACTAACCTAACCTAACCTAAGCTATTGCTAAAATCAGTTTTACGGTTTTCAACTCATTCGCAGCAGTACATTGACTAGTTTTCTTCAACTAAAAAATTTTAATATCATTCGCAATGCGAGATAATCGAAGATTTTGTGACACAGTAATTCGCTATGAAAATTTGCTTTAAATATGTTTTCAATATAGTACTTGGAACCAAAGAGAATAATGAAAGCATTTGTTCGTCTCAGGTTGAAATCTTTGCAAATATGAACAACAATAAAAAGGTTGAAATCTTTGCAAATATGAACAGGTCTCATGAAAAAGGAAAAAGGATCACACGGTTTTGTGGAACTTAAATAGAAGCAGAATGTCACCATTTCGAAGCATATAATTCACGAAGCATACAAAGTATAAATCATTTTGAAAACTACAGTGATATGTATAATATACAGTGGCTCACAGCTTATTTGATACAGTGACTATTTAAAAATTCAAATCACTGTAACTTTGAAATAAAGAACCCAGTCCAAAAATTTTAAACATATTTGACTAGATGCATGTTCAACAAATACAATGCAAACAAAAAATTTTCCAGCAATATTCCTCGGCGTCACGCAAAAGAGAAATACCACAGGCGCAGAAAAATTGCAGCTCACAGCTTATTTGATACAGACTAGGGCATTAATCCCGAGATTGAAATGGCGGTCCCGAAATTTGGGATTAGAATTTTCGGGATCCCGAGACAGTCCCGAGATTTCGGGATTTTATGAAAAAACTATATGGAGGAAATTTAAACAGATATATTGGTTTATTCGTACTCAATTAAAACTTTATTTCAATTATATATACATAAAACCGGAAGCTAAGTTCATTATAATGTTAAATTTATGCACATATGTACATGGGTGCTAGCAAGTAAGATGTTAATCTATAATTGAATCTAAAGTAATCGTATGATCTAATTTCTGCCAATCTTCTTGTCCAATAAAGCACTTTATTTGGTCATGATAGTTAGTTATAAAATTAGTCAAAAACGAATTGAAATTTAACCAGCATAACGGATGTTATGATAATATAACATAAATACATTATTCTTTTTAGTTGTTTACATACAGTATGCAAAATCCGTATTCGTACCCCAACAATTTTATGTGAAAAACCTCTATATTCTGAAACAAGTTGCTACCAGTTGAAAAGATATGCAATAAAATCATTGATAATATGTATATCAAACAAAATAAAACAAAATAAAAAGTGTAGATATCACAAATCTGGAAAAAGTAACAATATTTCGGTTACAACTAAACAAAATTCGTATTCGTACGCTTTAAGAACCTAAATATAAAACGCGTATTTTTAAGTTTTAATATTTGGTTGCATAACTTTTTTGTTTTAATATAGCTTTTAGCCGTGTTGGTATTGATTCCACGAATTTTGTAGTTAAATCCTTTTGAATATTGTCCCATTCTTTCCGTAGAGCATGTTTTAACCCTTGAATGCTACGAAGGTCGTATTTGCGCAATTTCCGCAATTAACAATCGACCACAAATTTTCGATAGGATCGATGTCGGGGCTTTGAGGTGGAGTTTTTAAATATTTGCGGCAGTTATATAACATCCAGAGACGAATATTAAAAGCTGTGTGTTTGGGATCGGTGTCCTGTTGGAAGATGTTGTTCCGTTCACAACCTAATTTCCTTGCGCTTTGGACCAAATATCTTTTTAAAATGGTAATATACATGTGCGAGTTCATAATACCGTCGATAAAGTGCAAATTCTCAACACCTTCAGCACCAAAACAGCCCCAAATCATTACCGAACCGCCTCCGTGTTTGAATTTCGCCAAAAGGTTACACTTAGCCAGTCTTGTATTTTGTTCACACCATTTTGTTTGCATCCGTCGGACGCTTTAACGTTAAATTTACATTCGTCAGAAAAGATGACACGTTTCCAGAACAAAAAGTCCTTGCTAAGGTATTGTTTTGCGAAAATTACGCATCTTTTTCTATTGACTGCACTTACAAATGGTTTCCTTACTGGGATTCGGCTTTGAAATGCAAGTTTCTAATGTGATTTCTAACCGTTTGTGGAGTTACTTTGATGTCATCGTATTCCTCGAGTAATGCTGCAAGTTTTACACCTCTTACTCCTGGATCCTGCCGAATATGTCGTCGTAAGAAGGACCGATGCCTTTTTATGAGTACTGACCGGTTTTGGTTTCGCTGTTTTCGAGTGATTTGGCCACACTTCTTTTAGTTATTTACGATGTATTGCACAGTTGACTTACTTCTTAAAACAATATCACCGATTTTCTTCAATGATTTGCCCTTGTTATGCAAATCTACTATTAATTTTCTTAAATCGTTTGAAACTTCAGTTGTCTTTCGTCCCATTTTAGATTTAATTCCTTTACGACTCGAAACGATGTATAAAACTAAAAACAAACTACTTTCCTAAAACTCAGCTGTCAATTCTAACGATTCGCAGAACAACAACACGTGCATTATAGCCACGATGATGAAACTATCATGGGTACGAATACGGATTTTGCTGCTATTGGAAATCATTTTTATTATTTTCATTGAATGGTAAGAAGATTTAAGTTAATTCAGCACGGTTTGCTAAAATTTAAGCATTGTGAAGGAAGATAATAAATTCTGAATGGACATTATTCTTGTTTTAATGATATAATGCAATTTACCCATAAAAAATTGGCCGTACGAATACGAATTTTGTATACTGTATCAATTACAAAATAATATTGCTTTTCAATGAAACAAGTGATAAGTAATAATATTGATTGGTTCAAACTGCTGATTCGTTTTGAAAGTATGATCTTAATAAACATAATTTGTCAAGAGTTTCAAAATTTAAACTAGACCTGTTTTTGCTGCACATATATCTAGCTGCTGAAAAAGATATTTCGGGTACACTTTTTGGTGGGATATTAAGCATACGAGTATAATCATACGCCAGTTGTAATTCATTATTACAACTGGTTTTCGCCTCCGTTTTCATAAAACAATATATCTTTTAGTATTAAGTTCTGCTTTCTAATTCCCAAAATGGGTTGAATTTTATCAATCCCGAAATCTCGGGAATGCCGATAAAAAGTTCGGGATCCCGAAAATGTCCAAAATGTGTCGGGATCCCGAGATTTCGGGATTTCGGGATCTCGGGATCCATGCCCTAATTGCATGCCCTAATACAGACACTTCAATGCGAATAAACTTCTATTTGTCGCACCGTTAATCGGTCTTGTTTTTGTTTCTTGAATTTTTGATTGTGTTTAGACATTGACTTGAGTAATTTTTAGCAAGATCTTGTAAGCTGAAGTGCCAAAATGAGCCAAAATTGTAAAATGGGTCATCGCACTACAATTGAACAGCGCGAATTGGTATTAAACTACTTTAAAAAAAAACAAAGTGTTCGAAAAATTGCTGAAAGTGTGAATTTGAGTGTCTCTACAGTGCAGCACATAATTGAGCGCTTCGTACACGAAAGTCGGGTAGAAAACAAGAGGAGAAATGCGCCAAACAATATTTTCACCGTATTCGACGAACGATACATTGTAAGGAAAGTGAAAGCAAACACAAAGATTTCCGCTCCAAAATTGGTTACTGGGGTTCTTCGTGAATTATAAAAGTCATGTAGTGCTGAAACCATCCGACGAGTGCTTCGCGACCATGATTTCAACTGGTGAGTAGCTCGTTGGAAGCCATTCATTTCCAAAACAAATACAATAAGCCGATTTGCCTTTGCCAAAGAGCATGTGGGGAAGCCATCTGCGTTCAGGAATACGGTTATTTTTGCGGAGGAGTCCAAGTTTAACATTTTTGGCTCCGACGGAATGTCACATGTCTGGCGCAAGGCAAACACTGAACTTAACAAGGAGAACCTCAAAGCTACCGTGAAGCATGGTGGGGGCAATGTGATAGTTTGCATGTCCGCAGGCGGAGTCGGAAATTTAAAGCTTATTGAGGAAACAATGGACCAAACAAAGTACCTTGATGTACTCAAAAACAATTTGCTGCAAAGCACTGAAAAACTGGGTGTTAGCAACCAATTTCGTTTGAACCAAGACAATGATCCAAAGCACAAGTCGGGATTTGTGCAGTCCTGGCCAATTCGGGATTGCCCTCATTTGATGTCTCCGCCGGCACAGTCACCAGATATGAACGTCATTGAGAATCTGTGGACTTTGTTGGATAACAACATTAGAAAACACAAGATTTCTAATAAACAAGACCTGGAGAAAGCACTGCTAGAGGAATGGCAAAAAATTACTCCTGACATCACAAAAAAACTCGATGACTCAATGCCGAATAGGCTCCAGACTCTGCTTAATGCTAAGGGCTATCATACGAAGTATTGAAATCAACTGGAAACCTCATAATTCACAACAATTTTAATGTTTAATCAAACTGTATCAAATAAGCTGTGATATGAAATTTGTTATTACTTTTGGTTTTTTGTTTTTTAAGATGTAAAACAGCAACTTTGTAACAAATATTAACTTGTTTAATAAGCAACAAACATTTTTCTTCAAAATGGCGTTCCATTTTTTTTGGATATTGTTATTATGTTTTGAGTTATTGAAACTTAATTTTTTAAAGAAGCACTGTATCAAATAAGCTGTGAGCCACTGTAGATTCACCAAGATTGCGAGCTAACGACACTAAATATTCGGTGCTTAATCTAGCGCTTACGATATTATATTCCTCAATTAGCACACTTTAATTAGCAAACACTTAACACAAACATACATACTTTAGTTTCCATCGTTATAATTCAAATTGTTAACTGACACCAAAAATATTTCCGCATTAATAAGACAAAGTTAAAAAAACTAACAACAAATTTGATGATAATATTGTCACTGAGCTTAGTGAACGTTCGTAACTGCAAATTAATAATATCGATATATTACTTAAATTATATGAATGAAAGCCAGTAATGCAACTTGGCAATATACCCCGCGAATAAAAGCAATCTGCTGACATACTATTAGTTCTGACTACCGAAGTATTGTCATACAGCTAGCAAGGGCAAAAATAGCTATACTTTTTGCAAGAGAATTGTTTCTTTCTCATTTTGCAAAGCTTCGCAATTTGACAAGTAAAGTTTTGAAAAAATTGTCAAAATTTGCTCCACTTTGCCTTATGTCTAGTGCTAACAACCATTTTTCTCGAAATTCGCTTGCAAGATTTCACTTGAAATTGATTTCGGCTAAAATTTAGCTTGAACTTTTGCCAGAGCGGAACTTAGTTTTTCGGGTGAAAAGTCGCTTTTACTACGAAAATGCAGAAGGCATTCTCGTCGCACTTCACGCCAGTTTAGAATAGCATGGCGAAACCATTTTCGCGAGTGAAACAGTGACATTTAATATTAATAAGCGTTTGAATTTTAAAATTGAATAGTATCAATGTCGTCCACCTAACAGATAATAAAAAAATCAATCGAAAATCGAGATACTTGACATTTTATCCGTTAGTATTTAGCAGTATTTTTTATCCAGCAGTATCATCTAATTGTCAAAATTTTCGATCCAAATAATGACCAGATAGTGGAAACTTGCCAAAATCTATCATCGCGAGAATGTTAGTATTAGCTTTGAAGTGAAAATTTTTTCACGTACAGTTAAGTGCACGATATGAGCTTATGTACTTCTTATCCCCTGATATCGCTATGCAAGCTTAAATATACAACCCATATACAACACTACCACACATACAACATAAACAATATCAATATCAATATCATATCAACTAAATTAAGTGGAAAATTTGCTCTTTTATTTTGGGAATATCTTATATTCAACGGATATACTATAGCGAGGCTTATTTAATTATACATATTTGTGCATACATAGATATAATATAATAATAACATTTTTAGGCTAAACTCAGAATACTAAACTTAAATCCGGATACCGTAAAACGAAATACTAAAAAAATTTAATAAATCAACGAAAGCATTTGATATGTTATGTTGTGAGCTCTCCAGGAAACTTGTTTTTAGGTAAAAACCGTTCTAGATTTTCCAAAAATATATTTTTTATCAACCTATTTACCAAAAAAGCTTCATATTTAAATTATGAAATAAACTTGAAGCACATGCCAGAAATCATAGGCTAAGGTGAGGTTATATATAGAAGGAGGTTGTCATCAACGCGGTATGCACTAGGCCGCCGATTTGGGCTCATTTCCAACCCCTCAATGCCTTGCTAGAGCTGTCAAGTGACCAATCCGCTAAACTGAATCAGCTGATTCAACATGACTGTACTAGCTGCATATGCTAGCACTTGAAAGTTTGAACAGCCTAAAATATTGAGATGTTTATTATTTAGGGCAGGCCAATCACAGGTAGTGCGCTCGATGGTGTCCTCTTTCATCTCACATGTCTTGCATAAATTACTGGATGTCAGTCCTATTCTATTCGCGTGAGATACAATAAGGCAATGCCCTGTGAGCAAATCAACTGTCGCTCTGAAGCAGTTTCTGCTGAGCTTGAGTAATTTCCTGCTTCTACTTAAATCGGGTGACGGCCACTACCCTACAGTCCGTCCTGTTTTGAATGCCGCGATGGCCCCATCGATTTAATTGGTACTAATCTTTGCAGTCTTGTCAGGTCCTTCATAATGGTTGTATTCTCCGCCGCTTTCCACCATACGATCGCTTCATATACCAAAATCACCCTCACTACACATGTAAATATATAGGTTTAAGACCCCAGGTATTAGATTAAACAGATCAGCAGCACGCGAAAAAGGCTGATTAATGAGTGTTTTTGTGTTTTCAGATTTCATGGGAGGGACCTTGGCCATTTAATTTTTTTGCTATTTGGATTTGTTTGTTTAAGGCCAAGGTCAATGGGCAGCGAGACTCCTTAACATCTGGGGTCTAGGCCTCAGGGGCCTGAGGCTGTCTGCCTCATCCTCGGGCCTACTAAAGTGGGGCAGTTTTTCCCCCGTTTTTAGATTCGCGCGTATATTCTCGTTCCCACTTTTACAGAAGAATGCTCGGCTGAATCTGTATTACACCTAGTGAATCCAATCCCGGGATCCGAATCCCGGGATCCCGGGATCCCGAACAGTTTTTAGCCACTAAAACCCCAGATCTCAATTAGGATTGATGGTTTATAGTCCCGGGATTATAAATCATCAATCCCAGGATTATAAAACATCAATCCCGGGATTTTAGGGACTAAAAACTGTTCGGGATCCCGGGATCCCGGGATTCTAATCCCGGGATTGGATTCCCTAATTACACCCCATGCCTGAGAGCTGCTTCTGGTCCTTTACAGACAAACCCCTTTTTTCCCTTTTTATATATTGCGGCTAGTATTACTTCATGACGGATGAATAATAAGTAGCGTCTCCTTTTGTTTTCTGGGAGCGAATCCATCCCATTTTCAATTACCCACCCGAGCCGCGTAGAGCTAGCAAAGCCACAAACCAGCATCAGTCGGGGTCGGACTAAAGGGTGCTCCGCTTAGACGGACGAGGGGCCTTCATGGCCATTACTAGGGTACCCTGCTCCCGGGGCACTTCTTATTTTTGTTGTTGTTGCCCCTGTTAATGGTCCGCCATCACTTTACCTGCCTGGCAGGCCCTCTTCTGGACTTCGGTAAAGTTGAGGCGCCTCTAGGCAAACCTTCTATTTCGTAAATCGCTACAACTCCCCTACAGAGCCGAAATCTTTGTATCACAGCAATAAGTCTTGTAGTCCAGGGAAAATTAACATAGTGCTTCGGAAAAATTAGGGGAAAACTGAATTTTGGTGCGAACCTTGATACTGGCGTGCTGAACAAAATGTCAAAAGTCCCCATCGATCCGAGTACTGCGTTGATTTTTATACGGGGTTAAAGGTAACCAAAAGTGACATTTCCCAAATATCTCAGTAACGGTCACGTCTTCAGAAAAACAATGTATGACGAATTTTTAGGTTAGAAAATTTCCTACAAAAGAGATCTGACAACTTTTTCTTGTAACCATAACCGTTTTTGAGATGTATTGATCTAAACATTTGTAACTAACAACGGCATGTTTATATTATCCGATTTTGATTACGACTTGGAATATTTGTGAGTTTGTTTTTCTATGTTTAAGAGGCCCAAAAAAAAAACATGTGAACAAACTTATCTACCACACTCCAGGATAGGTGGAAAAGTGTTTGTGCTCTGAAAAGTTCCCCCTCCCCTTTGCCATAAAATGGTAACCCTGATCTTCAGAAATCTTTTTTTCCGGATGAACCTTGATCGATCTAACTCCATATGGGTCCAATTCTTACAACTCTCATTTCACCATCCAAAACGATAGCTTATTTCAAAGCATTATTTATCAGAAGTTAGAGCTGCTGACCATTTTGAATCATTGATTTCAAGTGTTCTTATAAGATCTTCTCAAAATCCTCAGATCTCTTCTTACATTCTTCAGAAACGGAATTGCCCATGTTCATTTTCTTTCACTTTCAGATATAAAGTTATATACTCTGCAGCGTTTACGAAAGTCTAGCGTTTGCAAAAGCTTCCCCGGAAACAGGGCTTCTCTTGCTATCTATTGGAAAGATTATTAGCCCCGAAGACATTCCAGGCCAGATCCTCCTCACAAATATGAGTTATTTCCTGCTGCGTCGGATTTTGTCAGTGATCTCGTGGTCACTATACAAAATTAAATATTTCAAAGATGTGTAAAGTACGGTTTAACTCATCATCATATTGGGGCCAAATATCCACCGAAAGATCTTCCTTTTTATGCAGGTAGGTTAGGTTAGGTTAGTGAAGAATACTGCCGGGAACGCGGCCATCATTGGGCCACCAGTTTGGCACACGCATTCACACTTACAGCCATGGCACTGGCGGGATTCGAACTCGCAGGCTCCGTAGCACGCCGCTTTTCGGCCTGACGCCTTAGCGAGCAGAGCTACCGGGCCCCCTTTTATGCAGGTAACTATTAGAAATTTTCTACTAAGTGCACAACGGCACAATCTTTGAGATCTAAGAGGATATTCCAATTAAGAGGATATTATATTTAATCATTCACCAAAACAAGGTACAAAATCACATATAAGAAAAAGACATCAAATTAAAATAAAATGGAAAAGTAAAGTAAAGGAAAAAGTAAGAACAAACAAGTTAAATAAGTAAAAAACAAATTTAAAAAAATAACAAAAAAATTAATAAATAGCAATCAATAAATAATACGTTAATACGATCATCTTCGTCCCGTTAAAACCCTGGCAGGCCTCAGAGTACGTTCTCAGTCTCGTCGCCATTAAGTTTGTGGTGTAGGTTCAGTTGAGGTGGACTCCTGATTAACACCGATCCGGCTCTGACTACTTGTCCCCATAAGGGCTTGTGGCAACCCTCGCATGGCCTCCCTGCTTTGCATAGATAACCATGGGATCATTAAGGTGACTACACATTCGGACTTGAGATAGCGGCTCTGAGTGGGGACCCATATTACATGAAGAAAAATAATAATAAAAACAAACTCGTCAGGCAAAAGCCAGGCAACAAATCAAACTCACCCTCTAATGTAGAGGGGGGGGGGGGGGCTAAAAAAGCTGCGCCGTCGGCTGCAGCTGAAGCCCCAGGAAGTGGAGACATGGTGAATAAGCCAGCTCTGCGGACTGAGGTTAAGGCAGCAGGGGTTCGTGGAGACATGGCGATTGAGTCAGCTCCACTGACTACTGGCACAGCGGCTAACCAGGGTTCTGGAGACATGACGAGTGGGCCAGCTCCAGTGCCTGGCACAGCGCCTAAGCAAGGTAGTGGAGACATGACGAGTGGGTCAGCTCCAGTGCCTTCAAAATCTTCCTCAACCCCTGTCTCAGGCGGTTCCGGGGCTGAGGTCACCAAGCCTGGCCCTGCGAATGCCATGAAGTCCGTTTGTGGCCAGTGTGATGGGAAGGTTTCGGTGAATGAGCCAGCCCGACCATCAACAAGCGCTACCTCCGGTGCCGCTTCCTCCTCTTCAGGCACACAAAGCTCCTCCGCCAAAAAATCTCGGGCTTATGGAACTAGAAGGGCAGCCTTCAAAGTTCTGAGGAAGTTTGAAAATGTCCCCCCCCGACACTATGTCCGACAAGGACAAAAAGTCCCTTCAGTGGGCAAAGTCATTCATTGGGGAGCAACCTAATCCGCTCCCTCTACACCCTGGAGCTTCAGCTCAGAAACGACAAAGGTCGGCTGAGCAGATGAATCAGGGCATGCAAGACTGCAAAAAGCAGAAAATAGTGACGGCTCCTACAGGGATAACTCGGCCATTTAGCGAAATGGCCAAAGAGTGCCTGGTTTGGGCCGTGATTGATGCCAGCAAGGGAGATGGAACCATCTCCCCCGAAAACTGGCTTAAGATAAGGCAGGCTTTGTTTGGAATCTGCTGTAGGCTGCAGAAGGCCAGCTCGGGTCCACCACCTACGGTGAACGAGGCGGGCTGGCACAAAGGAATTCGGCTGGTTGCGTGTGGAGACCAACGATCAGCCGATTTCTATAAGCAGGCAATCTCCGAGCTGGGGGAACTCTGGCCAGGCGCCAAGATTAAGGTGGTGCACAAGGATGAGATTCCCAGCCGGCCTAGATGCAGGACTTGGATTCCAAGTTTCCACTCGGATCCAGTGGAAGTTCTGGAAATAGTCCGGCTTTTCAATCCGGATCTTCCAACGGAAAATTGGAGGGTTGCGAAGATTGGAGAGCCGGTAGACAATCGGCGGGAGGCTCTCTTCATCATAAATGAAGAGGCACTCCCGATCTTAGATGCCCGAAAGGGCATTATCAGGTATGGGGTCGAAAAACTAGCCCTACGGATCTACCGAAGCGACAGGCCAAAGAGCTCTGCTGCGGGAGATCCAACACCCGAGAAACCTCACCCTCAACAGGTGACTCACAGAACGGAGGACCCACCTAAAAAGGGGTTGGACACATCTTCGAGGGTGACATCTGAGGATGAATCCGAGGTGGAATCCCTTTATGCAGACGGGGTTAGTGTCGGGACTACCTCCGAGTTGGGTGGCTGCCTGGACCTCATGACTCTGGAAACAGAGGAAGAGGCTGGGCAGACATCTATGTCAGACGGGGAGGACCTGGATCAAACCATCGTCGAAAACAAATGATGGTGAAGGTATTGCAGATCAACCTTCACCATTCCAAAGTAGCATTAGCTACCCTGCTCTTCCGACTGTCTAGGACAGAGGAGGAGCTGATTCTAATCCAAGAACCATGGGTTGCCAAAAACCGGGTTTGCGGGTTACGCACCGATGGATACAGACTAGTGGTACCCGACGGCTTACATGAGCCACGTGTCTGCATTCTTGTCAAGAAAACCATAAACGTCCTTGTACTACACAATTTCAGTGACAGGGATAACATGGCTATTGCAGTGGAAATTGACCAGAGATCATACTGGTTTGTTTCTTGCTACATGGCACACGATCATGGCGACAGCCCACCTTGCGACATTGTCAAGGGCGTTGTGGCTGAAGCCACAAAGATTGGTGTGCCTCTTATTCTAGGGGCTGACTCCAACGCTCATAATGAAGTATGGGGTAGCTCCAACACTAATGGCCGAGGTGAGGAACTTTTTGACTTCATCTTGGCCCACGACCTTTTCATCGCCAACACTGGTAGCGATCCAACCTTCCTTACCTCAAACCGCAGGGAGGTTCTTGATGTTACCTTGATTAGTGGGCGGCACTCGCATCTACTCCGTGACTGGAGGGTTCTACAAGAGTGCTCATTCTCTGATCATAGGTACATATCGTATAACGTGGCTGGCCGCAGCTCTGCTGTGCAGGTAGCCTTTATCAACAGAAAGAGGACAGACTGGAAACTATTTCATTCTCTGGTACGATCCTCACTGGAAACTGCTCCTAGGAGCATTGACTGCTACCATGAATTGGATCGGGCGGTTGACACCCTTACTAATTCTCTCAATTCCGCGTCTAGGGAAGCATGTAAGCCACCCTCGGCCAGGGGCAATCCTAAGCCTCCCTGGTGGAGTATGGAAATCAGCATCCTGCGGAGAGAATGTAGGAAGGAGTTTAATAGCTCAAAAAGATCTAATGACTGGTCGGCGTATAAAACGAAGCTGAAGGCGTTTAAGTATGCCATACGCAAGGCTAAGAGGTCCTCATGGAGATCTTTCTGTGGAAACGTAGAGAGTCTCAGCGAGGCAAATCGCCTTCGCAAGGTATTAAGCACGACACCAAAGGCTATGGGGTGCATCATGAACCCTGAGGGCATTTGGACTAGTTCGAGCGCAGATACTCTAAACGTTCTCATGGACGCACATTTCCCGGGCAATTATTGCCCTATAGGGACAGTGCACCAAACGGAACTAAATTACGGTAGAGCCCCGCCGTTCAGAATATCAGACTCTCAGCTGAGGTGGGCTATTAACTCCTTCGAGCCGTTTAAATCCCCGGGCCCTGATGGCGTGCTTGCGGCTGACGTTCAGCAGTCCATGGAAGTATCGCTACCATGGCTCAGAGAGATTTATAACGCTTGCCTACGCTTCTCGTATGTTCCCACCAGCTGGCGGGAAACTAGAGTTGTGTTTATCCCCAAAGCAGGAAAAGTTTCTCATGTTAGGCCAAAGGACTACCGTCCAATAAGTCTTAACTCAGTCCTGCTTAAGATTTTGGAAAGGATCATTGATTACCATATTAAAAGATCAATTGATCCTATGTTGATCTCGCAGTCACAACACGCTTATACCAAAGGTAAATCTGTTGAGACTGCTCTTCACGTCCTTATTGAGCAAGTGGAAAAATCTCTTGTGCTTAAGGAATATACGCTTGCCGCCTTCTTGGACATCGAGGGGGCCTTCAACAACGTAAATTCTAACGCTATTGTTGAGGCTCTCTCGGTGCTTCATGTGAACGAGCGGCTGATTGCTTTTATTGCGCAGCTTCTCAAAAGTAGAGTGGTTATCTCTTCCCTGGGGGATGCCAGCGTAAGACGAGGAGTCAGTACGGGCACACCTCAGGGTGGAGTCCTCTCTCCCCTGCTGTGGAACATCACGGTGAATACTCTTCTAATGAGATTGGACCGCGCTGGCTGCAAAGTGATTGCTTATGCAGACGACATAGCTGTGGCAGTGTCGGGAAAGTATTTATCTACGCTATCGGAGAGGCTAAATCACTCTCTTGACATACTTTCACGTTGGAGTCGTGAGTGCGGCTTGAATGTGAATCCTAACAAAACGGAACTAGTGCTGTTTACAAGGAAGTACAAAGTTCCGTCTTTTGAGTTACCCAAGTTGAATGGGGTCTCCATTAACTTGAGCCAGAGGGTCAGGTACTTAGGGCTGATCCTTGACTCGAAGTTACTATGGACCTACAATGTAGCAGAAAGAGCTCGGAAGGCTTTCAATGCACTTTACTGCTGTAAAAGGGCCATAGGAGCGAATTGGGGATTACAACCTCGTACTGTTGCTTGGCTTTACACTGCTGTGGTTGAGCCAATTCTATTGTTTGGGGTGGTGTTCTGGTGGCAGGGTGCTATTAAGGCCACCTGCAAACAGCAGATTGAAAAAGTGCGGAGAATGGCTGCACTACTTGTAACTGGTGCGCTCCGCTCCACCCCTACTAAGGCACTCTTCGTGTTACTTCATTGGCTGCCAACCAATCTACTTATCTTACAGCAAGCTAATCTTGCCGCTGTGAGACTAAATTGTATCTCGGCTTGGAATAGAACAGATTTCGACCATGCGAGGATTTTGGTCGAGGGAGTTCCCGCTCCAGCGGGTGTTGACTACATCGCTCCGCAGTGCCTACTAGATTTGGAGTTCACAACTCGCATTCCTGGTAGGGATGAATGGCGTGATGGTGTCACCCTCGAAAGTGGGCTTATCCATGTGTACACTGACGGCTCAAAGCTAAACAGTAGAGTCGGAAGTGGTGTATACTCAGATGAGCTGAATCTCAAGCTGTCCTTCCGTCTACCAGACCATTGTAGTGTCTTTCAGGCGGAGGTTGCGGCTATTTTACAGGCAATCGACTGGCTTCTGTGTAATCGAATATTCGGGGCTAATATTGGCATTTTCACAGATAGCCAGGCGGCTATTAAATCCCTTGCTGGTCCTTGTACAGTTTCCATGATTGTTGCTGAATGCCGTGCATCTCTCAGGGAGATGTCGAGACATTCAGTGGTTCAATTGATTTGGGTACCTGGACATAGGGGTTTTCAGGGCAACTGTGAGGCCGATGAGCTAGCAAGGCTTGGAACCTTGTTACCGGAGGTCTCCTGCTCCCTCTCAATAGGTATACCGATGTCATCGGTCAAACTGGCCATTAGGCAAAAATATCTCGAGGATGCTAAGACGTCCTGGGCAGATGAATCATCCTGTGCAATAGCAAGGCAGTCCTGGGTATCCATGGATGCGCATCGCACTAGGCAGCTTTTAGGCTTAACTCGAAGCGCTCTACGCTGCACAGTGGGAGTTCTTACGGGCCATTGCCTCATAGGACGGCATGCACAACGATTGGGAGTGCAGTTTAACGATTTCTGTCGGAGTTGCGGCTCTGAGGATGAGGAGGAGTCCGTCCTCCACCTCTTGTGTCAGTGCCCGGCGTTGGCAAGGAGAAGGCTGGCGGCAATTGGTGCTCCCTTTCTCTCAAACCTGACCGAGTTATCCCTGGTTGATTTAAAAGGGATAACGCGTTTTGTCAAGGGAAGCAGATGGTTTCCCGAGTTTAGTGAGTAGGAGAGAGTCACTAATTAGTGTGGCAGCACAACGGGCCTCTTTTGTGCCTACGTGTGTCGGACGACAGACCTCTGTAGACCGGCAGCCACTTTAACTTAACTTAACTTAACTTAATCAATAAATAAAACATTGACATATAAGCTATAGCTTAAGGTTAAGGGTACGGATGGCATGGAAAAGAGAGGACTTGAAGGATGATTTGGAAATCGAAGTAGAAGATACTGGTATTAAACCTTTTTTCGCAAGATACGTTAAAGAATTTGTGATTTAATTCTTTCTCACATTGAAATGCATATTTTTAGACAGTCAATCTGAAATTGGATTGTTTTATTTAACATACATCAATTTGGAGTCAAAAGATACGTGCATTTATTCTTTGTATTTTTCCAATTTTCCAATTTTTGCAATACGTGTATTTTCTTCGAAATCATTCGAAAAGTTTTAAATAGAACTTGATCTTAAAAGCCGGCGTTAGCAATAATAGTACCAACATTTTACCCGAAATCTTTAATAATCCGCATATCAAGATATACTACCTAATAACTTAACAGTAAAAACCTGCCAACATTTCAAAATGCAACTGGACAAAACAATTACCCAGGCGTAACGTGAAAATGTTGAATTCATAATTCAAATCTCACAAGTACAATGTTAAGCAAATTATGATTGACTTATAAATGCAAACAAGATCGGCGGTGTGTATCACTTGTGCATGGTAAATTTAATGACGCCAATTATGTTCAACATGTCTCGATTATTTTACTTTAATTTCTTCTCGAAAAAGTTTTTTAATGTGGAAGCACACGGAGTAAACTGAAAACTGCCTAGCAGAGAATATCGTAATTTTCTTGATTTGATTTCTTCTTTTTTTTTTGTTGAAAGTTAGAGAGGGAATGAATAATTTTTATTTTTTCACATTTGCATACTCGCCATAGGCTGAACAATTTGGTAGGTATATAAACAAAGATATGAAGGTGAATATACAGTGTTATTGAAATAAAGTAGACTCCAATCATATTAGCAAGTGGATGTCTTGATTTGATTAAGCCTAGGATGGCGCAAGTGACTGAAACACAACGATCTAGTGAAAACGCATTAATATACTTTTATATTTTGATTTATATTTTCTTTGGTATACAACAAGGAACACGACACCAAACTAAATATTTCCGCACATTCTTTCATGCTTTATCGAATATTTGTAGTTATTTTTTTTTTTTAATCAATCATAGGAAACTGATTTGTAAGAAAATAGGACAAACGTAAGAAAGAAAAGTTAGTCCTACCTCCTACTTTTTTTTCTTATCGGAGAAGTGAAAATAGTCTAAAAGTACGCATTAAATGCAATAAATAAAGATTTTTTTTTTTTTGATTTGATCATTTTTTCACTGTTTTCACTAACAAGACATCTGTATCGTTATCGCTTTAAGTTATTTACTTAACCAAATAAATAAAAGCTGCGATCGAAACATATGCATATTTAGGTATCCTAAGCTACAAGCAATTTTCCCCATCCTGAATCTTTAATCATCTCATCGTTCGTCACATCATCCATAACGAAAGAAACACCTCAATTTAACGCCAAGTAAAATTACTTTTCATTTTGATATCTATTTCAGCTCGATCTTAACTGAAAGGCGAAAATTAGATATGGATGCCTCGAAATTAGAAACTTAAATATTACATCCGTTCACTTACTTGAAGCGCTGTCATGTCAATGGCACACACAATTATTTCTTTCTCCACACAGTAGTTGAAAATCAGGGAAAGTTTGCCTTGAAAAGTTGACAGCAGCAGCTGGCACGCTAAAGAGTTTCGAATCAAAATGTTCACGGTACAGACGGTGATGACGATGATAATGATATCTATGATGACGGCTGCTAATTTCAAATTCTTAGCAGGAGTTAAGCGTAGGTAGTGATGGAGATTAGAGTAAGCTTGATATTTGGGTGGTGGTGGTGGGTGCAATAACGAAAGTTGTGATAAGTAGTGATATGTTGGAAGTACGACTACTGTTCGGCTATACATAAGAAATTTTGTTAAAATTCAATTTTCATTCTTCAAAATTAACCTAAAATTTTCGAGCGGTTCCTTATCACTATAAAGGAAATCTTCCATAAACCATCTATGTACTTGTTCTAGTCGGCACAGCCAATCTATACTATCATCATTTTGCTTCGTAACGGTGTCACGTTCCCGAAAAATAAAGTCCCTTTCAATGAATTCCGAAAATTACTTTGCAAATTTTGTAAATCGGGATCTCATAGTTTGCAGTGTTTTCAACAAACAACAGATTTGGGAAACATAGGAATTGTTTTGCATAAAGTTCTTGAGTTTTCGGCTCAGCTCCTTCAACAAAGATTTGTATTCTATAGGAATAATTAATAAACTTGGCATGCAGAAGGTGTTAAAATGCTTCCATTCGTACAGATATAAGAACGTGAAAGTACTGTACAATGCATGGAAACGGATTTTGAAGCAGGGACTGATTGAGAAGGAGAGTGGTTTTTTAGGCTTTACTGAAGACTTTCAAACCGCTATGAGCTTCTGATTCATGCAGATATTACTGGAACAATTATCCAAAAAGGAGTAAATGCATAGAATATTTATTGGTGGTGGTGGTGGTTATAAATTCAGTTTTTGATAGTCTTATCCACTTTATTTTATTTTTTAATTTATTTATTAACCAAGCAAGGTATAAGTTCCATAAACAATACAAAACAAAATTGAAGACTAATATGTGTACATACAAATAAAACGAAAAATTTAATAATTTAAATAATTAACAAATAAATCAATAACAACTATTAAATCAAAAATACAGAACAGAATAGAACAATGACGCAAAAAAAACGATTCATCACAGAACAGCTGATGCATTCGTTAAGCTTTCTATAGGTTGCTAAGTTCACTGTCGTAGCGCAAAACAGCTGAAAATAAAGGGAGAAAATAACGAGTATAAACTACCACAATCGATAGATAAAAAGAGCTAACAGAAAATTACCACCTTTTAATTTCTACACATTATGAGGGCTTTTTCTAATTTCCTAACTACCAAAACATTCAACACAACCTTGAAAACCTCAAAGCCACGTCACAGCAAAAAAGGCAACTTCTCATTAGCTTTTCTTTTTTCTATCAGCACATTCTGTAGTTCAGCACGTGAACTATCTTTGCAGAATAGGGTTTCTGTACTAGTGAATTCACTGGGAGAGGAGTGTTGTTGTATCCAACGCGTCTGTTCTGTTCTGTGCTGGATAGAGGAGCCAAAAAAACACGCTCGTTTACATATAGCTTAAGGTAAAGGGTTCCGAATGGCTTCAAAAAGGGAAAATTTGAAGAATAATTTGTAGATCGTTGGAGAATACAGATTGCTTATGCTATTGAATATCCTGCAGCATCTATTTATCGGCTCATAAGCTGCGTAAATAGTGGAATGTGGATATTCTACGTAAACCAGTGGACCTGTTGTTCCTTACAGGGATATTTAAAACCATTCAGGAATTTAATTCTGATAACGCCGCTAATGACGGCGAATGTGAAGCAGGCCGAATCCATCTTTTCGCTGGATGCAAGTGTCAATAAGTTTAGATGACCCAGTCGAAACTCATAAGGAGGAAGGGTATTAAAATCATACGGGCTGTACAGTTCTCTCAAGGCGAAAACTAAGAATTGCTTTTGTATGGACTCGAGTCTGTTACTGTGGGTTTCAAAAGCGGGATTCCAGCAAATGGAAGCCTATTCGAGAATAGGGTGTATAAGTGAGATGTATAAGGATCTTGTGACCCACAGGTTACGAAATAACTTGGCACGTCTTTTGATGAAACCTAGCTGTTTGTTTGTTTGGGAAAGTATTTTATCATAACGCAAGGTGCAGCGGAGTTTCTCATCCAAGATAACACCAAGGTCAACAACGTTTTCAACTCGAGCTAACAAATTATTGTCGAGGAAGTACGCATTATGTGAGACGGTGCAATTTCGGAAAAAAACTTATAACTTGGCACTTAGCAATGTTGAGAGAGAGTTTGTTTCCATTGCACCAATGAGCAAAGTAATCGAGATTTAGATTTAATGATGTTAGGCACTTTGAAACATCTGCATAAAGTAGATGAGGTATATTTGCTAGGACGTCAGATAGGTCAGAAATAAATATATTTAAAAGAAGTGGGCCAAGATGGCTACCTTGTGGTACACCAGAGATAACAGAAATATTTTTGGATAAAATTCCTTGAAATTTTACCAATTGTCTTCGATTGCGAAGGTAAGAAGTCAGCCAGCTAAGTAAAGATCCGGCAAGTCCGAATTTTTGAAGCTTAAGTATTAAGATAGGATGGTCAACTCTATCAAAAGTTTTACTAAAGTCTGTATATACTGCGTCAATTTGGTATCTTTTGTTCATTTTACACCGAACGTCTGAAATTAGAACTGTCAAATTTGTGGTTGTTGGGCGAACTTTTCTAAAGCCATGTTTTTTCTCGTTCAGACGGGAGTCAGCAAGTGGAGAAAGTTTACCCTAGATAATCTTTTCAAAAAGTTTGGGAAGATGGCAATGTCCCTATAATTTCCGATACAGCGTCTATCAGCATTTTTGAAGATGGTTATGACATACTACAGTTTCAAACAGGATGGAAAAACTCCAGATGAAAGTTATCTGTTGGAAAAAAAAACACAAGTTAGCTATAAACTGCTCTACACACTTGCGCAAGAAAGTTGGAGGAAGAAGATCGGGTCGAGCACCTTTGTTGCAGTCTAGTTCCGAAATAGCTTTATGTATTTCATTACGCAAAATTTCTAAGTGGCTGACCAAAGCTGTTGGAGCAGAATGAGAGAAAAAGGGGTGTGAATTTGATGGGTTTGGTGCATTACAAATATTCTGGACGCTATCTGCGAATAAATCACAAATCTCATTAGGAGAGGAGGTAGCGATATAATTAAAGAACATCGACGATGGATAACCAGTCGTTTTTCGCTTCACATTTGAAAAAACGTAAAAAATGTTCGGGTCGCGGATTATATTTTCGCCGGTTGTCTGTATTTGTCGTAAGCCTCGTGAAACTTTGCTAATTGCTTAGCAACTTCATTATATTCTTCTTGAATAGAAGTACTAACATCAATATTTTTTTTTTTTTGGTTCGCTTATAGAGTTTGTTCCTACGATTGCGCATATGTCTAAGGTCCCTATCAATCCAGGTTTTTTTTTTATCTTAATGCCGGATAATTCAATTTCGAAATAATAAATTAATAGTAATGCTAACTACTCATTTAGGTAGTAATACTAACTAACCACAATACACCAAGACTAGATGTTGTAAATGTGTGGTCCAACAATATTAAACAAGGCCGTCCTCCAATACACAAACAATTCAATTTATGGTTAAAAACTTGGCAATTTACTCAAGTCAGCATCATTCCGTCTTAAGGCTGGTACTGAGTTAATTGTGAAGCTAAATTTTCACAAGTCTCCATTATCTGGTCATTCTTTGGAGCGAGCATTTTGACAATGGAGAAAAGCGAAGAGACTGCTCATTTCTGATGGAGAAAATGCATAGAATTTCAATTTTCGATCAATTTTCTTAGTAAAAAGACATTGGCATAATTCAATTTTCAAACTCAAGCACCAAATGTCACTTTTTCGCTCGAAAGAATGAACTGCACATACTTAATTGGCGTGAAGTGATTGGAGACATGTGTCAATGCTATTTTACATTCAAAGCGAAAGCAACTTTCTAGTAGAGTTGGGTGTTACTTAGCGTAACACTTTCTCGACGTATGTTGAGACTGCACGCCATTTCTCCTCGTTTCGCATCATTGCATCCACGATCGTCTCAGGCGTTACCAGGCTGATCGTGGACTCAATGGTGCGCCTCCGACTTACGAAGCGACTGCACATAAAGAATGTGTGATGAGCACCATCGAGCTCAGTCACACAGTACCGGCATTACGGTGTGACCACCTTACACATTCTGTTTAGGTATTTCCTGAAGTAACCGTGCCCTGTCAAGAATTAACAAAGTTAAAAGTTTACCTCACGGTGGCTCCGGATAAGCCAAGGCTCAATAAGACCAATTAGCTTAGACGTCCAGCGTCCTTTATCACTTTCACTCCATCGTTATCGCGCGTGCGTCAGAGCCTCAGTTCTGTCCAGCTCTGAGCGAAAGAGGTACCATTCCTTGCGTTCTTGCGCTACCAGATCGATCGGGATTACTCCCGATACAACCATCATAGCCTCTTCTGAGACCGTGCGGTAGCTACAGGCGATTTGCAGGACACTAGCAATGCCCTTCCGGAACTTCTTAGTTCAAAGCGTATCTCCCCAAATTTCGGCGCCATATAGCAAGATGGAATCGGTCGTCTCCATCAGCGGCCTCCTTCTCGTCTCACTGGGTCCGCCAACGTTAGCCATTAGCCTACTCAGCGAAGTGACGACTACTAAAGCCCTGTCACATGCCTTGCGAATATGATCCCAATACGTCAGCTTGGTGTCCAGGGTCACTCCCAGATACCTGACCGACTTGCTGGTTTGGACCCCGATGGAGTCAACTGTCATGGGTATGACAGTTAGTATCTTTCGCTTCATCAGCATGACAATCTCTGTCTTTGAGACTGCCAGCTGGAGGCCGTGCTCAGTCATCCACCGATCCACCTTTCTCATAACTTGGTTAAGTCTAAGTTGAGCGAAATCGGCAGATCTAGAAGTGATTGCAGCTGCGACGTCCTCAGCGTAACCTACTATGAACACATCCGCAGGCATTTTCAGGCGCAGCAGATCATCGTACATGATGTTCGAGGGGTCAGGTCTTAAGATCGACCCCTGTGCCGCTCCTGAGGTGACAGGCCTCATTCTGACTCCGTCCTCAGTGTCGTAGAGCAGCCATCGGTCCCTGAGGTAGTCTTGCATCATGGCCAGCAAGTAGCCAGGGATACAGAACCTCCTCTCAAGGGCCTGAAGGATGTCCGTCTACCTCGCCGAGTTGAAGGCATTTTGCACGTCAAGCGTTACCAGCAAAACGACCGGTCTGGCTTGATGACATGCCTCTTTCGGTCTTTTTACAGCCCTTAACAACCTCTTCTCGTCCGTAAAAAGAGGAACATCCACCTGGTTGACGAATATGAGCCCAGATGCGCCAGGAACAGCGAACCAACGATACGCTCCATGGATATCGCATCCATGGAGCTAGGTCGCATGCAGCCAAGTCTGCGAGTGACCAATTTGTAGTCGTCTCCCCACGGGTCTGAGTTAACCTCCTCGCAAAGACCCTGCCATTTGGCACGTTTACTCCTCGTGATGGCCTTAGTCAGCTCCGTCTTAAACTAGAGCAAATATTCTAAGAATCTGGTAGGTTGTGGAGTGGTGTTTCCTGAACTCAAACTGTTCGTTAGGGATAATGCTGTTACAATTTATAAACACTTCTAGTTTGGACTTGATGATTTTTTCCAGAACTTTTCTAAGAACACTAAGGAGGCTTAATGGCTGATAACTTTCTGGTTTGCCCTTAAGTTTAGCTGGTTTAAAGTTCGGGATTAAGTTCGCTGTCTTCCAAACTTCTGAAAATATGAAAGTTTAAGGCACTCGTTGTTTATGCGAGTCAATACTTCAACACACCTTTTTGGCAACTTGTACAACAGTAGTTTGTGAATATTGTCTTGAAATCAAAACATTACTAAAGAAAGTGCTGGATATAAGATCAGCGGGGAAAATATCGCCATTGGGTACAATGTTGCGACAAAATGTGATCTGCATAGAAAATGTCAGCAAGATCATTTGCTTTTTTTCTGGAGTGACACAAGTGAAATTTCGATGCGTCAAACTCGAACTAATTTTTTTCTTTTGAATATATTCCTAACATTCCAAAAAGATTTAGCGCCTTTTGAGTTAGTATATGGTTCCTTTTTTTATTATTGAAATCCAGAATGTTTTCTTGCATCTCAGATATCTCAGAATTCAATCTTCGCAATTTATTTTTGTAAAAAGGATTTCGACATCTTATTCAATTTTTCCTACACATGTATCAAAGTTTAAAAGTTTTCTTACATAAGCTGGTAGATAATATTTTGGAACATCTGACAATTCAATCACGGGGATAGCAACATCAGTTGCTGTTTGAAGATGGTCAACGAAGGAAATAATGGACTGATTAATATCACTTGGTACCGTAATATTTTTGAATGTAAACTTTATAGTGTTCAAGTTATTACTGAGATACCTTTCATATTTCTGCTAATCTGATCTAGCTTAGCTGTGTACATACGCTTTGCCAGAACTATGGGGAATTTCTTCATAGGTTACCATGACTGGGAGGTGATCGGAGTCCAGCGCGTTTAAGGTGATCGGATTTGTGACAAGATGATTGTTCGTAATAAACATTGTAAACATCAATTGTCGAAGGTATCATGCTGTTGGAAGTAGATATGTATCTACAATTTCAAGGGTAAATTTAATGAAGATCCCTATTAAAATTTACAATGTCACATAGTATATTACCCCAGCAATTACACATTGATCAGTTTTTTTTTTCAAGATGAACAGATTTCCCATATTTCGTACGAGTTTGCCTATATTGCTCCTGAATTTTGATTTTTCTTATTATTCCCGCTTCCCTCCGTAAAATAAAAAGCAAAAATTGTTATTGGCTCTGGAAATGCTTCAAACACAACTCCAACTGTCTTTATATAATTTAGGTTGGGAGAAAACTTATGCACATGTTTTATTCACTTCCGGATAAGTATTAATACTCCACCGCCTCAAACATCTCCCATCATTATACGCTTTGTTCTGATGACTCAATTCGATGTGATTCTATACAACTCTATCTATTCACTCTATTTCTATCTGCCTAAGATTTCAAAAACGGCTCAGAATAAAACAAACACCGAAAACAAGAAACAAATATATTTAATATTATGATTTGGTTAGATGTAGGCATTATTTTTTCAAACACAATTGACATTTTGATTGTACAAAAGTGTTGAATACGCTCAATTAATTCTACTAATTTTTCTTTAACATCGAAAAACATGATACGCGTATCTTCAACATCTGCACTACACCATAAACATACAAGCTTATATGTAAAACACATGTCTCGTCGATGACACGTTTTCTGAACAGAAAGTAGTTCGGCCGGGTCAAAACATAAAATCACTTTGTGTTGACAACATTGTCTATAAAATTTGTACTCACTATCATCGCACTTAATTCCAAAACACATTATTACAAAGATTCAACATTTCCATTACATTTATGGCAGCGGCATTTTCGAAAACCCGCCAGTTTGGAAATGTGCCGAAGCGACAGCGTTGCGCTTGTTGCAAGTTTCAATAGAATCAGTGGAAGTTCAAAGTTGAGGCTACCTTTTCCGTTGCTTCCCATAGGACATGTCCGATATCTGTTTTACAAGCTGTACGTGTCGCTGAGTATCCTTAGAACATTAACAAGTCAGCAACGTTGAAAGCAAGGCAACGAAGGAAACTTTCTTACAAGCACAATGTCTAAGAGCTTTCATAGTTGGCCTTTAGATATTACTTTTAGTAAAGCATTAGTGCTCGTGAAATGCGAAACGATTGCGAATTCCGAAAGGGCGCATAAACAATTGTTTTGACGAACAAATTGTACACCATAGCCAAATAAAATCAGAAATATGTTCATTCCAAACAAGAGAATTTGTAGAAATTACTATGTCATATCTAATATGTCAGTGGTCATAAGTAGATACTGAAATCTCAATTACAACAAGCCTGGCACATGGCGCGTGGAAGCAGTCATAATATTTTTACAAGGCAACGGGATTTTTACACGGATCCAAGAAGGCACTGTGTTAATATCTAACATGAGACACTAAGCACTACGAGTTGCTTGGGTCATGCTTAAATTCATTTCATGGCCGCATCATTGTAAATGGTTTGTATATTCATGAACAGGAATAAGTTCATAAGTTTTGTGAATTAATCCCACCCACCGACATGCACATCATTCTGTGCCTGTTTCGAGCCCATAACGCTTTATATAGATGAGCACGTATTATTTTCAATTTGCTTTACTTCGATGTATATTCCACTCAACACCTAAACATGTCAATCAAACTAGTTGACAAGATTTCAAGGATGTCAACAGTACAATTACACGCGACAGAAGGGACCATAACTCAAAAATCCTCACGTTCTACACGAACGACATCGATTCAAAGTCGATACAATAGCAATGAAACCATGACACAAGGAGCCATATCTATATCTCTTGTTTCTAATACTCAGTCAACATGTACCAGTCAGATGAGCGAACAGCGATTACTCTGAAGGCGCAAAGATAGGTCCTTTAATGTCATCAAAACTTAGATCAAGCGAAGAGTTTTTCTCTGTTCAAGTCAATGGGCATTTAAGTATATTCGGGGATCAGATTGATGTCACAAGCTGCAGCGGCGGACACGACAACTGATCTTCCGAAGAAAAAAAATTGTAAATTTTGAAGGGAATTCATCCAAACACATAGAATCCATGCAAGCCTCGGTTTAAATCATTTTAATGTATCATTGATGACGTCGGTGCGACTAGATGAGAGCATCGAAAATGTTCAGAGAAATGATTTAGTACTGCTTTGTATTTATGCAGGCAGAAGATTATTTTACGACGGTTTTTACAACCTGAGATAATAAAATTTCCCACATTATACTTTAAATGATTTATTCAAGTGATTTTGTTTGTTTGCTATGATACCAAAAATTATGAGCGTTTTAAAAACTGCTTATCAAAGAAAAAATGTTATTCATATATAAAGCCACTAAATGTTCACATGCTTTCATTTGAATGGCTTTAGCATAATAGTAGAGTTTTTGACGTACAATTTTAATCAATGGTACACATTTTGGCTAACAGAAGCACATTTTACCAATAAAACTATTCCAAAGATTCAATAATTTTGCCCTCTGAACTTACATTAATCGTTCTATTCGCCAAAATTATTATTTACGAGGGTGGGGTGAAAAGTTTCCGGCCTGACCAAGAGATGGCGCCACTAGGTCTACTTTTGCAGCGGCGTCCTACAGTACCATTCCTTTCAAGCTTGTATGCACAGTTTCAGCCCAATCGCTAAGTTAGTTTGCGTTTGAGAGCATAGTGCGCGAGACGCTTCCGTTTTTGCCTTCTTTGGAGTTGGTTCCCCTTTTCCAACCCACTGTTTTCACTGTTCTTTATTTTGAGGAGTGTAGTAGTGGACCTAAGTCTCATCAACAGCTACGAATCGACGCAAAAATTCGTTTGGATTACGCCTATACAACGACAAATTGTCGGTAGAAATTTTTTTTCGAATCAGTTTTTGGTCACGCGTTAGCAAACGCGGCAGCCACCTTGCACACAGTTTTTCCATACTCAAATGGTTGTGCAATATATTTTGCACACGTTCAGTTGGCATCCCACAGGTCTCAGCTATCTCATGCACTTTCAACCTGCAGACTTCCAACAATATTTGATGGATTTTCTCAATCATTTCTGAAGCTGTGACCTCAACGGGCCGTCCTGAGCGAGGTTCGTCAGAGGTGCTCACACGACCCATTTTAAATTCAGAAACCCACTGCTGAGTAGTTGAATATGATCGGGAGGAGTCCTCTGTGTTGAATCCATCTCTTCTTTTATTTGTTTCGGTGTAAAACCATTCAAATAGAAGTTTTTGATAACAGCACGTTTTTCCAATTTTTCCATTTTCACGAAATCAACGGAAGCGTCTCGCGCACTGTGCTCTCAAACGCAAACTAACGTAGCGATTGGGCTGAAACTGTGCATACAAGCTTGAAAGGAATGGTACTGTAGGACGCCGCTGCAAAAGTAGACCTAGTGGCGCCATCTCTTGGTCAGGCCGGAAACTTTTCACCCCACCCTCGTAATATTCGATCGGTAGAAAAAAACTCTTAAGGGGGGAAGTTCATGTAAAAATTTCATAAAATCGATTTTTTTTCAAAGCTTCTTTTAAATTGAATTTTTTGTTTTTTTTTAGTGTTACAGGTTTATCCTTCCCGTTAATATGTTATAAAAAGAAAACAATGTAATTTTTTGTTTCAAATCAATGGATAATGTGTGATAAATGGAACACTTTTGGACCTCGCCTCGGAGACGACAGACGAAAAATTATCCTGAGCCGCCATTTTGGAAGGGAAACATTTTTTTTTTGATACTTTAGAAAGGTTAAATAAAGATATGTTAAAAATCTAAAACAATAAAATTATTTTGTCACCTTCTAAAACATTTATAAAATATGACTAATTTTGAGGCGTTTACATGGACTTTCCTCCTTAATCAATGATTTTTTGAAATGCTCTAAAACCTTCACGGATTCTATTTAAATTTATTGGCCACCATACTGTGCTTTTGAATTAAAAACTGCGAGCGTATTCGAGAAGAGAGCGTACGATTGTAGTGTATAACGATCTTGTAGCCTACAAGTTTAATGGTTCCTGGCTAAGTAAAATTCTGGCAAGTCCGAATTTCTGCAACTGGTCAACAGCGTGGCTTAAGTCATAGTAGACTGCGTTTATTAGTAACTTTTATCACACAGAGCGCCTAAGACCATACCAGTCAATTTCGTGGTAGTTGCGTGACCTACCAAAAATATCTTTGCGAAAATCATACATTTCGATCATTTGCAACCTTATCTTTGTTTGAATCAAATATATGCAAGGTTTATAATCATATTGAATTGGAAAAAAAATATTTCAATTTTTTAACTGCACGTTCTTAGCCAAATTTAGAGTACAAATAATAATAAATAAAAATTTAAAATCTCGCAGCTTTACTATTTTGATCTGCTAGCTCTTATCGGTTTTATTTTTAATATTTATTGTCTTTTACAATTTTTAACTTACACGCTAATAATATCACCCAGCTTGTAGACAAACTGGGATCGTCTTGGTAACAACTACGAAGCATATAAGAGTACACCAAGAGTCGTGGATAACCAAAAAAGTTATGGATCTCTCGAAAAAGAAGCGGAAAGCTTACAAAATATACATGGCAGATCAAAATTCCGCAGTTAAGAAGCAGAGCTACACAGTGTTAAAAAGGGAGTCGAGTCGACTGATAAAGGAAGCTAAACGGGAATTTTGCTCGAAAAAGTTTGAAGCATCGGCTGGAAGTAGTCGAAAATACTGGAGAGTTATTAATGAACTAATGCAAGCAGGTAAAAATGTAAACCAGCAGGCAACATGTATTAATGAATTATCCATAAATGGATTATTAATCTCAACTCCTGAATTTATCGCAGAAGAATTGAATGATTATTTTGCAACAATTCCACAGTGTTTTCGAGCAAAGTGATAGTACGATTCCTGAGAGTTATGCTAGTATTCATTTAAGACCTACAGTGCCAAGTGAAGTAATGGAAATTATAGAAAAACTAAAAACCAAAGTTTCTCCAGGTGTCGACAATTTAGCATCCGAAGACGTCAAAATGCTTAAAAATGAAATAGCGGAGATTCTAAAACTTTTATGATGAAATAAGTATCTTTTAAGCTTTGTTTTGTTACAAAAATAAACAAAATTAACCTGGTCGTAATTATTTAAACTGAGTTGAAGTGTCTACTTCCGGTTTCACACAGGAAAAAAAATTGTTTTTCAAATCTAATTTCAAAATTAAAAAGAACAGCTAATTTTCTATACCAATCAGTATGTTTAATGTTTTTTAGATTTTGTTTTGAATCCCAGAATCCGCTTCCAAAAAAACCTTTCATTAATTATGTCAAATCTTCAGAAGCCCATAACTCGGCAACTAAACCTCATAGAAACAAAGGCGTGTGCATCCACGTTTGTATCTTCTAGAAGTAACATTATGCACAATATGAACGAAATCTAGAACCTCGACTTTTTTTCGTTGTCCGCTTCACGTGAAATGCCCCATAACTTAGGTTATGAAGTGTAATTAAAATTGATAATAATTGTATCTTCACTTATACCCATTTTCAATTGTCTGGGAAGGACTAGGACGATATGTTTGATGATACGTTGATGCACACGGACCGTGCATACTGATTGAGTGATGGAAAGAGTGGAAGGAAGGAGGGGAAAAAATAGTTACTTATATTCTACCTTACCTATAAATCTTATACCCAGTTATAACTAACTTAGACTAAATAGACTTAAATCTTATTCTGGATCTTTAATTTAGCCCCTCCTGTTTGCAAAGCGAAAAGCGCATCCAAGAGCTGCCGATTAGACTCTATCTTCGCGGCCACCTGTACCCCCAAGTGTCCAGATCAGTTCGTTCTCATGTCCGTCTGGTTGTCCGTAAATGCTTGTCGTGAATTTCACAACCGAGTCCTTAAGTGGTTTCAGTCCCGACTCCTGATACAGAAGAAGATTAAAACCTGTCATTGCAGAAACGTAGGACTCTTCTATCGAATGATTTATAGTCGTAATTATAAATTGTTTCAATATGATCCAAACTTACTAGCTTTAAATACCAAATATTTTATTTTAAATACCAATTTGTCCATTAGAAGCTAGATATATTTCAATTTTTAACAGATATCGATATTTTTAGTGTTTTAGTCGTCTGTTCATCGCAGTTTTCACACGTTTAGGCTTTCGTATGCATCTAGTCTTCATACCTGCTGTACCTCCTTGATCACCTCCGCATTGTCCCATATAATGTTGTGCTCCTCCGCCTGGATGTGTTTCGCTACTGCGGATCGCACTAAAGTTGGATAAGTGTTCTTTTTTTAAATGAGCATAGCCGTTTTGTTTGATCGATTTATACTTTATTGCATTCCGGGCAAGAAGTTCTGGAAATTCCACATTTCTCTTTTTTGTCCCTGCTGTGACATAGTTTAGAACCTAATTTGTCAGGCTACTGGTCGAAACTGTCTTAATATCAAAGCGTCCAAGCTATTGGAACTTTAATGGCTGTTTTTGTTTTATATTTATATATATTTCATATTTTGTCCGTCCTTTTTTTTATAAGATTTCCAATAATTTTCTCGTCAAATATTTTTTCTTGCTGTATCGTCAATATATTTAGCCTTTCAGTCAAACCTTTATGATCCATGGGCACTGATAATAGCCAAGTAATCATCGAGTTGTATGGCGTTTTTTTGTGGAATGTCAATGATCAGACGTGAATGACATTGTTCTCTGGATGTGCGTGACATGTTAAACTCAATATGATCTTCTATTCTGATGATCATCAAATCCAAGAAGGGTATTCTCTCGTTGTTTTTGAAAATTGGATATCTTTATGTGCTTTAATCAGCTTTTCGAAAGTTTCTGTCAAAGCATATTTTTTTACGCTAGGCATAATGTTCTCTACATACCTCATCCATAAACGGAGAGGAAATACTTCTTCATGAAGTTTCTTTTATTTACTCATAAGTGATCATAAAGGATTTCCCATGGCTATACCATTAATAGGCTTGAAGTACTTCCCTCTGAAAGTAAAGTAGCTTTCACTCATGCAAATCGAGGCAAGTTTGATATAGTCTGTAGCCCTCTTTATCTCCTCTGATGAGCTATTCTTCTCTAATAGCCAGTCCACAAAAAACGCAAGTGCTTATTTTACCGGCACGCTTGAGAACAGGGTCTTGACACCAAATGATACTGTTGGCAACGCCACAACGATTAACACGAGTTGGGGAAGCTGGTACTGTGAAGGTGCGCGCCACTTGGTTGTTGACCGCCGCGCTAAGCACTTGTAATCGACGGTCCTGATTTTGAATTAAAGTAGTTATAGCTAGTTTTGTTACTCGATTAATTAAGAATAAAGAGAGAGATTTGAACAGAATAATTGTATTTGGTAAAGAGCCCACAGATACCATTAGCTCATCTTCTTCTATTATTGTTACTCTTCCTTTAATTCTGTGCAACGCTGAGTTCGGGACTCGGAGCTTATTGACTTCTTCAATAGCCGCTTTGCACTCTTTCAAAATTCTTTCCACTCGTTTGATAGAGTCTGGTAAAGCATATTTCCTTAGCGCATGGTAGTCCCCATTGTCAAGCTTTTCCATTATTAATCGGCCATATTCTTCTTTGTCCATTATGACTGCAGCGTTTCTTTTACCTTCTTTAGCATAAAAGATCGGTTTGGTAGCCAATTCTTTAAGCATCAGCGTTCCTCCTCTTTCTGATAAGTTTAACCACACTGCCTCTAACCTGTGCTTTCTCCTTTCCGGGAAGGTCTTTTACCACTGCTTCGATATCTCTTACCAAGCCTTCTGTTGTGAATGTTGTTTCTTTAACAGGAAAATTTAGAACTTGGTTAAGCAAATGAAATTGAATTGGACCGTGGACTTGTTCACCAAATAGTTTTGGATAGTCTCTACGTAATTTTTTTCTACGGTATCTTTTCTTATCGTCAACTCTTTCAGTCTCCTTGTGAGAATCTTCCTCTTTCTATCTTTATAACATTTGCTAACATTTGCTTTACACAAATGAGAGGTTGGTAGCTTAGCTCGCTAACGCGCCAGTACGAAGCAACGATTTACTGCTCGCGGGTTCGAATTCCGCCTGGTTCATGGTTGTATTTGTTCGTCTGGAGTTGTCTTAACAGTCGGCGACTGGGCATAATACCAGCGCTCCATTGATCAGTATCACATTATAGCTTTAAGTGCTAACTAAGGCATAAATAACACTAGCGCTTCTAATAAGAAAAAAATGTGGCACTCAAAAAATAAAGAATAATGGAATAATTGATATCGGCTTCTCCCATATGTGTCTCCTTACCGCCATAGCTAACCATTCGCTTCAAAAGGTAATCTCCTGAGCTTCGGCATTGTCAAAAATAAAAATACTTATTGCAAGTTCAATATTTATCAGAGGTCAAACCATATTGCTTTGGCACGTGTAAATATTTTTTTTACTTGTTTTTTCTTTTTTTTCACTACCTTCAAAGTAAGCCACGCTTTTGATATGAAGGGAGGGAGAGTTTTTGCGTGCCAACGACATGCGATATTCTCAAGCGGTCCCCCATCTATATAGTAACCGCGCTCAGCACTGCTTAACTTCGGTGATCGTACGAGAACCGATTGATGCCAGATTTATGTCAAGATTTCCTTGCAAGTATACCTAATTTTACTCAGTACAAGTTCAATATCAGTTCTTTGAAATGAATAAATTCCTTTTTTTCGACTGAGTAAATATTTCTTTGCCGCAGAATCATTACCAGTTTTCTTTGATAATGTGATCATTTTGCCTCAACAAATAGTAGTATTTTTCTGAGTGTATAATAAGGTGCTTTAAAAAAATGAGATAAAACGTAGCCATATTATTTCTTCCACTGCAGCATTACAAAGTAATATGAGACCATTCAATCTTTTTTTAGGCCTAGAAACATTCTAATTAAAAAACTATCGTTCTTGTTTTTTTTTACTTTAGTAAATTAGAGATCTAGCTAATGAGATGTATCTTATGCTGACAATAAGCTTAACATAAATTAGACGTTATATTCTTTTTTGGCTTCAATTTCAGTTCATTCATTCATTTTTAAGAGACGACTTATAACTGGTAAGAAGCGATAAATTCAAATAACTAATAGGATGATCCAATCATTACTACAAAAAAATAATTAAATAAGCTTTTGGTAGACAATCTTTCCATTCAACCCATTTCGACGAGACGGATGCGAAAACAACTGGACCAATGGATGCCCACAAAACACTTTAGTCGGCCACTTAATAAATCATATCCGAGTTGAAGCGTGTGGTGTCATTCATCATCATCATCATCACGCTGCACTGATCGCTGGGGTTCGAATAACTTGCAAACCTTCTTTTAGATCTCTTCAATCACCTACCTTGCCGATTTAATTCACTACTCGGCACTAAGTCAACACATTTCAATTTTGCGAAACTTAACGACGTATGGCACTAAGTATGGTAATTGTTGACCGGTTACATTATGATGATTCTTTCCACTTTTCATCGCCAGATCGGCTTCGATTCGGCTTCAACTGCAGCGATTTTCATGAAAATCCACTTAAGAACGGACATTTCTGAAGCAGAGAGAGAAGCGAGGTGGAAGGTACGTCTATACATTTGTGAATGGAAGCACGGACCAGTGAATGAATGATAAATGAATATTTCAAATTGAAAAAGACATGTTTCTGACATACTTACTTTGGTAGGATCAGTATGCAAGAGTTCTTTTCGTTTTGTACAGATTTTGTTTCATATGCGAGTAAGATTTGCGATGAGATTCCATGCAAGAATCGTATTTGCATACGATTCACAAAGTGGTTGCAGTTATGTTGATGATTGCGACGTCCGTACAGATGACGTTGATGGTAGTGGGTAAAAAGTGTTATAATGAAGACAGTAAGTGCAGAACAATAAGTCGTTCAAATGATGTGTTGGATCGTAGTTCAAATTTACTTTGCGAAGAATCCGATGCTCTAGTTATTTTTTTCAAATAGAAACAAGACCACGCATTTTTCACGCTGCCTACTGCGCTGTAGCATAATCTTTCACACGGTCAAATTATTCTCAATTTCAATTTGTGGCGGAACATATAAAATATTTTTATTAAATGAAGCAACATCGATTTGTTAAATATGTCACTAATTCCACAAATAATATATATATATATATATATATATATATATATATATATATATATATATATTTATATATATATATATATATATAATAAATAAGCAAATAAGTCACTAATTCCACAGACTGCAAGCTGAGGTTACGGCCTGGTGTTACATTTCTGGAATATACCCTAAAATGAAGCTGAAGAAATTTTTCGCATATTCATGGTTCGATACTTTTTTGCAACAAAGTAAACGCGTATTTGTTGCATTTTCGAAATACTCACTTTCGGTTGGATACATTTTTTGTAGCTTGAGTAGCCTAGTACGAGAACTGGTGTTGGGTCCCTGGTTCGCATTCAGGTTCAGGCGATGGACCGCGCATCGAGCTATGAGCTCATCTGGCTCTGAATAGGTACCTGAGTTAATCAAGGGTAAAGTGAGTGGTGGAACTAATCACTCCACACTCGTATTCACATTGATTGTAAATTTGTGATGAAACTCTCTCTACCAACTTTAACACCTAGACCCAATAACGGCTGTCATGATATTACTTTACTTTTACATTCTTTTCTCAGTTTATGTCCGGAAGCTCAGAAGTTAGCATAGCGGGCTCTGCGAACATTTGCGAGTGACAAATTTTATGATGAAACGTTATTCTTGTTACAAAAATAATAAATACAAGATAGGAGGATACAGGTTACGTATTTCAATACAAATTCTAGCCTGAGATAGTTTGTTAATGTCTATATCTTGCATTAGTTCATTTAAAAAACGGTGGCGTGTTAGTTGGTGTTCATGAGTTTCTTCAAGCAACGCTATGTAGAGATTTCTCTCTTCCTCAAAGTGAATGTGACATTGTTCGGGTTACCTCTGGTTCCTCCAAAATTTCTTCCCATTGATCTTCAGTATACATGTATACCTCGCAATTTCTCAGTGTCAGTTTATGGTGAATTTTTCGATGAACTATCACGCTGCCTCAACAATAGGGTAGCTATTCGTTTTTTATTCGTGGGAATTTCAACTTACCTAACCTAGTATGGAATCATAATTTTTCTTTTCTAATCTCATCCAACATTTCTTTAGTAACCTCACGCATCAACTCTGTTCCAAATATAAACAATAAATACTAAATTTCATCCTATCTAATAGTCCCCCTCATAATATCAATGTTCCTACTGCTCCCGTTCTCTATGTCCAAGCTGTCTTACATCACCCTCGTCTCTCAGTCGCACTTCATGTTGATCTTCTCGAGCTGGAAGCTTTAACAAGCATAAAGCGGATTTAGCTGGTATGACGACTGAAATGAAGTTATTTAACCCGTTCTCTTTTTCTCGCAGACTCACTGTTAATGAGCTTTTTATCAAATTTTGCAGCTTCCTCTCCAAGTTTATGTCCCGCATTCTTCCTTCCAGCCATTCTCGCAAGCCCAATGACGCTCCTTGGTTTTGACGTCATAAAGCGTCTGGCCTTACGGTTCGAGCTAGATTTAGAATCACAGGCTTTCACGATAACTTCTTCGAGTTTTTGAGGCTACGTTTTAATGCCGAAATTGCCACCAAACCGGCTATTGGCGATAATTTTGCAAGCAATGAGTCCTCTATCTGTTCAACAAAAAACTCTTGTGGTTTTATGTCTGCTCCCTAAAAAAATACCCATCGTTTTCTCAATTGCACGTTCCTTGATACCGCTACTGCTTTTAATCCACGATAAATTTGCGACCTCTTTGCAAAATATTTTTCTTTCTTCTTTTCCCAATGCAATCCAATCTCACCTTGTGAAGTTCCCGATTTTCACACCAATCTACGCGTTAGGATCTTCGACTGACGAGCGCATGAAAGCACACGAGAGGCAAGATTGATCCGGCGACAACACCAAATTGGACTATTAGAAGCTGTTGAAGGAACGTCTAGTTTAGTGTATCACCCTAGAATTGATGACTCGGTCTAAGTAAAAAAAAATTTACTACCAGGGCGGGTCATTAATTTCACGGAATGAGTAGGTAGGTCATTAATGAGGATAGTTTAATTAAACGTTATGAGTTTAGAGACTGATTATAAGCTAAAATAGCCATTTTTATTTCAAATGTACCATTAGTTTTTCAACTATCGTGTACCAAGCAACTCAATCTGTAAGAAAGTGTAAAATATGGAGTAAATCGAGTACAGCGCTGTTATAAAGATCCTTGCTAGTGAAAAAAAGTCTGCTCGAACCAAAATGGGAGAGAAGGCATCCGTTTGAGGGGAGTCTTTCCAGTCAAAAACATGATTTACAAAAAGCAGTCTATTTAAACAAGGAAAGGACTCATTTGAAGACGATTTACGACCAGGAACGCTAATCGAAATTGCCACTCCGGAAATTGTTCAAAAAGTTGAAACATTTATCAGATATTGGAAGTTGCTAGACCAGGGGTCTCCAACCCGGGAGCCATAGAGCCACATGTGACTCTCTGAACGATTCCGAGTGGCTCTTCGAACGACTCACCCTTGATTTTTTTTTTCGAATTTAACAGCTTCAGAAAATGAAATATGATAATAAATGCGAAAAAGTTGAACTTGAAATCGTTGATTGAATTAAGAATTGAAGTTTAACAGTATCGAAAAAATGCATGCTTCATACACACATATAAATAACCCAAGAAATTCATTCTATTATTCTTTCGTTGTTTACTTATTATATTTTAATTTCCCATTTTTTTCCTATTTTGAATGAAGATTTTGATATTTGCTTTATCGAAGATAAAAACAACGATAAAATTCGTTTCGTTAAATACCTTGATATTTTGATTGATGAATTTGAAACGCGTTTCTTTGATTTAAAAAACCATGATCTTGCATTCAAATTTCTCAAAAGTCCATTCGATTTCGATTTAGCAAAAATTACAGAACTATCGGAAATTTTTATAGTTAAAAAGTCACATCTTGAATTTGATATTGGGTTAATTGCACAAGAAAGTCATTTGAAAAATTTAACGTACATTGAAATGTGGAAACGGTTAATTTCAGAAAATTCATTTTTAGTTTTGAATGATGTTGTGCCAAAATATGTATGCATGTTTAGCTCTAAATATGTATGTGAATATACATTTTCAAGTCTTGCACGCCGTAAGTCAACATATCGTACTATGATATCTCAGAAGAGCTTGGAATCAGAATTTCGTTGTGAATTGTACAAGACAGAACCACATTTTTAAAAAATGGCTAAATCCAAAGAATGTCAACCATCGCATTAAAACATTGAATAAAACAAAATAAAGAAGAAATCCTATAAACGTAATTTATAGCTATAAAAAATATGATTTTTTTTCAACAAACGGAAGTGGCTCCTTGAAAGAATTCGGAGCCACTAAATTGGCTCTTCCAAAAAAAACGTTGGAGACCCCTGTGCTAGACCAAAGAAGAAAAAACTTGCTGAAATGGTTAGAATATCAGATACAACAATTTTAAATATTCTTGACGATCATTTTGTCAGCGCAAGGTGAGTCCCGAAAATGCTCATGCCGCCTGGAGTACTGTCGCGCGTTTTGGACTTTTGTATTGAATACGAGGATGCAGTATTGAGTTGAATCGTTACTAGCGACGAGACTTGGATTCGTCATTTGAGCCTCAGTCCAAACAAAACTCTTGGCAGTGCGACAAATAGGCACACTACCATCCAATAAGTTTAAAAAGTCACAGTCTGCGGAAAAAGTCACGGTTACCTCTTTTTTTGGAACTTAGAAGAGATCCTGTAGATTGACTTTAAAAACGTTTCATTTTCAACGAAAAAGCCGAGGAAAGTTAACTAAAGAAATCCTCCTTCTTCACAGCAACTCGCCTGTGCACAAGAGTCGTTTTTCGTTGGCTGCTCTGCATAAGGTGGGCTTCGATATTTAAGATCACCCACCCTACAACCCTGATCAGGTTCCCAGTGATTATTTTTTTCTCAAATTTGAAAAAGGAATCACATGGGAAGAATGTTTAAACGACGAAGTGAAGGTCGCAGTTTCGGCTTACTTTTCATAAGTCACACATGAGCTGCCCCTCTTCTTTCTTTATTAATAAACCCTACACAAATAGGGCTTTGTTTTTTATATTTCTTAACATTTCAATATTTTTGTCTTCATTTAGAACATAAAGGATATTTTACTTGAGTTTATTTAAGTATTTTGTTGACTAAATAGAGATCAAAGCACAACGTTTTGTACTTGAATTAAGATGGAAAAATCTTATAGTTATTCAGTCTTGATAATAAGCATGGAACACGAAAAAAACCTAATTTACTTTCTTAAAAACAACATTAGTGTTATACACAAAGGTAGCAAGTAACCTTGTTACTCAATACTAAAATCCCTGAAGATGGCATACTAGACGTATTACATACCTTCTCCTTCTCTGGCTTCTTTTTCGGAGACGGCGACAGGACCTTAGCCTCTTCTTCAGAAGCTAATCTATTAAACTTTCGTGCTGCCTCCTTCACACTAATCGAATTTTCAGAATCTTTTCCGTTATCACTAGTCACATTTCCACTTGCATCTTTCGCTTCACAGTTTTCTTTATTTTCGTCTATCGAACTCTCACGCGACATGGCACGTTCGACACTTTGCCGTTTTCGCGGCGGAGCGGATGGCGGAGTTTGCGAATCTTCCGTAACCGGCACTGATTCCGCACTCGAGGAATTAAAACGATTCGGATCAATTTTACTCACTGCCACTTGAAACTCATTAATGCATTCTTTGTAGTTTTGCTTTGTTCCGGATTCAAGCATTGGCACTTTAAACTGCTGCATCGGAGAAACTTGTGGCGGAGGTTTATAGGGAGGTGGCTGTCGCAATGGAGATCCTTCAGGTTCGAAATTAAGTGACGTGCCGCCAGGACTCATTGGAGTGGTAGCAGCCGATGATTCAAGCAAATCTTCAGATGGACATTCGTTGATATATTTCTTGCGTAAAATCAAATACTTCTGATTGTTTTCGTTTTTAATTGTCGCCAAAATATTTACATAAGTTTTAAACTGCTTTCGTGCTTCGTCTGCAACCATACAATTAGAAAAACAAAGTAAATTCACATGCAACAAGTGGTTATTTATGGCGATGAGCAATCAAAACACAGATATATTCGCACAAATAGATGATTTCATACTCACTTTGAGTGTCTGGATTTGTGAGAAAACGCTTGAAGTGCTTAACGAGAGCGTGGTTGGTAACTTTATACCCATTTTCGAGCATAAATCGTCGAATTTCCGATAACGATAATTCGCCAGGCCCATCCATCGTATTTATCTTGACACTTGATAACTGACAGCTTAAGTCGGTTGTCAGTTTCTTCGAATGTTGTGTTTTTGTATCAGATGCTGACGGCTGGCTTCATTCGCCGTGAATCTACCTGAAAGGAAATTTTGCGCGGGGAAAATATTTGAATATTGGATGAGTAGATAGATGCATGGAAATTATTCTTTTGGTATTTTCTTCTGCTGTTTGTATGATGTTGACTGCAGACATTAACAGGAGAGTCCTGGAGAACTTGCGAAGGGAACTTCATTAGTGTTTTATTTGAATAACTGGATAGAGTTTAAAACTAATAATTTAATCTCAAAATATAATGAAATGCAGTATAAATTAGTGTAAATTTAGGAAAATTTGTGTAAAAGGCTAGGTTTTTAACATTGATGAGAGCTAAGTTTTTTTTTTCCAAAATTTTATTCGATATGATAATTATCCACCCCATTGAATGATGAATCATATTGATAACATTGATTCAAATCTTTTTATTGAAAGTATTGAATTATAGTTTAATCAAATATAAAAACAATCTTGCCCATGTGAGTGGACAGATTAGCTTTAAGAGCTCTAAGCCATCTAATTCGGAATCAATTAGTAAAATTGACATCGTAACAGAATGGTACGAATTGCAAATGATGATGCACTTGAAATATTGTTGAATCAGTTATTGACTATAATAATAAAGAATTCACATTGACTACACTACTAAATGAATGAAATAATTATGACCAGGAGAGATTAATTATGAAAAACAAAAGGTAAAGGTGTAGTTTTAGGGTCCATCCGCGGAGGGGGTGGGGGGTTACTTTGTTTGATTCAGGGGGGTGTTCATATAACATCTCCATAAAATTTTGGCGGCGGTCACCCCCTGAGAAAAAGTTACAGCCCCCTAAAGTACGCGTATTTGAGGGAAAAAGGAGTTGAATGAAATGGGGTGGGAGACCCGGAGGGGGTGGGGGGCTTGGTCATCAACTTGGATGTTGTTAGGGGGACTACCCACAGTACTCGCAAACAGTTGCCTGCTCCCTCCGGGGGTGGACTCTTAAACTACACGTTTTTTACATACGATCTTGCACATTATGCATCTCTCATATTTCAGACCCTGCACGACACTACCCCACACGGCACTAAACCACCCCGCACGGCACTAAACCACTCCGCACCCCGCAAGGGGGTGTGAAAGGTGGGCGTGGCGGGGTGGTGCTGGGGGTTGGGGGGCGTTGCGGGGTGGTTTAGTGCCGTGTGGGATAGTGTCGTGCAGGGTCTAAAATATGAGAGATGCATAATGTGCAAGATCGTACGTAAAAAAGTTGAAAATACGCATACTTTAGGGGGCTGTAATTTTTTCTCAGGGGTGACCGCCAAAATTTTTTTATGGCGTGTTATATGAACACCCTCCTAAATCAAGCAAAATAGCCCCCCACCCCCTCCGGGTCTCCCACCCCATTTCATTTAACTCCTTTTTCCCTCAAATACGCGTACTTTAGGGGGCTGTAACTTTTTCTCAGGGGGTGACCGCCGCCAAAATTTTATGGGGATGTTATACGAACACCCCCTTGAATCAAACAAAGTAACCCCCCACCCCCTCCGCGGATGGACCCTAAAACTACACCTTTACCGAAATATTAAAGTGGAAAGTTGCCATTTTTTAGCAGAGCAAGACAGACAATTTTTTTTCGAAGATATAAAATATTGAACCTTGGAAATGGTCACCATCATAGTCTAAAGGCCTTTGCTCACGTGATGGTGAACAATAAATACCTCACGCACAGAAGTTTCTATCTCCCTCATCGAAAAAATTTCATTATCTCGTTTCTAAATTTTCGCGGCTGGAGAATTATCGTTTCCATCTGAAGTATCCATCGCACGGAAGAGATTACACTCGGACAGCCAAATATAGGGAGAATATGCTGAATGAGACGAGGTTTCCTATTTAGGGGATACCTGGTAAGTGCCATTGTATGTAGTCGTGTATTGTCTCGGAGAAACAGGACTCCTCTCTTGTTTACGGACGCTGCATGCTTACGTAATGATCCCTGATTTTTGCTAAGAGTACACCTAAGCCGTAACAGTTTGGCCAGGTCCCAATGATTGATACCACAGGATGTCTATGCAATACCACCACACGTAACAAGTTCTACTCGTGGTAAACGCTTGATTTCGGGATAGTTCCAGGGAGGATCACCTGGCGAAAACCACTAAAAAAAACAAATCTTCGTCATCTACAATTTATTTTTCATCACACGTAGCTACTTAATTCAAACATGCCTTCCATTTGCTGCCTAACAACAGTGAAGTACAGGGCTCTACTCGTTGCATCTTGTTGTTTCCTGTTAGTTTATGAGGAAGCTACTGACCAAGCTGTCGTTTTTATCCCATACATCGCAGATGACCACTAATGGTGCTATTTTCAACCTGGAACTTCACACTGAATAAGGCCAAAATATGACGGGGATTATCCAAGACACCACTCCAGGATGTTCATGGCTTCAGCTTCAAGGTGGGGCAAATCACTGTTGAGCTGTAAATTCTGACACAATTTCGTCTTCAACATAACTTGCGGGCATGATGACATATTTTGTCATTTATAGTTTGAATAATAGTAATAGAGAGTACACCTTTCTAGTAGTATACCCACCTTATAATAGTAATAGAGAGTACACCTTTCAAATTTTCCCACAAGACTGAATACATTTAAATGATACTCAAGATTTTAATGACTTCAGATAAGTGCCTTCAGAAAAGCACATGGATTCCAAAAAATGATCTGCTGTTCAAGAATAATGAGGTATATATAGTAAATGAGTCATCCCCGAATACACACTTCCGATGCAACCACCCAGGGGTTTTCTCAGGAATTTTTCATGTGGGGTGTGTTCAGAATTTTAGGAGGGGTGTCCCTTTGGAACAAAGGACACAAAGGTGCCTTTGTGTAGGAAAATTGTCCGTGTTAGGGGGGGTGTATGCACTTTCCAGGGGGGTATTAGGGAGGTGTTAGGGGGGTGTAGGAAAATCTCTGCCAATGGCTTGTCCACTTTGAAGTCACTCTTCATTTAATTAAGGGTCACCACAATAATCGATCATACGTCGATTTTGGCTTCGGCCTCAAATTGGCAGCACTTCTTCACCTTTTTGAATGGTTCAGCAAAGAAGGCTTAAATAGCCGATGTAATGGCCACCAAACTGATTAAATAGTGTCAAATGTAGCTTAAACATAAAAATGTAGCAACAAATGTAGCGACATCTCCGAAAAATCTTGATCCACCTATTTGGAGTTGAACATCACTGCTGACAAGAGCAACGTTGAAGAACTCCGCACATCACTGCAATCAGTCTGCCAAAACTTACCCATCCAAGCCTAAGTACCTCGGAGGCCTCTTGCCCAAGCCTCCTGGAGTAAAAGGTATTGCTACTTAAGGTATTCTCCAGAAAATTGGGTTACCTACCAATTATGCCAAGTATTTGCATATTCGTGCGGAGAACTCTCTGACAAATATTAGGCTCGTCTTTCAAGAATTTAGCCGAACTATTTCTCCAGGCGGTTTCTAACGAAATGGTTCCAGCTGCCATGTAGTCACACAATCGGTTAAATTGACTTTGTTTGTGTGAAAACGAGTGAAATGGAGACATGAACGGAGACGCAACTTTTGGTTCCTATTCTTTTCTCTAAAGCTGGTCAAGATTTTTACTCAAAATCAGTTCCTCTTACTATTCTGCTTTTGGGCGACTTTTTTTTTGGTTATAATCACCTTACGGAGCATTATAATCGTGTAATTATTGAGCAAACGCCGAAATTGGAAAATTCAAATTCCTCCACTTGATTCATTCAAACAGGATAAACGCGAAGTATAAAACCGCAAACGCTTACTTTTCTTGTTGAAAAGGAAACATTTCAACCAAGTTCAACTATCAGTTATTTTAAATAGCTTCCTTATTTTCTTCTAAAATATTGCTAAATGCCTACTCAGGATCTTCAAACCACGTTAGTAGCAAAGCACAGTTACATTTTCTGAATTATAAAACCATGCATTGAACAAACCAATCAGCAAATCAGACCCTGCAACCAAAGATAGCAGCATATCTGGTTATTCCCAATCGGGAATTATGCCGCTACTTTTGATTCTATTTTTATTTTACGCTTTCAGGGAAAAACTCTAATCAAACATTTATGTAATGATTCATATCAGTCGATAGCAATTTTAATTGATTTTCGATCCCGATAATGTTCTTCGTCAAATTTGCAACACTATCAGTTTATATTATCAGATTCGACAGAAAACATGGTGCTAATAGTTTCATCGGTAAGATAGAAGTCAAACATTTTGCCTAGTGTGTTGTGCATGGCTTATGATTCATTCTATGCCAATGCGAGGCTGTGCTTGTAACATCACGTTCATTCTGAGATGTGCTTAGATTATTATGAATTTTATGAATAATTTCGTGAAGAATAATATTATTAGAAAAAAAATACGGAAATACAGAATGAAATACACTTTAACACCGGGGTTTTTAATAACGTGTGCGTTAAGTAAGCTATTTCTCGTCTGCTAAAAATCAAATAAGATGAATAATTGAAGTTCCTTAAAAAATAATACCATTTGTTATCCATTAACTCTATCTAAAGGCACTGCATGTTCCTAAGAATCCCATAATATAACGCAATGATCTATGATTTAATACCGCAATGATCTATGATTTAATCTATATTCTATACCATATTAATAACAGTGCTATGCTACTGATCCGGATTCCATTGAGCCGACCTCAAGTTTGAGTTCTTCTGAAATGCAAGTGCTATAGACTTTTTCGTATTGAGCCACCTCCTCACAGTCTAAGACTGTCAAGAGTATGAAAATAAATTTAGCAGAATTTCTTACACCTAGGGGCAAACGACTTTTCAACACACTATAGATCAGCGGCTTTGAGGCATATTTCAACTGGCCAGGTAACGAATTGACCGTCGGACATTAACAAAATTCCGGACCTCATTCACTTCGCAATCTTGACGGGAATACCTCCAAATTCCGCGAAATCAGAAGCAGCTTTGGATTTGCCCTCAGATTCTTTTCCTATCATCATTACTCCGAACAAAACACCGCAATTCGCTTTCGGTAATCGGACATATTCGAACAAAGCCAACTGGAATGCATTCAGACGACACCTCGCCAATTAAATTTTTTAAGAGAGCCACTCAAATCATGAAACAATGTCAATTTCATAGTTATTATTTTCAATGAGCTTGTCTTGAAGGCATTCGCCACCAGAACACCTAAAATTAAAATGCGTTTCTTACCTTGGACAATTACTTACTCTGCATCAATTAAAATCCTGGTACAAGAAAAAAGACTGACTCGAAGAAATTGGCAGCTGCGCATATCTCCCCAAACTAAAACACGACTGAACAAAACCTTCTAGTGAGCTCAGGCGCTATTCATTCTTTAAGAATTTCACACTCATTAAAAATACAACTGCACTCTCAGACCTACCATCAGAGTAGCCCCACTAAGAACTGCCAACGGACAATCGGCCAGAAGTGACTCAGAGAAAGTTATCGCCTTCACAGCTCATCTAGAACAGGTTTTCACTCCTTTTCCCGGGGCAACATGCGACTTTCCATTTAATATTATAGCTCAGGACTCACAATCAATCAAGACTTCAGCTAAGGAGGTGCAAGATATCATTATCCAGGAAGGTTAGCTAGTAAAGTACCCGGCCAGCATTAGGCTGCCAGTTTGGACCCATTAGAGCTGTCAAGTAACTGCCTCACCAAACTGAATCAGTACTAGCCACCAAAGCTAACTGTTGAAATTGCACTCAAAACAATTTTGGTTGAATTTTACCCTTATAATAGTAGGAAACTGGTTTCCTACTATTAAATATGTAAATTTACAAAAGTGCGTAAAAAGAATATTTTTAGTATGGAACATACTTTTACGGGAGCCTGTTTGAAAAAAACGACATAGAAAAACGACATAAAAAAGCGTTATCAGAAAGCGTTCCACGAACATTGGCTGTGTTGGTGTGTGCTTGGTTGCTATAAATAGCGTGTATGTATGTATATATGCGTAGATATATGTATGCTTATTTTATGTATGTATGGATATGTATGTGTGTGTGTACATATGTGTGTATGTATGTATATATGTGTATGTACATATATGTATATATGTATATATATATATGTACGTATATATATGTGTATATATATATATGTATGTGTATATGTGTGTATATATATGTGTATACGTATATATATGTAGCGCCAAGTTTTTTTTACGACCAAATCGTGTAATTTGACCCTAAAAATGATGCAATTTTATGGCTTTGACGCAAAGGTGAATAGCAAACTAGTAAATTTACACTCTTTTTGCTTCAATTTACAAAAAGCTGTGTATTATTCAGCTGATATGACGTAAAAGCAAAAAATGCACATCGAATGTGTAAAAAAATTTGTGATTCGTTATTTTAAACGAAAAAATGAATATATTTCTTATATCAAAGTATTAATTATAGACCCACTTTTTAGAGTGTGGTACGAACCAGAAAATTTGAGGCGTTTATTGTTTAGGGCCGGACAATCGCAGAGAGTGTGCTCGATGGTGTCCTCTTCTATTTCCCCTCCTTTTATCCAGGAAACAGATTCTAAAAAATTTTTGGAATTGATCTTATGCTATACTCAAACAGCTGTCACCGATCATGTTCTCTTGGCTTTCTAATCTCTTCAATGCTATATTCTGGATCGGATATTTTCGTGAAGCTTGGAAAACAGCCAAAATCATAATGATTTCCAAGCCTTTTAAAAAATTTTTTCTAGTGACCTATTGGGTGTCCTGTGTCTTCAAAGTTTTCGAGAAAGTTCTGTTGAGAAGGTTACTTCCGAAATTCCACAACATCAATTCGGTTGTCGAAGACATCACAGTAGCATTCATTGAACCGTGTCAGATATTAGAATAGTATTCGAATATAAGAATTATTGCTCAGCAGTCTTTCTAGAGGTCGCTCAAGCCGTCAACAAAGTTTGGCATAAAGTTTTGAGCTTCAAAATCAAATTAAAGCTTCTGAAAATCTTGCATGAAATACTCTTCTCGTACCTAATCGACTATACATTCCAGGTTAGATACAAAAATTATTCTTCACCTAAATATCGAGCGCATGCTGGTTTACTCCAAGGAAATGTTTTAGGACCTGTACTCCACATAATCTTCACAACTGATGTCCCAAAACGCGACAAATCAACTACAGCTACCTTTACGGATGACGGAAGTATGTCTAAACAACGTAACCAAACCTCAAAGTTACAAAGTGAAGTATCTATGAATACACATTAACAAGAGACTCAGCTGGAAACGTCACATTGACGCTACATTCAATCGACGATAATTGAAACTCAAATTCATTAACATTGAATGGATGCTCAATAACATGTCAAAAATTTACATCGACTCTAAAGTACTCGTCTACAAGTCCATCCTGAAGTCAAACTAGACCTATGGCTTAAGACTCTGAGGAACAGCTCGCCTATCAAACATCAATATTATTCAGATGACCCAGTTAAAAATAATTAGAGCTATCGCCGGAACACCTTGGTACTTCCGTAACGCTAATCTCCAAAAGGACCTGCAGATCGAGACGATTGCAAAGGAAATTAAGAGCCGCGTTGGAACATATATTAAAACTATTGCTCATAATCCCAACAAGCTGGCTAAAAGAATATTAGCTTATGGGAAATTCTAGCGATTGAAAAGAATTGACCCACTAGATTGTCCATCTCCAACGTAGAACAAACTTTTTGCAATCACTTTCTTTGGTTATCAGCCTCTCTTACTGTAATTCTAGAACGCGAATCTCAACTTTGCTCTCTCCCAACTAACAATTTGATGAACATTTTGGGCGTGGATACGTTTCCATTCCTAAGGTTGCGCCTACAAAGAAACCAATGTTTCGAATTAGCGACTTTGTGGTTACGTCGTAGGTTCGAATTTGGAGCAACGCCGTTCAGTAATGACAACGAAACAAAGTAGTCATTGTATGGAAAGGGTTACGTTGTAGTTACTTCCTTGTGACGGCATTACCGCGACACCGTTTCGTAATGGTTTCGAAACATTATGCCTAACGTGCGACTAAGAATATGACACTTATAGTCGCAATGACGTAACAGCAACGTAAAATCTTAGTCACAATTTTCAAAAAGTTTCGTAATCGCGACGTCACGTTTGGAAGTGTTTCAAATTTACAAGCAATCTTCTTGTCGATACCCAATATCTTTCTCTTTCACGCTCATAGCTATCTATAAGATATACGAAGAGTTTATACAAAATGATTATGTATGTGTTAAGTATTTATATGATGAAGACAATATTGTATTTCAGCATATGTTTAATAATTATTATAACATAGTGACTAAATATTCAGTTGAATCCTATGCAGATAAAACACGAACGATTCAAACGTTACTGCAAACATGGTGTTGATACTCCCTAAAACTACCAAGCGCTTGCGATTGTATCAGGCTTTAGCTAAAATAGGTCTTTTATATTTTTGAGAAAATATTCAAAATTTTTTTAAAAATTAAATTCCGCTCTATCAAACAGGTATAGCATGTTCAAACATGAAAATTCTGTGCTTATTACATCAAGCAAAGCTACTATTATGGATATTTTTAGCTTCAAAATAGTTTACAATTCTTAGCCGCCATGTTTGTCCAAATTTGTTCGCCATGATTGTTCTTTGAAAGAAATAATCCCAGTTGGTGCCTATACCGGCCATTTCAAGGCACTGTTGACACTTTGCGCCTTGGATGTTACCAAATGGTAATTTTGACTATATCGCACCTTCATAGTAGTTTTAAGAGGTCGTCGTTACTACCTAGTTTCTAATCTGAAAGGCGCTCGAAGCCCAAGACGAAACAGTTAGTTTAACATAAAGTTGGTCAATGCTTTTTGCGTTTGTTTTGTGCCTCTGTCAAGAGCTGGTTAAAAAAGTAGCTTTGGAAACTAACATAAGTGGGACAAGACTGTTGTTGTTTTAATGTTACTATCATAGCCCGCTCTCGATAGAAGCACGAAAGAATGCTACTACTGTAATGAAATTTAATTGAAAGCAAATCTGCACATTCATTTAAGTTTAAATATATAGCATGCAATATACTATGTAATTGGCAGCAGTTGCATATTATATTCAAAAGACTTTGAAAAATATTTGCAAAACTCTACGATACAAAGGATAAAACAAAACATGCAAAATATTTTTTTTTGTTAAACCCTCTTAATAATTTTGCCATCGCAGTCTTCTCTATCTTACTGTTCGTTTTTTACTCTGATTTGTTTTTAAACACATTACCCCATTCTGATCTCCGAAAGCAAACACTCTGATTTCTCAGGCGTCCGAAAGTGTAATTCACTTACTGTTGGTTTTTCACTAAGTCTCATTTCGGGAATACTGTTACTTAATAGTGCCCTCAAAGTAACATCGAACGGAAATGTGCCCATAGTGTGCCTACCAAAACGCCAAATAAACGCATTTTGTGACATTTGTGGTTAGTAGTGCGCGAAATTCCGTTAAGTATGTTTAAAGTTGTAGAGACCGTAGAAAAAAATGGTAAACAGTGCACTGTTGTCCCAGAAGCGTGGGAAAAGAAAAATGTTCTCTACTGGCCATCTCATATGAAATCCTGGGACATCGAAAAAGAGCGGAAAATGGCGGAGAGCATACCAAAAACCGATTGGCTTAAAATGCCATGTAAATTCAAAGCGATGGCCTCTACTTTTGCAGAATCAGTGGAGTTGGAAAAGCGTTTTGCTAGCTTCACTGACACAGAATCGGAAGAAAGGTAGCTGACAATTTACTAGTATATGCAGTATGTGCATATTTGTTCTTTTTTAACAGATTTCATCACGAAACACCTCGAAATGGCTGTCCATCGAATTCGCCTCAAGCTACGAATTATAACGTGCTTTTCGATCAAATCGCAGGAGCTGAGTTGGAAAATGTGGAAGGTGCAATCAATAACTTCGTTCTTGAAGAGACACCCGTCGAATTAACTGTTTTTCTTGAGGGCATTAGAGCAGACCTCACCGAAATTAAAAAAAGCGTTGCAGATATCAAAGTCAAACAGGCTGACTTTGATATTGCTTTGACTCAACTACACATTAAAGTTGACAAAGTGCTGAGCGATCAAATTTGCAGCAACCCCTCAAGAAATAAAATAACTATTATTTTAACGAGAGATTTTAGTTTCCCGCTCACCGACATGAGTGAAATATGCTCACTAGAGCAACAACTCTCTAAAGAGGACTTTAGAGATGAGATGGTATAGATTTCAATAAAAATACATATATTTATGTTTTTAAATTAACTTTGATAACTATCCTAGATGGCAAGGCTAGTCGTGATTTGTGGATCGACGAAAGTCGAAAATGGCGGGAAGGTGATTTACAAACTCACAGATTTCATGTTTTCACCAGAGCTTTTGAACAAATTTTCGTGGACTGGCATCTCAAAAGTTCAAAATGAGACCAAAACTTGCTTTCAAAAGCTTGTAAATATAGTGGAACTCATTTTTGACCTTATTTTACAAGCCGACTGTCGTCATTATAGGCAAAAAAATGATGAATATCTCAGAGATAAAATTCTCAAACACAGTTTGCAGTGGCTACATAGAAAAAGGTAATCGTAATAAAAACCTTAATAATATAATAGATCTATGCATATTTATTACAGAAAATCTTCAAACAAAGTTACTATTCTCGCAAACGATGAGATTCAGCATTAAATTTATAAAAATTTCTTAAGTTTATATAGTTTTTATACATTTTGTAAAGTGGAATATATTTTTAATTTAATTTTTAAGTTGTAATGTATGAATTAATGGAAAAAACACGATGCGTTCTTGATCGTTTATAGCTACAAGCTTACATTTTATTTCACTTATTCTATAGACGTCTGGCGAACTCAGTCTCTGTTCCCCTATATATATGCTTAGGTAGCTAGAGTTCAATGGCCTCGTAAAGAAAGGTTCTTTGTGTAAAATGCTTGAGCCAACAATTTTTAACTCATTTTCAAAATAAGCAGCGTGAATCATACATATTATTTGATTTTGCTTTGTCATAAACCATTTGTCATTATTTTTGTAAGTTAAAATCGTGCATGAATTTAACTCAACTTTTTTGAATGTTCTTTGATTTGCGCAATATTTTACTTCCCATTTCGCGATTGGGTAGTTTTGATTAGCTGTTGACTTTATTCGAAGAGTTGACAGTTCCGTGATTCTCTTTGCACATTGAGCTAATGGTCGGTTTCCTTGACGCAGCAGCGTTTTCATAAAACCTAAATAATTCTCAAATTTATATGAAGAAAAGTTTGGCAGAGGGCCAAAACGGATGACATCATCGACTAGATGGCAAAGGTTTTGAACATTACTTGTTATTGTGTGCTGACCATAAATTTTTGTATACAGTTTAATAAAATCTTCAATTAATATTTTGGCTATACTATGAAAGGAATTATACTCAATGCTCGAACAAATCCTAACCGCACAAAATAAAAGCAGGAAGTGCTCGTAAATTCGTTTTGGTAAATATTCTTTAAGAACAATAGGACCCACATACATTAAAAATGTTCGAAATTCGATACCTTTCCAGAACTTCATTGAATCAAGTGCTCTTACAGCGCGATGTATCTCAGAAGGCATATTACAATTACACCCAAGCAAAAGATTTGATACTGCTTTAATTTGATTTCCTGACCATTTAGATTCAAATGTATATTTTCCAGACGTCCAAATTATAAGAAGTTTTTTCATAACACCTAAATGCAGTAAATGTAAAGAGTCGGCTACAACAAAATCTTTGACCATGTCAATCGGAAGCCTCTCCAATGGTGTTATTTCTTTGTGATGCTCTTCGTCTTTTTGTCGTCTAAAATCTGCATCGGTCCTTTCCTTACAATTGATTCCTGGGAAACTCATAGTGAAATTTTTATATTCGCCAATAACTGTGCATTTGTTGCATCCGAAATAAGAGTTGAAGTTTACAATACCTTAGTAAAAATACCAAGTTGGAAATGTTTGTTTGCAAAAACGTATAATGAAACATACCTTTTATATATGCTCTGGCTGGGGAATCGCAAACAAAACATTTAGTTTTTACTGAAATTTTGTTTCCACAAACGGTCACTCCTTGTTTTAATATTGATGATAACTCATCAACAAAAGGGTTGAGAAATTCTTGAAGCGGAGGTTTAGCTTCGCCACAATAAACACCAATAACAATAAGTGGTAAGCTGACAACCTCTTCAATAGCACAAAGAATAGGCCAAAATTGCATTTTTGAGCTATTCGCGACGGGCAAACCATCGACATTAATGTGTAGGGATATACTCTGTGGATAATCAATTTGTGATAACAAATCTATCAAATTTTTCTCCAATCCATTGTGCCAATAGCTTCCATTCCCCATTTGCTTTAAATTTGAAATATAAGTGGGAGTATTCAAAAGTGTTCTACTATCTTTTGGTAGGTAATCAAGACCATATTCACGAAGGAGTAGAAGAAGATCATTTATGTGAAATATTTTTGCTTAAAGCCCAAGTTTTCAATGCTTCTACAAAGTTGCATTTCTTCTCCAATTCTTGGCAGTTATTTTCACAAACACTATGACCATCTTTTTCTGGTATTTCATTTTGAAATGAATTTTGATACTGGTAATTTATTATCGGATGAGAAAAAATTTCATTGGAATTCAAACTCTTCTTGTTGATTTGTAAATCAAAAGTGTTATTTGAAAACTGAATTTCTACTTGATTCGAACAGCTTGTATTAGGCCACACTCTATATTTTTTAGTTTTTCGATAAAAGGTATTAGTTGTCCTGAACGGTCGAGACTTTTTTATTAAACCCGCTTTATGAGATTCCATATTGACGTTTGAAGAATTGTCAGAACGAATTCTTCATGGGCATAGGCGCCACTACGTAACCATTACATGCGAGTTTCCTTGATAGGCATAGGCGTATTAAAGGAATTATGTGTGGTAACTTTGACGTACAATGTGCCTTATTGGGATTTTGATTAAGTCGCACTGAGGGAACTAATCCCTAATGGACACAATGCCTGTAAAGACGCGTCGGAAGTAGTCTTTACTACTTCGTTACTAAAATTTTGCCTATCAAGGAATTTTACTTTGAAGGAAAAATGATGAAACAATTCCGACTCGACATAGTATTCGCGACGTATTCGCGTCAAAAAAGTCCATTTAGTAACAAATGGGCACAAATTGTTAGTTGGGCTGGTTTTATGTCGAAAATTTGCTTCCAACATGTACACGCTTCAACTGTGAGGGGTGCATATTATTTGTCCTTTTATATAAGATTCTAAAGCTAACTGAATCTTCTTGTACGAAGGTACTAGTTAATAAAGTTCCTCAAAAAAAAACTTAGGATCATGTTGACCTGAAATAGCTATCAGTACAAGCTATGATACTCCATTAAGTAGCCGCCTCTTTAAGAATCGGAATCGTGAAACACTATCACAGATTTGGTGCTAGTTTTAACTATTTTCATAAGCCGCCATTCAATTCGTGTTAGTTCTACGAAAAGGGTCAATGGAGTGCATCAATTATGTCTGCCTCATTTGTTTACATGAGCTGCAATACAGTTTGCATGTTTCGGTAGATTGAAACGCCCGGTCAACTAATCCATAAGTGCAGCAAACGCTTTGGAGCAAACATTTGCCGACCAAACACTTCCATTCCATAAAGAATGAATTGTAGTTAAATGCTGCCAGGTCACCCATTCGTATTGTCCTTAGCTCATGCTTGTTCGATGCCCATACTATTCCCTAACTCCCTCGATAATTTGAAAGTGGAACTAGTCAAACGTTTTGCAGAAATTTTCATGCATAAATTATGGACAATTGCGGTTCAGCCCCAAAATCGAATAAATATCCCTCTGTTATGGCTAGTCCGCCTACCGTTGCAGCAGGACCCAGGTACTTACCAATTGCTCTGCCAGCATGGTGGACATCACAATCGAGTTCACTTTTGTTGCATACGACCCATACGACCAACGTGAAAGTAGACAGCATTATGCTCCCTATGTCTCTAAAGTGCACAAAGCTAGATTATTGCAGGCCCTACATGCTATAAAAAATTGTATCACTAATGCGTTGCGTTACCTCGAAATCCAATTTCAAATCGGCTAACAGCGTTTTTACCGATTTAAGAACTCGAAGTTCGAGACTATGGATTTTGACAAATGATTTTTCTTCTCTCGCTCATAGTAAACTGGTCCCTTTAAGCAAAAATATACTGTAATTTGTACTTACTCAATTTGGAAATTGCTGACTGATTAGCTCTGATTGATGTTGCTATTTCACTTTGATTTAAATTGAATCTGTTGGATGGCGAACATAATTTAATTTTGTTCGACTTTAGAGACTTATTATATTGGAACTCAGCTTGTCACCTGGGAAACCGGCCAGTTCATTCGTTTTTTTTTCTCATGTTGCCTTAATCAGTAGAATAGTTAGAATACCTTGATAAAACTAATATAATGTTTATTTTCAGTTTTGTATTTCGCTCGTTTCTTTCCATTCAATTAAATTAAGAAGTATTTTACCATTAACTTGATATCTCGAGCCCATTTTCGAGCAAAAATCTTGTAAACTTTTAACTTTTAAAAATACGCTTTCACTTAAAGATTTTGATATTTGCTGGGGTAATCGTTTATACCTTTTTCGTTCGCATGACGCTTAATTTTATGCAACTTTAAGCTGAATTCGAAAAATACCACCTACAATGAAAACCAGGACCAGGCCATCATCTGGACTTATGCCGCAGACTATGACCACGATATGTTTTGCGGTCCTAGTCCAACACGATGTTGAACATAAATCCGCTATCAGCTCGTTTTTCCTAAAACCATTTTAGCGTGCTCTTTGGATACTTGTTCGAGCCAGTATTTATTGAATACATTGGCAGCCACAAATAGTATGGCTGGCTTCGTACGCCTCAACCACTTGTTGGCTATAACAGATTTTTAAATTTGTTTCTGCTGCTGATTTTTTTTTTTAAATGTTTTTAGCTCGATAGTAAGTACTGCATTCAGAAGGTTTACATGTAAGAGCCTTCTCTTTTCAAAATCATATTCAAATTATTAATTACGATCGAGCAGGTATTATGGAGAGCTATTCAGAAATTAAATTGATTTTACATAGAGAAACATTTCGGTTTAATTTATAAACATTTTTAATCTGATTTAAATTGAAAAAAAGTGCCTCTCAGTCAAATAGAATTTTATTGATGGCGTTAAATAGTATATTATCATATTACTATAATCGTATCAATATTTTATTTCGTTTGCTGTTTTACTTGAAGGATGTCTTTTACAAAACAATTCCATAGAGCCGGCCTTTTTTACAATCAGTTTTATGAAATGTTCTGTTTCGAAGGATACACTCATTCTCTGAATTTTAGAATTGAATCTTAGCTGGAATCGAACCACCAATGTAATGTCTCCTATATAACTGAATGTTTGATAAAAGAGCCATAAGGAGGGTTTTTGGTGGCTAGTGAGGGGAGAGGGGAGAATCGAGGGGAGATTTAAATGAGGTGGTTAAATTTCAGTCTCATGCCCCAAGAGTGATTTGGAGATTCAGTCCCATGCTCCAAGAGTGTTTTGGAGATTCAGTGTCCATAAACCGAGTGTCTCGTGTAAATCGTCCCAAAACCTAACTTCTCGTCTAGTTCTTGTAAGTAATGTGTAATCGTCTGAGTTCAAAGTACTGATCTACTGGCAGTGGGCTTAATTTCCGCGCAATACTACAACAAACATAGCCGTCGTGCGATAAACACAGAATGGCCGATAAAAGACGCTACAAAAAAATAAAGTAAAAATTTAATATATGTTAATTTAATATATCGGTTCTAGTTTTTTTTATTTCACAAATTGGTCTTTAAATTTAACGAGAGTGGTCGATTGGGGTAATGAAACAAAAATGAGAACTGTGCGCTAAATAAATAACATATCACGCATGAGGCTCGTAAACCATTTCGCCTAGTGTGGAGAAATCACAAGAAGGATTTTGTCATCTCGATATCTCATTCCGGATGCATCAAGTTAATCCTAGAGTTTCGACAAGGAGCTTATCTGATCAAATGTGTATCAGCAGGTAGTCACTGCAGTCAATTCTGCACAAAGATTTATACTTATTTCCTTATATTGCATCCAGTTCGAGTTACAATGTGATGTGCAGTTTCATCAAGCTACATTTTACTTTACTTATTACTTACTTTTCGACCGTTACTCAAAGATGTTGAAAGAGTTTTTCTTTTCAGAACTACGCTGAAAGAGAATGTCTTTCAACTCTGTGTCGTTTTAAAAAGATGGTACAACTTCTCACATAACCAGAGGTGTTCTGGCAGAATTGCTGTGAAAATTCACCCGTGATGTGATTTTTAGAAATTCCACATTCTGTTGCCCTCAAGGTCTCCTCACCTCACTGCGCCTGATTTTTTCTTGTGGGTTTATTGCAAACTGGAAGATAACGAAACAAAATCAACATATTTGAATGATTAAAGCAATCCCATCGATCGATAATTGAGGCATTTCCCGTGGCAGCCCTCCAGGCAGTAATCAATAACTTTTTGATACGATGCCACACACGCGTTTCTGAACGTGGTTGCCATTTAATTCATTTTAAACCCCAATAAAAAAATGAACAAAAATTTATTATATTTCAAATGAAAAAAGAAAAAATAAATTTTGTGAATTCAGCAAAAAATTATTTGAGTCTCTTCATGTACTTTCATCAACCATCCTGTATGTCTTTGCTTGTTTTTGAGCTGTTTTGTTTATTACTCCTTTATTAGTATAAGTATTACTTCATTTATTTCAAATCTGATTGCAAGTTTCTGTTAAAAGATACTTGATTAGACCATTGAATTACAAGTCTGGTCACAGAAATAAATACAGCTAAGATATAAATACAGCTAGCTCCTATATTCTCGGAATCAAACATACTTCTGGATTTTTGTATGGTATGTTACCAGGATATTGTTGGACGCATTGTTTTTTTACTTGAGGAGCAATATATTAGGCCAACTCGCTTCTATTCCTATATTGGCACTAATAGGATTTTATGATGAATCAGTGTTTATTCCAACAATTGACGCTAAGAAGGCGTTGTATAATATCCTTCATCACTCCGCTCTTACTGTAGCACTATTAATCTCGCTTTTAGCCAACTAAGATGAATGCGACTTCTGTAATGCTGAATATGTAAGTATTAGTGAAGTAATAAGTGAAGTAATGACCGAATGCAACTGGTCTTCAGTTGTGAATGAATCTAACGTAAACGTTGCAACCATAAATTTTCATTCTATCTTATTCGGTTGGTTTGCTCGCTGTGTACCTTTGAGTAACTCTGTACCTTTGAAACGCTTTCCATGGATCAAAACAGATTTAATCAATCTCAAGAATTTGAAAATCAAGGCGTGGAAAGTGTACAGCTCATTGCGTCTAGAGGATGATTCTAAAGTTTATGGGGAATTACGAAATAGATTCGTATATGAAAACTCATCTGCCTACTCCAACTATATGGACGAGCTTAGGCAGTTTTTCATAAGCCATCCCAAGCGTTTTTGGAATTTTGTAAACTCAAAAAGGTATCATGACGGATACCCTAGCTCTTTTATATCTGACGGCATGGTCATTAATAACTCGCAAGCTATCAGTAACTTATTTGCAGATTACTTCCAATCTACGTATGGATTACATCTCTGCGACTTCAATAAAACTAATTTCAATTACCTGATGGACTCCCCTAAAACGACTTTGGGAATGAAAGACCTTTACGTCGACATTCCCGCTATCTTAAGACATATATCTCATCGTGAAAATAATTTTCACCGTTGCCCTGATGGATTACCGACTATAGTGCTTAAACATTGCGCCAATTTCCTCTCACCACTATTGGCTCATCTTTTTAATCTATCGTTTTCCTCCCAGTGAGATAGTAGAAATGGAGTGGACATGCCGATAAGATTTACATTGAAGGGGATGGTAGTAATTTGTTGTCTGCTCATTGTCAAATCGGGTCAAATCCAAGTAGTTCCCCTCCAATTTGACAATGAGAGCGAAATGGCGTAAAGGCAGCTTTAACATGCTTTGTGCGCGAGAGGATTGAAGGGGCTAATGGTGGAAAATTATACCGTCCGTGTCCAGGGGCTGTTTTCTCCGGTATTTTTCCAAACTTATGGAAATATTCTTCACTTACTCCGATTCACAAAAAAGGCAGCAGAGAAGTCGTGCACAACTATAGGCCAATCGCTAAATTACCATGCGTCGCCAAGCTTTTTGAAGCCATAGTTAGCGAGGTGTTATTTTTAATCTCACTTTGCCAGCATGGTTTTATTAAAGGTAAATCTACCACCGCTAACCTTTTAGAACTTGCGAGCCTAGTCATCGCTGCGATTGAAGAAGGTAAACAAGTTGACTGAATTTACACCGAATTCACGAAAGCTTTCGACAATCTGGATCATGACATTCTCATATGTAAGTTTCATCTTCGTAAAGTCCCTAATAAGTTTATTGACTGGGACGTCAAAATTTCAAAGCTCTATTCGCTGCGAAATTACTCAGTGGAAACGTAAACTCTGAGTTTTTGTTATTAAAACTTAGCTTTCGTGTTTGCGACGGTGAACGTAGACATCATAGCACCTTATCCAACCCGTTTCATAAGACCAATTATGGATTAAATGAACCAACCTGCGCAATAGCCCGAAGCTTTAACTCAGCGTATCAAATGTTCGACATTAATTATACTGTTGATATGTTCAAGTATCGGCTTAAACGACCGATTAATTGTCTTTCATAATTTCATGTATGTAAATATTTTCTGTAGTAATCATTTCAATGACGAAATTGTCAATAAATAAATAAATAAATAAATAGAAAATAAATAAATAAATTAAAAATTATCTTGATAATGTAGACTGCCCAAGTTCGATTTCAGCGTTCGATTTGGGTTAACCCAATAGCATGCAGAGACGGAAGCAAAGAGAAGCAACTGCCCCCTCTTTTGCATAAGTACTTTCGAAAAAATTGCACTTTTGTACTTTCACACTTTTACTTTTCTACACAAGAACATTTCCTGCCAAAGAAAAAATGCGTAATAAACTCCTAAAACCAAGGCAAAGTGTAGGGAAAGATAAGAGGGTGAACTCCTTCCATTTTGGAAAAATCAACCACTTTGACCTTGAAATTGCGCCTCCATTTACGCAATGCAATATTTGTCAAAGCGACCAGAGAGTGCATTGGTATTTTTGCGAGTAATGAGCCGTATGTGAGCAACGACAAATCTATCCTGAGTATGCAGCTATCGAATCTTATCTTGCATCTTTTTCTGTTCCATGCGATTTCTTGCAGCTCTCCAGGCATATAGTATAATCAGCTGATCAACAATACAATATCAGGCCGGTTCATTGGATTTTTTGACTGTATACATAAACAAGGTGCAAAGGTATAAATATCAAATCTTAGTCTCAGTTTCGTGAATATTATCACACATATATTTTACGAAATTTCGACGGCCGATTTTCATCTTATCTATCGCAATTAGTTGTTCTAGGCACTTTGGGCGTCATAAGAGACGTATTATAAAACGCTCATTCCAGACAAAAATCAATTGACTTACGATTCATCCAACGTAAAATTTCATTAAAATAGTCTGTCCTAAATTTATTGGTCGTAACTGAGTTCAAAGATACATGTCATTCTCTAGAACCAATTTATCCTAGAAGTAATCGTACAAGCAAATGTATTTGCCATCATCATCCTACTATGAATAAACTATAATTCGCACGCATACGCATATGCTATTGGGCTGGGGAGAAGAAATCTTCGACACAAGGATTCGGCACCGGCCGGACACAATCTAATTTATGGATTTTGATTATAATGCCGTGGATTTGTCGTTTCTGCACTCTACGCTTCTAATGCGGTATCCTTCGTCTTGCTTTTTGGCTCCTTGGCTGCGCATTCCTAACTCGATTGGTAGAAGAATAGGTATTGTTTGCTACTGGACATATTGACTAATAATAACGGTCATAGGCAAATATCTTAGATAAGTCAAGTTCATATAAGATCCAGGCTTTCGTAGGAATTTCCGACGTCACAGCTTGCCACTTGGCTCAAACAATAGGATGCTTCGGTTTAGTTTAATAATAATTGCCACTCAGGGTAGATTTCAGATTATGTCTGGATGGCATTTACCGTCTTAACCTCGGTGTGAGTTAGGTGAATGGTACGAAGGAGCTACTAGATTTAAAGCTTACTTTGCTTGTGTTAAGCTAAAATATTCCTAAACTTCTGGCTTTCTTAACGAAAGTCTATCGGATACTTCCATAACTATGGGCTGTTTAAAACGGAAACGACGACATTTCAAAAGTGGTGGTAAGAAAAAATCGACACGCAGCGGCATCGAACCATTTAAGTTATAAGCTTGTCTTTGCTGCGGTAAAAAAACCTTTTTTAAAAAACCTTCGATCTCGTCCCGTCTTCTTGAAGGAAATTTTCGCACTGCAGCTTCTGCATACAAAAAGGAGAAGTTACAAGAGAATAACAAATTTGAATAGCATTGCGAACCTTTAAAATAGACACTGTTAACACCTCAAACAACACAACTTCAAAAAACTTCGTAGGCACTTGCACTTATGCATGAAAAACAGTTGTACGACTAAAGTACTGTTTTAATACTTACTTTACTAGATGAAACATTAACGGCATTAGGTTCGGAATTTGTTGCAAATTTCAATGTATTTCGTAACAAACTCTTAACAATTTCCCTATCACAGATTCGTTCGCACTTTGTTAGGAATTTGTTCGAACTCAGTGAAATTTTCGCAACGTATTCCGATTGATTTTTAAATTTGTCTCTTCCAAACTTCAGAAGAGATTCTTAAAAAATATTCAAATGTTTCTCATAAAATAATGAACAGTAATACCCCAGTCAAAAGTTGTATTCATTTCAAGAGCTTTTTGTATTTCTATCTCTTTCGCTCGGAGCTTGAGTAGCCTAGTGGGTAGAGCACTGGCTTCTTGCGTGTGGGGTCCCTGGTTCGAATCCAGGTTCGGACGAGGGTCCGCGCACCAAGCTTTGAGTTCCCCTAGCTCTGATTAGGCATCTGATTTAAATCAGGGGTGAAGTGAGTCGTGCCACTAATCACTCCAGACTCGTATCCACAATGATTAAAAAAATTGTAATGAAGCTCTCTACCAGCTTCAACCCCTAGACCCGTACAAGGGTTGGCGTGGGATTGCTTTACTTTTATCTCTTTCGCTCAATTTCGGAATAGTCGTAACCAATTCTAAATTCCAAATTTGGCACGCTGGGTAAGTTCTTGAGTCACTTCCCAACGGGAATCGCTGTAATGCATTCCGGAAAGAATATATGCACACGGTTGAAAAATATGGTGTTATTTTGATAAAAAAATATATACATAGAAATCCAGCTAAAAAAAATATCAAATAGATAAATGCAAACAATATCAAACACAAACTTTTAAGTTATAGTTTTTATAAACAGTTTATATCAATGTTTTCGATAAAGCTAAATATAAACATGATATAAAATGATTATAAATTTGTTTACTATGGCAAATATCATATTGATATAAAATTTACTATGCCATTTAATAATGAAATATATCAAATCGATTCACATGTTTTATACATGATGTTTATGTCTGGGAAAAGTTGAAATAAGAAAAACTGGGTTAATTTGTAAATGAATATTGAAAAGAAGCATATAATTTACACTGACATAGCAAACATAGCTTTCCAATTATATTTAAGTGTTTGCTTGTTTTCATGTTTGTAAATCCATTTCCAAACATAGCCTGAATGCAGAAATTTTTTCAAAGGTTTTCATTTAAAAAAGTAAAGTCAATCTTAAGTAACAAACAATTAAACAATGCTTAATTTGGCAATTATATTTTATTCAAGATCTCAGTACATTTCTTTTACATACACATATATAGCTAATTTAACAGTATTAAAAATCTTTATAAAATGAAAAAAAAATGAAATGGTAAAGTAGTAAGGTACAAGTAACGAGAAGCATTGTTTTTTTTGTCTATAGTAGATTCTGGTAGTCCCAATGAGATTATAGCTTTTGTGAAATTATCAAGCCTCGCCACGATTGATTCCAAATTATGAGTGGCAATATAAGTTTTATTCAAAACATTATGATCTTGCTCTTTCACCGTGTTTGGGGTACTTTCATTGTCATTTCCCAAATTTATATTATTATTGCAGATTAGAATAACTCTAGTTTTAAGATGACATTTTAATGAATGTTTTCTTAAACCGCTGTAAGTATTAAATTCTGAGTTGCACGTTGCGTTAGAAACACATTTCAATGTCAAAAACTTCGAATCTAACAGTAAATGTACAAGCTTTAAATGTTTTGTAATTTTAGAAAAATTCTGATAAGATTTTTTACAAAGAAAACACGTAAAATTATTCTTCTTAAAGAAGAATTAAAATGCAATTTGGAAATTTAAAGAATATGAGTATACAAATATGTTATTCATAGAATAGAGTATATGTTATCCATGTAACACTACGTTATCTTATATGTATATTTTTATAGTGAATATGGGGAGCTTTCTCAAACCAAAACTTAACAGGTATTCGCTTGAATCATTTAAATGTGTCGATATTTTCTACGTTAAGATCATTAAGTAAGCAACCTAAGTGACAAATAGCGCAAATTGATTTGGTATTTTAGTATAAATTCATATTTTGAGTATTATTTTCTTAAAAATTGTTATGGCTTGTTTTTTTTTCTCTGCTAGAAATTACTTTTGGTGATTACATTAAGAGAATCAGTTCATTATTTTAAAAATTTTAGATGATTTGGCTCTGATATTCAAGGATATAATGCTTACTAGAGATGCGGAGAAGCTATTAATTAGATTTTTTTTAAATCCAGTGCAAAATTTCAAATGGAGATCTTTTATTATGCTTGTCATCCTTCGTGCTGTTATCTTATATAAGTAGCTTTGTATATACAGCCAAAACGATCTAACATTTGAATCGTACTCAATGTTGCAAATAAAATGTAGCTTAAATACTAAATCCAGGGCGTGCAGAAAATCAAAAGACGACTTCAAGGGTATTATTTGGCTATTAGCCACGATAAAATATTGTTGAATATTACTTTTGTCGTCACCTACTGCAATAATATAAGGACATCTTCCAGTTGAGCCTTGTAAGTAAGTTTCATTCGTCGATCCTCTCTGAATGTCACATATAATACAAAAGAGAACGATTAAAAAGGGCTATTTAGATTTAAAGTAAATGATAACTTACTCTCTTAAACTGAATGATTCTTTCAACAGCATTTTCGTCAGATAACCTATTTTGCTTTTTTTTTACCATTTTGAATGTAGATTTAAGTAAATATTATTTAAACCTTTTTCTCTATCAGCTTCTGTGTACAGTATCTTCTTTCCGGTTTTTTTTATCACTGTAAATATACAGGACTGATAGCTATCCGCCCATGTTTCACAAAATTGGGTTACACCAAAGCTCAACTCAAAATCATAGGATATCTTCAAAATAAAATATTATATTAAATTTTAGCATCTCATATAATACCTAAACTTACCAATTCTGGGCATGCAAAGTAGACTCTAGAGATTTCAAAATTATTATTTTGTTTGACAAATTCACGTCGATAGTTCAGTGTTGTCTCTAGCTTAGCTTTGACAATTTCAATTTCTTCTGGCAAGATTGCACTTTTTATAATTTTCACGTCTTTTAACACAGACGAACTAACTTGTTCAGTTACTGTTTTAGCTTCAACACCTCTTATTTCATTTTCAATATCTTTTTTTCGTTTTCTATTATTTTTCAATTTTATTTGCAAAAATTCATTATTGCTTTCATTATGCAATACGTCCAAGGTAAAACAAGGAAAAATTTTAACACATGAGTTTGCTACGGCTAATTGTTCTTCTTTACTTGGCTTAAAACCGAATGTTTCCTGCACATAAGACGCTATTAACTTTATTACGATTCTTCGTTCTTTTTCTGTCAGAAAGCCCTTATCACTATAAATATTCAAAACGTCAAGACCGAATTTTTTTGTTTTTAAATAGGATTTAAGAGAGTCAGATGTTGCTATTAAATTTGGACCGATTTCTGCATTTGAACGTTTCACAGGCACTGCACATTCATTATCACTCTCACTTTCTACGCCTTTTTTAAAATAAACTTTCAGAATAAAGTCTGGATGGCTATAAAATTGACACAAATACTGCATAAATATGTCCTCTTTTATCTCTACTCCAACTTTATTTCTAAAACACAAAAAATCGCTAAGTGGAACATTAGTACCATCTAAAACCGAAAGAACGAAATCTTTGTAAGATAAGCGATCAACACCATCTGACGTACACTTTTTAAAACGCACAATTTTCCTAATTTCGGGATATTCAACCGTAAGAAACAGTCCCTCGAAAAACATTTCACTTAATACGGACAACTATCATGCACAAACTAAGTAATTCGCACCTTCTAAGTACCCTCAAAACTAATTCTCTGCATCGTCAACTATTGCACAATCAATGCTGCAGTTTATGCGTGTTACTTTTTTTACACCAAGTTGGTGTAAATTTGATGCTCAATATGTTATAAATATGCGTTTTTCAAACGAAACGAAACGAATTATATGCGTAGAAGCTAATTGATATCACTGATAGATCAAATCAATAAGCAAAAGATATACATTTTAACAAACGTAATATAAACTTTATAACTATATGGTGTAAAAATGAAATTGATTTTCAGAGATGCATAATAAATATATATTTTTCGTATAGAAATGAACTATAAAAGCTAGTTTTATCATAAATATGCGAAATTTAGTATAGATCAATGTTACAAGGCCGCATTTATAGAAAAATAATGGATTTTACCCCAAAATTTTCAACCGTGCAGCAAACATTCTTGGTAATGAAAATGTAATCCACTTGGAATGAGCATCACTCGCAGAAATAAGGAGAAAAGAACTTGCGAGCATACATCGGCTATGGGTGGTGTGCTATATAAACCGGAAAGATGACAATTTCGGAGCATTTCAGATCATCACGGGTAAGTAAAATGCATGAAAAACAAGAGTACCAATTTCCAATGAGCGTCACAATCATGCATGCAATAACCACACAAAGTTTCAATTTGTATTCAACCTAGATGACGGAAATGCGACAATACGATGTCGTACTTTCCAAAAACCTCTTATAGATAAAGCTATAAAGCTAAAAGCATAAGTTTCCCCTTGTACAAATCTTCCCAGCCTAGGACATGCAATTTTAAAAAGAAATAAACATGCAATGGTTCGGTATTGCTTCCACGCATTACGCGAAATGCTTACCGAATATATGCCGAAGCATTACTTTTCCCGTTGGGTTTTGAGACACTTATACATGAGTTTTCCTCACTTCTTAAACTGTAGCCCTGATGTCCATATCGACTAAACACTTAAGTCGTTTTTTGTGTTCAAGGTTTTTCAACGTATCAACATTTTCATATTTTTCAATTATTTTTTTGCTGCTGCATGACATGTTTTTACTGCTTTTGCAATCTCTTGCTTATCCTACTTTAGGCCGGTCATACACGTTCCGGTATACCTGTCAGATAAACCTGCACAGGTAAACCGGAAAGGTATACCTGTGCAGGCTACCGCTCACAAACGCTACGGTAAACCGGAAGATTTCATCTCAGTCGAGAATATGGCGAGCAAAGAAAAAGACGACGCGATCGCTTTGGTCGGTTTATTAGTGGCCATGAAGTGTGAAAAGAAAAAAAAAACACAAAACCTGGTGTAAAGATTGGCTTAGAAAGAGAAGTGAATACACTCGCACAGGATTATTAAAAGAATTAAGTTCAGATCCATCAGGTTATCGAAATTATTTGCAGATGAATGAACACGTCTACCAAAAACTGTTATCACTTGTAACTCCTTTAATACAAAAGAAAAATACAGTTATGACAACTTCCATTCCTCCCTGTTTGAGGTTTCTTGGAACGGGTCGATCGTACGAATGTCTCAAGTATTCTTCTATAATATAATTGCAAGCTCTAGGTAAAATAATACTGGAGACATGTGACGCCATCTACAATGTGCTGAAAGAATTGTATCTTCAGGTATGTATAATAAATACACCATTTCTTTTAAATCTTATATTCTCAATAATTTTTTTTTATATTTAAAAGTCACAATTTAAACTGAAATAATAATAATAATGTAAAATAGATTGAACTAGAATATAAATGAAAATTTTATGGTATTAATCATAGAATTAAAAATGCCTCAAAAATCAAACATTATTAAAGTCAGCTATGTAGGTAGGTATTGAGTGTGAAGGTGAAAATTCTTCATTGGCTACAAATTCTGCAGTCGCTGTTTGTTGTGTGAACTGACAATGTGAAGCAGCTGCAAAAGAACTTGGTGAGCTCCTACTTGAACTGGGACTGTTTAGATATTCGTGAGCTCGTTGGCATATTAAGCATTCCCATTTCAGCTTCAAATAGGAGGTCTTTGATTCTATTTTCAACAATTAAACGCTGGCGTTTTTCGAATGACCTGATTCTCATTCCAATAGATTTTCCCATTAAATGATACCTGTCATCCTGGGGCGAAGGCTTTTTAAAATGATCTCTCACTGATAGCAAAACATCATTGGTCAATTCCTCAATTTTCCTTTATTTGAGTACCGCGCGTTCATCTGAATTCTGATTTTCGTTTTCTTCGGAGGATTGCTGGGTGTTTGCGGGGCAGGATACTCAATTCCTCCCTGAAATAGTATATTATTTTACTATAATAATATCTTATATAATTATGCAGTATATAATGAATTATAAAATATTAAAAGTAACATTATAATAATATAATAATAAAGCATATAACCAAACTTTTTAAACAAGCATTGTATTATTTTACCCCTGAGTTTTACCCTCACACACAAGCTTTGCTTTAATGAGGTGCCACAGAGTAAAAAATATGAGAAAACATTTGTAATCATTATATTATTGTAATGGACTCATTAGTTATTTTAATATCAACCATGTATGTAAACAACTTAGTGTGTAAATAAATAAAATTCGAATTTGGAAATTTACTTATAAACGTGTTGCTTAAAATGCTATTTTTATTTAACTTGTATAAATAAATTTATGAAGCCTGCTGTAATCATCGTAGCCATACATCCACACTGTGAAGAAATATTATTAATTTATTTTTTTTTTAGTTTTCTGATTCCGTTGAGAAATGGAAAGTTATTGCTAAAACTTTAAAAAAAAAACATGGAATTTCCCACATTGTTTTGGTGCCACGGATGGTAAGCATATAGACATAGTTCCCCCAGCGGATTCCGGATCTTTTTACTTTAAAGGCAGACACAGTACGGTACTTCTTGCAATAGTGGATGCTAACTATCGGTTTTATTTAGTGGGTTTTGGAATTAATGGACGTGTTTCTGATAGAGGCGTTCTTCAAGATACTAAATTTTATAAAAAAATAGAGAGTAATGAGCTCCAAATTCCAAAGCCATGCAATGTTACGGAAAATTTCGAAAAGGTCCCTTACGTTTGTGTGGCCTTTCCTCTTACAATTAATTTTATGAATTAATTTTATTGAAGTCAGCTAGTAAAGAAATTTACAGCTACCGCATTTCAAGGGCAAGTCACGTTTTCTATCACTTGGTTCCGTTTTCTACTTGACATGATGATCGCAAAATTCAATGGGCCTTTCTACACTTGTATTCTTGATGCACTCCTCAAACTGGTTTTACAACAATCACCATGTCCACACTAGTATTCTTCAGCAACGGAACCGTTCATATACCGATTATGCATATGAATGTGTGCGTGTTGTTGTTTTCTCATTTCGACTTGAGTTTTCATGAAAAATTCCTGGCCCGTGAACTATGTTTATAGTTGTGTTAGTGATTTGCATCAGTTTCAATCAGTTTCAAAAGTGATGAAAAATTCTCTCCAAGTGCATCACTTTTTGTAGAGATTTCCCCTCGATTCTTCTGCCTCTTGCCCAGAAAACCGGTTTGAGGACTGCATCAAGAATACAAGTGTAGGAAGGCCCATTAGCACTATCGTACACGTAGACTACACTATTGTACACGTAAATGCAAACGTGGACGCTCTATACTGAACCCAGTAGGACCACAAGCATCGATCACTTTTACCATGGACTCTTTCATTAATGCCCATGAATTCCAAAATAATGGATTACAATGTAATGTGTAAGTAATGCAAAAAAGAATCATTGTGGTACAGAAATCCATGTGGGTTTATCTACTAACTACTTTACTGCACAAAGTAATGCTCTGTGAAGGGTAGAGTAATGTAGATATACCTACTGAAATGATGCGAGCTCAAACGTGTTTCGGTTTATTTGTTTTATGCATTTCCTTTGTTTGGTGTTTTTCTTATTTTATGCGTTTTGAGCCATTCAAAAGCAATTTATCTGCGAGTGAAGTGCTACAATATTTAAACATTTTCAAAAATTGTGAAAAAGTGTGTGCTCTGGATTTTTATTTACAGCGGTGAGTTAATTATATTAGCACAAAAACGCGATGTGTTCCAATGGTATTACCCGCCGTCATTTAAAACGTTTAGTGAAGCGTGAACAGGATCGATTGTTGCGTACTTTGCAAACGTCCAGTGCAAATAACGATACTGAGGCAGTGCCAACAGAAGATTCTGATATTGGTGAAGGCAGTCAACATAGCAAGAGTGTGGAAGTAGTCATGACGGAAAGGATGGAAATAAAACCCTTTAAAGAAAAGGTGATGGATTGGTACAACAAATATAATCCTCCAAGGGAAAGTTTCGAGGCACTGTTGTAAATACTGAAGGAAGAAGGCATGGACGTTCTCATTAACTCAAAGGGTTTGCAACTATTATCACTTTGGACTACAGGAGCAACTGGATCCAATAGCCAAAATATAAGTTAACTATGACGAAATAATCGTAAATATAGACATAGATGGTTTACCGTTATTCAAGAGCTTAGGTCTGACCTTATGGCCAATCTTAGGGAGCGTAATTTTGAAATTATTTTAATTGGAGCTTATATAGGAAACAGAAAACTTGTATGTGTAGATATCTTTCTTTCTGACAAATTCTCTGAAAAATTTGCAAACAAACGGGATTATTCTTCTCGGGAAAACCCTTAAGTATGAAATTCGGGTATTTATTGGTGACGCACCGGCACGAACGTTCGTTTGTGGTGTTGTCGGTCATAGCTCGTTTCACGGATCTAGCAAATGTTGTCAAATCGGCAAAATAATTGACAATATGGTAACATATAGCACCACAGCTGCGTCTTTGAGTACATATTCTGGTTTTGAGCGCAGAGAGTACGTACTCCATCATATTAAGTATTTTCAGAATAGACAAACGGCATTAGAAGCATCCGGAATAAATATGGTGTCACAGTTTCCAATAGATGCCATGCACCTTTTAGATTTGGGCGTAACAAGGAAAATATTATTAAGTTTATTAAATGGAAAGATACGCGATGGAGGCCTTACCGCTGAAAAGCAGTATATCTGAAAGATTAGTATCACTTGCGCCTTATATACCAAAGGAATTCGCAAGAAAACTTCGAGACTTCGTAGAACTGAGAAGATGGAAAGCTACGGAATTTCGCCTGTTTGTTCTTTATTTTGGAATAATAATTCTTAAAGACTTTGTAGATGAGGATTGTTATTACCATTTTTTACTGCTCCATTGTGCCTACCGTTTAATGTCTTGTCCTAAAAATTATTTTAGTAATTTAGAAGTAGCAGATATTATGCTGAAATTAGTTGTTCAAGATTTTCCAAAAATTTACGGTGAGAAAAATGCTACTTATAATGTCCATAACCTTTTACATGTAACCGACTGCGTACAAGAGATTGGGGCTATACAAAATTTCACAGCGTATAAATTTGAAAACTATATCCAAATTATTAAAAAGAAGATTAGAAAATCATCCAAAATTTTACAGCAATTAAATAATAAAATCACGAAATCACATACGGATTTAAGAAAAATAGTCATGGGGACATTTTTAGTGATCGATCTGATTCACATTATCTGAGCATACATGAACCTGATAATTATTGTTGTATTTATCCGTATATTGCTGTATAAATTAAGGGTTTCTCTGACACTCCTACGCAATGCATCTTTGGTAAACGGCTTTTAAACGCACGAGCATTTTACAATTTGCCGCTTGACTCAGCATCTATAGGAATTGTGATAGCAGATCACAACACTTCTGAAAAGATTGAAATATTTAGCATGAATGACATTGCATTTAAACTAGTAGTCCTTCCCTACCAAGATAATTTGCTAGTAATACCACTGCTATATCTAACGCATAATCTAACGAAAATAATAACCAGACATGTGCAATTATAACAAAACTACATAATTCATAATACTTTTACTAAAACCTCGTTGAAAAGGAAAAAATGTCAAACAATAAAAACCAACAATTCCATCCACCAGCAGCCATATTTCGGTGTAATGCTGGTATAAACAGTCAGGAAACCGCTGATCAAGGTAACGAAAAAAACTATAATATATTAAAGCACAGACTAATGAGAACTAGAAGAAAACGAGAAAATCTTCAAATAATTATCGAGCGATTAGAGAGGCAGCAAGTTATAACAAATTTCTTTTCTGTGAAATAGGTCGCTGCTGCTAATTTTTTTTCTTTTCAGAGTCACTGATTTCGCAAAATAAGATGTAAAATATGATTTCGCAATTCATGCGAGCCTTGGGAGCAAATACGGCTTTGTTGAAGCAAGTCCTCAAACAGGATAAGATACCAGAGGAATTTCACATGAAATTCCCTGTCAAAAGCAAGGAGAGCTAGTTGCCCTCGAAAATGAAACCGTGGAATATGAAAACTATTTTGTAAGTACACTCTAGATTTTGAGATGAAGTTGTGAGAAATAAATTTGCTATTTTGTTAGGTGACCATTATGAAGCAGCTACTGCAACGTGGAAGAATACCAAAGAATCTCCACAAAATTGTGTCCAACACAATCATTCGGAGTCACAATTTTGAAGGGCTCCGAAATAAAGACTCCTTCAAGGAGAACAAAAACCTTTGTGGTGTTTTGTTTAGTAATGTCACATGTGTTTTTGTCTTTTCTAACATCCTTATTCTTTTTTTACAGAAGCCATGTCCAGAGAAGAATATTCCCATCCGCAGTTTGTTTTGGACATGAAGCGTGGATTCAAGCTCCTCAAAAACCGCTTATTCAAAGCAGAGTGTATATGTGTGTGGAGTAATTACTCAGGAACCTGTTTTGAGATTGGGGAACTCAAAGCTCGGTGTATGGTATCTTGTCCGGGCCTGGACCCCACACACTAGAAACTAGTGCTCTATCCACTAGTCCACACGAACTTCATATTTAAACATAGTCCATGATAATGACAACTATTTTTCATCATTAAACATAATTGTTGCGATTATAAATCTAGCTATAATAATGTTCTTAAAAAATATGATTACCACAACCATAGTTTTTCTTCCAGTGCAGTTTTCGCTCAGGAGGCTTAAACGATATTGCGATTTTAGTACTTGCAAAACTCGCTACATACTGATATCAAATCACTAACTTTGCATACTTAATCATTACAAATTTTTAAGTGGATTTTAACACCCATACGATCAATGTCAATCAGTGTCAATCATCATCATATTGATATTATTATTCGCTACATACATTCGTGGTTTTATATGCATTTTATGTGGAGCCACGTTTAATTCATCGATGAAAACTCCTCTAAGAAACAATGCATAATATCGAGCATTTAATCTCAACCAAAGAGGTCCTGTGCCTTGCCCATTCGAGACATCCTGGACTATGCTGCATATCAGCGTAACATTGAGTGCAACAGAAACGACAGTTGGGGCATTGTTAGCATTTGCGAAACAATCTACAAAGCCATAAGAAGTAAAATTTCTAATGCCCACATATGCAAAGACCATTTACAGGCTTTGAAATTCTGTTCTGCATGAATGGTTCTCGAGTTAGACTAGAGAGATTTCCGAATCCTATGAATGATTACCCAAGGACTTTCAAATGACACTTAACACTAACCAAATGGCTGATAGGTGTGGCAGATGTAAGATTTGATAAATGCCATTTACAAATGACTAATGATTGTGTTTGGACTGTAAACGTTTTCGAATAAGGGGACAGTGTTAGATTTTTCAGTGGTAGATTGGAACCTGAACTTCTCGCCTGGTTGTCATGCCCAGCCTACGCACATGCCGTGATTATTCGTGGAATCGTGGAGGGTAAAATTATAAAATGATTCTGGACCCGACTGAGGCTTTGGACATCATCAGTTTTATATGTAGAGTCAGATACCTGATGGGCTAGCTGTCTTTCACCATGCATGAGTTTGAGTGCAGGTTTTTATGGTCGATGCGCACCTGAAACAAAAAAGGCTTACCGAGGCCTGCGCTTAGTTGTCTGTTGAATGAGTGGACAGCACACCTTCGAACACAATAATGACGAAGTCGACTGCTATAATCGTACAAGTACCCGATATGCGTAAAACCTATGCCTTGAAGATACAAAATCCAATTCGACTATCGCATCAATCTGAGCAGTCTTTCGTAAAATAATGAATGACTGCTGACCTTCGAGACGAGTTTTTATGAATGAGAGATTATCCCACGTGCGAGAATTCAATTAAGGGGAGTGAGTTCCCGCAATCACCAAAGGATGATTGGATGATCGATCAGCAACGTGATGGCTGGCTAATCTCAATGCGATCATTGTTTGTTTCGTATTTACCGGTCAAAATTGATGACACACGAAATTGATTTCGCCGATAACTTTATTTCATATTTTATCTTCACGAACGAAACACTCAGATGAAAACATTCACATTATGAGCGAAAGAAAAATGTAAAAATTGCAGATGATGTAATTAAGATGGTTGTTATAGAAATTGTGACACATTACAAATCGGTTGCACTTGAGATGTGTTGACGTAAAATTTGTTTAATTGTTACTTATTTGAGAGTAATAGCATGTATAATGTACATTGAAAAATATGTTATGCTGTGATTGTGTGGACAATATTGCCTTGATTTACCATATTTCACCTCATTAAGAATTGCTATGAGAAACCCACGTAGTTTGGATGGAGGGCTGGCTAATATCATGTGGATTTCTTTCGGAAACTGGTGATTGGATCGTAATTGTTGTTCAGTTTTGCATCTAGCTGCGCTAGTCGAAGTTATTCAGAAGAAATTCAGCATTATTTCAAACATTATACCATTGAGCAAACTTACTCTAAAAAGACACAACACCCGTTTGAAATGCAAATGGTTAGTTGTGAGATAAGAGCGCGGAAGAGCGGACTAGAGGCCAAAATAAAACTATCGGCAGGGAAAGTTATAAAAAAGTCAGAATTAAATATACATTCCAAAGTCACATTCATCAAAGCCGCAGTCATTCGGAAGGTGTATGCAACATTGCCCACCACTGCATGAAGTACTCATGAGATACAACTGGTTCAATATAAAAAAAAAAGAAAGCCAACAGTCGTCAAATCTGGTTGATCACTAGTTGATAACCCATCCAACTTTCGTAGGTATCTGAACTTTAAATATCTTTGGACCCCTAGGTCCAGGACAACCGTGTAGTATGTGGATGACAGAAGTGACACAAAGATAACTTATATTCTAAACGCGCATCAATGTTTTCGAAAAGTTTGTCATCGTTATTGCTAATATTTCGCTATACAATATATTACAAACCGAATATTAAAAAAAAAGCTTAGTGACAACTAATCACCATCGAACCTTTTCCGAATATATCTAAAAGAAAATTCAGATGCCGTAGTTCATTACAACATTAATCCTTGGAATGTGGTCAGGTTTTCCGTTTCGTAAACAGAAGCAAGGCTCTTAATAAAATTACAGTAATCAATGTTATTTGTTTTGCAGTCTCTCATTTTTTTTTATTGATTTTCAAAGAAAATTAGTATTAAAATCTTTTTGCCCTAAATGTATACTTCTATATGTAATTCATATTTGTACGAGGTTTGTTAAAAAAAGGCGGATTTTCAAATTTCGGGGGCTACGTACATTCGATTTTCATTTTTTTTTTTTGGTATGTTGGTTCACATGTCCCCAATATATGTTGACATTATCAGCCATTTAGTATTTTTAGTTTATTTTTGACAGATATAAAGATTAGACGTGTTTTAGTGTGCTTGGCTATTTGCTGCTATCGAAAAAAATTGATCAAAATCGAGTGTGAAAAATAAATATAAGTGCTCCAACGCACTTGAAATGCTGAAGGTGGCATTCAATGAGTCTTTTCAGAAGGCCGAGAAGGTGTGAATGAAGATTAGAGTTGGGTCGTACTCGGATTTTTACATAATAGGTATTCCGAATACGAGTACAAAAAAATACCTGTTCCAAATACCTGTTCCAAATACCTGTTCCAAAAATACTAGCTAGTATTTTTTGAAGTATGTACATATATACACACAAGTACATGCGTTTTGCAGTGATGTAATGAAACGGTATGATATGCCCTCCCCCATCCACCAGAGACAAAGTTCCCAGGCTAGAATGGTGATGGTGCAGTTGACCGTGAAAGGGTACGAGCCATTAGTCCGTGCAGCTTGTCCGTAACTATCCAATGTTCGGTCACTTATTTGGCAAGTGTTTCTCCAATCTAGGAGCCATCTAAGGGAAAACAAGCAAATTCAATCAATTTAATTTGATTTTCATTTTAATATATGCACAAAACACCTCCTGTATTCGTTCAAACTACCAGTGTCGAAAAATTTACTATGATAGGTCTTGCCCTAAAAACTTTTTGAATAATTGAATAAAATACTTTCCCAATTTCTCCTATCAAAAATTTTTTCGTCCTTAAAATATCACTAATATACTTCCCGACCACTTTCAATCATCGAAAGCGCTGTAAAGGCAGTTTTTGCCAAACTATGGCCAAAAAACCCCTTACTCCCCTACAAAACGTAAATTTTTGTAACACAGCAATAGGTCCGATTTTGTCCGATTTCAGCTACTTTTGCCCTAAAAACCTAAACCTAAAGTCCCAAAATACTCGCAAGCACGAAAATACTCTATACAAAAATATGCTATACGAAAATACTCGCAAGTTCCAAAATACTCGATACAAGTATATACTCTTATCGAATATTTTGGAACGATACGAGTATATTCGTATTCGAATATTTTGGAACGATACGTTATTTTCGTATTCGAATATTTTGGAACGATATGAGTATATTCGTATTCGAATATTTTGGAACGATATGAGTATATTCGTAATCGAATATTTTGGAACGATATGAGTATATTCGTATTCGAATATTTTGGAACGAAACGTTATTTTCGTATTCGAATATTTTGGAACGATATGAGTATATTCGTAATCGAATATTTTGGAACGATATGAGTATATTCGTAATCGAATATTTTGGAACGATACGTTATTTTCGTATTCGAATATTTTGGAACGATATGAGTATATTCGTATTCGAATATTTTGGAACGATATGAGTATATTCGTATTCGAATATTTTGGAACGATATGATTATATTCGTATTCGAATATTTTGGAACGATATGAGTATATTCGTAATCGAATATTTTGGAACGATATGAGTATATTCGTATTCGAATATTTTGGAACGAAACGTTATTTTCGTACTCAAATATTTTGGAACGATATGAGTATATTCGTAATCGAATATTTTGGAACGATATGAGTATATTCGTATTCGAATATTTTGGAACGATACGTTATTTTCGTATTCGAATATTTTGGAACGATATGAGTATATTCGTATTCGAATATTTTGGAACGATATGAGTATATTCGTAATCGAATATTTTGGAACGATATGAGTATATTCGTATTCGAATATTTTGGAACGAAACGTTATTTTCGTATTCGAATATTTTGGAACGATATGAGTATATTCGTAATCGAATATTTTGGAACGATATGAGTATATTCGTAATCGAATATTTTGGAACGATACGTTATTTTCGTATTCGAATATTTTGGAACGATATGAGTATATTCGTATTCGAATATTTTGGAACGATACGTTATTTTCGTATTCGAATATTGTGAACGATATGAGTATATTCGTAATCGAATATTTTGGAACGATATGAGTGTATTCGTATTCGAATATTTTGGAACGATACGAGTATATTCGTATCGAATATTTTGGAACTATACGAGTATATACTCGTATCGAGTATTTTCGTACTTGCAAATATTTTCGTCTCGCGTACGAAATACTCGTGAGTATGAAAGCACTTGCAAGTATGAAATACGAGTTTATATTAATATTAGGATACTATTACGTCACTGTTTGATTGAAATGAATTAAATGGACGAAATTTATTGTGTAAATTCTTGATTACATGTATAGTCCACAAAAATACTCGTACCTAGTATTTTTGAATTTCGTACTAGGTACTGGCTGTTCCAAAAAAATACCTGTTCCATATACCTGTTCCAGTATATACGCCTCATCTCTAATGAAGATGCTCGCCCTGGACACTCCAGTACGTCAACAACCGATGCAAACGTTGCAAAATTGAAGAAACTTCTTATGGAGAATCGTTGAATCGCTATTAGAGAAATTGCTGAGGATGTCGGCGTATCGGTTTACTCACGTCATGCAGTTTTTTAGATGTTTTCGGTATGAAACTTGTGTTAGCGAAGTTTATTTCGAAGTTGCTAAATTTTGACCAAAAGAACCGTTGCATGAGCATCGCTCAATAGCTGTGTAAAAAATGATCCAGATTTGCTCAAAAAGATCATAACTCGTGACGAAACATGACTATATGATTGTGACGTTGAAACCAAAGCCCAATCATCGCAATGGAAGTAGCGAGAAGAGCTAAGACCGAAAAACGCACGCCAAGTTTCGTAAAATGTGTAGGTGTAATGGTATGGTGCATCATGAGCTCTTTTCAAAAGGTTGTAGGGTTAATAAAGAATATTACCTTTAAGTTATGTGCCGTTTTAATGAAGCAATACAAAGAAAACACTCCGATTTGTCGAAAAATAATTCATGGCTTTTGTATCACGAAAATGCACCTTTTTGGCCAAAACCAAAATCCGTATCTAGAAGTGAGGGATAGCCACACCTGAAAGCTAGAGAATCTTGCATCTGTAAGCGGAAAAATCCTCATTATATAAGTTGGAGTGTCTTGCATCTGATAGTTAGGGGGTTCTACATCTAGAAATTGGAGAAATTGAAACCGAAAATTCGAGTGAGAAGTACTTGCATTTGAACCCGTAAATTCTTGCTTCTGAAAGCCGGAAGTTCGTTTACCGAAAAGCATCTACAAGCCAAAAAGGTCCTCTATCTGAAAGTTGAAGAGTTGTGCATCTGGAAGCCGAAGGGCCCTGCATGTGGAAGTTTGTTATTCTTGCATCTGGAAACTAGAGATTCATTCATCTAAAAGCTGGTACGACCTGCATCTGAAACCGTTTAGTTCCCGCATCTAAAGCCGGAAAGTCTTACATCTGGAGGCAGGAAGCTGTTGCATCTCAAAGTCGAAAAATCCTTCATTTTAAAGCTGAAGGGTACCGCATCTAAATGTCAGAGAGTCCTGCATCTGAAAATACCCATGAAAGGACTGATGTTTGTCACGATTGAGGTGGTAAAGACCGCATCGCTGCAAGAGCTCAAGGCCATACCAAAATAAACGCATATCAGAAGTGCTTCGAGGATTGTAAACAGCGCTGGCACAAGATATATCTGACGGGGATTACTTTGAATGGAACAAAATATATATTGATGAATAAATAAATATTTTTCGAAAAATATAAAAAGTCACCTTTTTGAACAGAACTCGTGTATACATACCAACATGAAATATTAATCGAGTTTTCTCCGGATCGCGTAATCCAATCGAGCTAAAATGTTCAAAAGGTATTGGTGTGTATGGTTTTCCGAATCAAGAGAAAAATATTTTGAGCCCTTGGGTAAAAGGCAACCCTATATTTATGTGCAACCAAGGTATTTGGGAAAAATTATAGAAAACAAAAAACCATGATAATGTTTTGTAACTTTTTTTTCGCTCAATGTAGGCGAGCTATCAGATCATTACAAAATCTACAGGATACATTGATGGACCTAAGAAATACGCATCTCTGGGGTTTTTGATGTAGCTGCAAGAAGCTCGTAAATAGAAATATTTCGAAGCATATATTTCGAAGCGGCCTGATATAAGTTTGGTGAATGTGCTGGCAGCCCTGTGGTACTGTTACAAAAATCGCTCAGCAAAATTTATGCTTCAAGCGGGGCTACGGAGTCGGGCTCGTGGCGTTGAATACCTACTTAAAGCGGAGTTAGAATCGACTTTTACCCCGAATTATTCCGATGCAGTTAACGGATTAAAGCGAAATTCTCACAAGTGGTGGTCTTACAACAAGCCAAATTTGATAAAATGTTATTTGGAAAGTTTTGGATAGGTTTGTCAGCAAAGTTTTTGGTGATATCTATAATGAAATAGAGACTATCCTGTAAGGAAAATAAGTTTATTTAAAATAGTAAAAATAGATTTTAAGATTTTTGAATTTAAGAATTCTCAAAATATATCTCCCCTATAACTTCCGATGCAACCCTTAGAAATTCACAGGATATATTCTCAACGTGATACAAATTGTATATGCTTTTCGTTGCGGTTCTAGCATTACATTGCTTGTTCCTCACATGGTCACATATTCTGCCAATGCAAATTTATTATTTCTGTTGGATTATCCATTTTCGAAATGAAAATCGCTCTTAAATCCTAATTGCATGAACTTGCTTACGCACAAAACTAGTATTTACGAACATCTCCACTTTATGACACGAAAATTAAACTCATCCATAGGCATATCATACTTATATTATTGCATCGTCATTATAAAATAGCTTGTAATACTTCCGTCTCCGGAACATGTGAAATCGTTTAGTGAAGCAAAACAATCCGTTGTAAATATCAGAAAAGTTTCCTTCGTTAAAATTCCAGTTGAAAGTTTTCTTGAAAAGGACCGGTAGGTCTAAGGTTGGCAGGAGATCCCTCTAAATATATGTACATTAAGTATCATATCTAAGCTTACTAAAAAGATTAAAGTGGAGTAGGTAGCAGAGTTTTCACTCTCGTTGCAAAATGATATAAGTCTGTACAATACCAAACTGTAATTGGAACTTGGAAATATTGGCATTGAACTCTTTTTGGAGAGCATAGAAATCAAAGAGCATATACATGTTCCGTAACAGCGAAAGGTGTTTTTTTGTAATAATTAAGCAAACAAGCCTGCGAATGCAAATGCGAAACCGCAGAGGCAGCAGCACACCACCTCCCATACTTTCAACAATATTCTGCAAAATTTAGCGAACTTGAGACATGCCGGTCGTGTATTCCTGGCACTTTAAATGTTTGTGTGGCTTTCATTAAGGCGCGCACTTCTTTACGGAATTAATTTATATGTCCCTGTAGGCTTATTTTCCATCGGAAAATTTTCATGTACTAAAACATGCCAAAAATGGCATATGTGAAGCGAAAGCTGCAGGTTTAATAGGCGTTGGTCTCTCTCACACTCTCTCTCTGCCTCACAAACATTTTCTGTGTTCATTTTCGCTCGTTCATTTTCTACCTTTGCATGCTGATACAAGCATTGGCGGTTGGCAAACTTTCTACTACGAATAACAGCTTCTTGCGGCATCGTATCCAGCAATCCTCTTGCCTTATTAAGGTTCAAACTTCTACCCGAACCATATAGTGCAAAGTTTCGACCCGAAAACCCTCGAGCAAGAGTTTGGAGAATTTTCGGCAGTCGCTCTTTTTTCAACTGTTGTAAAAGAAAAATATGCCGGTAGATTGTTCAGGTAAAGTATGTTTATGGTATATGTACTGCTAGTGGAGCTAATGAACATGCAATTGAGTCGTTGGTAGGTTGGAACTGTTTCAAAACATTTTTTGGCTTTGTTTCTATTGAAGCGTGGCACGATGATATGTTGGAATGGAACCGTTAATTAACTTCTCATGTAATTTGGTAAGTTTGCGGTGATTTTTCAACTAGAGTATTGGACCGGTGAAACAGGACAATTTCGAGTGTATACACATATGTACATACTTAAGTCTTCTTGAGCATTCAAGAATGGATAAATATCCATGAACAACCCCTTACATAAATAAGAAATACTAGCGATTGGGGATATGAAATGCATGAATATTAACAAAATTCGAACAAAAGCATTATTTTGGAATATAATATTGTGGATACACTAACAATAAAACACTGCAATACAAAAATTCTACAACTCTCCATAAAGACATAGCACAACATATCTACATGCATCGAAAGTCTCAAAATCAAGGAGGCTGAATAAAAATGAAAATTTTGGAAAAAAAAGTAAATCCTCTTAGAGCATAAAGAAATAAAGAGCGACAGAAACACAGTAATCGACCGTAGGTGTGTGTCTCCAGATTTTGTTTTTTTTATACACTTCTTTCTCTTTGCTTTTCCTCTCCAACTACATATAAGCTTTAAATCCGACTGCCATCAAATTTCGCAAGCCATGTAAACCAAAAGTAAGCAAACTAGCAACACGCAGTCGAAATCAATGTGAATCGACTAATTAAAATTGGCTTTTTGCAAAACTATTATGATCAGTGATTGAAAAAAGTCCTGAAAACTCCTAGAATATTGGAACTAGTTGAGTCACAGATTAAATTTGATTAAAATAGGCAAATACGATTGAGCGGTAAGATAAATATCACTACCCCGCTGCTTAAATATAGTATCATAGTTCGCTTTTCACATACAAACTTACTTTAGAGATTGTGAAGGAAATACAGCAGTTTTTGACTAGAGTTAACCCGTTAAGTAAGTAATTGACACCGATTTAGGAATTATATCGACGCTTTGGTGTCTTTGAACACGGCTATTTGGCAACAGTTGGACAGCAGTCAGATTTTACTTATTCAAGATGGCGAGAGGATGTTCGGCTGTCAATGACGTACGTAGAAGATGATTCAGAGAGGCAAATAATTTGATACATTAAATTTGTTTCAAAATTTTGAGAAGGAATATAGATATGGGTGGGAGAAAAATTAAAAATATAAACAAAAACTAATTGTTTATAAAAGACAATTTAATTTTCTTCCGAAAAGCTACGAAACAACATTCTTACGCAATATTTTAACAAATAAAGCTTAGTACTGTGTTAAATATCACGTGAAATTTTCGGACACAATTTCACGTGAAATTTTCATGAAAAACTTCACGTGAAATTTGTTTCGGCGAAAATTTAGCTTGAAAATAAGCGAGAGTTGTACTCAGTTCTTAGCGTGAAAAGTTGCTTACATTTGCTTTCACGTTGAAAATGCCGATGACATTAATCATTCCACGCCAATTTAGTTTGTACAACTCATTCTTTCGAGCTAAAAAGTGACATTTGGTGTATGAATTTGAAAATTGAATAGTGCAAATATCGTTTCAATAACAAAATCGACCGAAAATTGAGATTCTTGACATTTTATGCGTCAGAAATGAGCAGTGTCTCTGCTTTTCTCCATTGCCAAAATTTTTGCTCGAAAGAATGACCAGATAGAGGAGATTTGTCAAAATTTAGCTTCACGATTAACTCAGTATCAGCCTTAAAAGTGTGCAAGCTTATAGATAAAAAAAACCCTAGCGCATCAGAACCGCTAGAAACACTACTGTTCGAAGAACAGTAGAGGGTATGTGCAGATTTTGAGTGTGTGTATATTACTAACTACTTTCCCTACTTAAGACTAATACACCCTAAGTAATAATATACCCTAAGCTTATTTTAATTTCGATGACTTCATCGAAAGTGACAGCGATAGAAAGGTTTTTGGGGTTGCCATCCGAAAAATGTCCATGCTTTAGAAAATTTAAACACTGTTTACTTATTTTCATTGCAAATGTTCGCGATGTGAATGCTTAATGCAAGCATTTATTAATACGAAAATAATAAAAACGCCTCATGCTGGCAGCCCTTTACGAATTTCCAATTGATCCGATGACTGCATTGGAAGTTACAGGGATACAAAGAAATTTAGGGTTACCATTCACAAAAGTTTTCAAATTTTCTAGTTCTTAATATTTGGAGTTTATTTTCACTACAAGATCTTTAGGATTTGAATTTTCTATGATAAAACCGCTTACTAAAGATATGCCAAAAAATACAAAAACACCCTTAGCTGGTAACCCTATCATTGTTTTTCGAACTAGATTTCTACTGAATATTGCCTACAATAAGTTTAATTTGACATTTGAATTTCCTTATGATTCAATGACTGTACTGGAAGCTATAGGGCAAAGAGCTTTATTTTCCTCAGCGAATTTTCAAAATTTATGACACAAAAATTACCATAGCTGGGAGTTCCTACCGATTTTCCCAACCAAACGTGGCTTAGGGTAAGGTCCAGCTATTGTATGAATTTCGTCAAAATCGAATGGCTGAATCAGAATTTATATGGCTAAAAGCTGCTATTTTTATTTATTTATTTATTTATTTCACCAAACAAGATATACAATCACAAATAAATGAAATAAAAATAAAAATATAAATTGAAATTACATTTGAAAAGTTGAAATAGATTAATAATAGGTATAATAAACAACTGAATACAATGCAAACAAAAAAAATTAACATTCAATAAATAAATACATAACAGCAAAATTACATGGAGGGCACAAAATTATTAAAAACACAAACGAAATTAAATATTTAGTCAGTCATGAAAAGGATACTAGGCCGTTAGACTAGATAGGGTGGGATAAGAGAGCCTTGGTAACTCTGTTTTTAAAAGAGGCTTTCGAAATCGTGGGTAAAAAGTATTGGCTCATGCTGTTGAATATCTTGCAGTATCTATTTATTGGCTCGATCTGTTGCAAAAAGCTCGATACGCGGCTGCAATATTTTTATTCACTAATCGATGCTGTGCAACGCAACTTGTCCAAATATGGCTCCACTTCGTATCGTATCATTCCTTTGATGCGACCGCAAGAAACCGCCAAATGACTGATCGAGTTCGCTGCGTTTCTTTGTATCTTATTTTGATACGGAACGAAGATACGTTTGTCGTATCCACTGATACACAACGGCGATAAGATGCGCAAAAATGAAACATATGGATACCTACCTTAAGGCGAGATTCATATGACGGTAAATTGTTCAAATCACAAGGATGGTAAAGAACTGCTTTTGAATAGATTCAAATCTCTGGCTGTGAATTTCGAAAATCGGGTTCCAAATAATACAAGCATATTCAAGAAGAGGGTGAACGAGCGCGGTGTATAGTGATTTTGTACTGGCACAGAATTGCCCGCATTTCAAAACCACTTCTATCAGACCTGGTCCTATTTAAGATCAATACATTCTGTAAATTTCAACCGTATCTGATTATCATGTCGTGAGTTCCCGCGAACAGAAATTTTTGATGCTAAAAATATAGTTAAATTGGGGAAGGGTTACCGTTTTTGCCCGTTGTAAAATTTCAAATATTTTACTTTGGCTATATAGACAAAGCATAAGATTTATATATGAGTACGTTTTTTTCCAAAAAGCGACAATTTTTCAGGAGAGTAGAAGATTGAAAGTTTTAACTTTCAGCACCAGCTCTAGCTACAGGGTTGCCAACATGTTCATTAAAAGCAACACAAATTTACAACTTAATAGTATCAATATGTCCTGAAAGTTTCATAATCAGCTGACAGCTGTCAAAAAATATCGCAATTTTAAACATTTCAAAGGCAGCTAGTGCCCACATGGGGTTAAAAAAGGCCCAAATATTATCCTATTCACGTTCAAAACACGTTCGAAATTTATTACGCTAGCTTAATTTTTGCAAAAATTATTTGTGGACGGAATAATAGGTTTATTAAAAATATCACTAAAATGGCCGCCGGCGCGAAAAGATTAAAGATAATTGATATTTGGTGAAGCCTGGATCTATTCTGCATATACACCAATGTCTCCTGAAAGTTTCAGCTCAATCAAATGGCGCGTTCCCGAGAAATAGTCACTGATTTTTTTTGATGACGATATATATATATATATATATATATATATATATATATATATATATATATATATATATATATATATATATATATATACAGTGGGTAAAAAAGCTATGGCACGAACACTTTGTAAGTAAAAACAAAATACTTATTTTCAATGCGACATTAATAATAAATGATTGTGTTTTAGCATTTAATTAAAAGTTTTGCATGTTTACTTTAAGAACAATATAAAAAAACGGTAATGAAGCAAATTTCAAAATTTTAACGTGACAACAGTTTTCAGTGACAACAGCTGTACATCTAGTGCTCTGTGGAAATATTTGACCTAATTTAAAGATTCCGTTTGAAGTTATTTTCAATAGATATTGGAAAAATGGAATATGTTTCTTACCAACTCGGTGCCAGTTTGGGAAACTTTATTAATTTGTGCATTTTTTTTTATTATTTATTAGTTGTTTCCTCAACAAATCTATGACAATCTATGAAAAAAAATTATACTATCGAATACAAAGTCACGGGAAATATTTTTAGTATATTTTACCTAATTTTATGTATCACTTATCCTATAGTGTAAAGGGTATTTATTAACAGTGATCATTTATAGTATTTTTAGACATAGTTGCATAGTAGAACGCTATGAGATATTTTAGCATAATTTTATGGCTAAAGCTTCTGTAAGCTATAGGAGTTTCGCCTGAGAATCTTAACGAACGTAGAAATACGCGATAGTATTTCTTACAATAACTAATTTGATAATATACAAAATTATTTAGATTCCAATAACTAAAACATGTTAAACTTTCCCATGTTTTTTTGAACAAATTGCCAGTAAGCAAAGCCTCAATCGCTGGTAAACATAGCCACTTAGGCTAATAGGCACTTAAACTTTCCTTCAGGCTGGTTTCTAAAAACACTGCACACTGCATCAGTTGGCATGTGTTTGGCAGTAGCTTACCGGGTAAGAGCAATTTAAATTCTGGTGATGATTTGGTTCGAGAAATTAATTGAGCAGGTGCGAGAAAAATCATGGGTAAACTCGACTTGATGCACCACAGCTGGGAAATTCTACCACCAGAGGGCAAATAAGTGGTAGCAGGGGTCGAAAATTGAAGAAAAACTTACAAAATTATGCAAAAAAATACTCGAGAAGATAATACAATTAAGGGGAGCTTCTCCTGTAAATGGGTTAAAAAATCGTTTTTTTTTTTTTCATTGTTATTCAATTATATATGCATTAAAAAATACGCATGTAAAATTTCAGGCTGGAATTCGCAAAATTGTGGAAGTTATGAGTTTTTTTGCCACGTCGTGTTCAACCTCCGGATTTTGACGCGCCGATCTAATGATCGCTTTCCGGCGGTCAACGCGTCTCTTGGGTGCTATTGAAAACTCATTATGAGTGAAAAATTATTTTATGGATTCAGGAACTTTTCTAGAAAATAGTTTTACTGCGAATGTGCATGTGTGAGTGTGACAAATTAGTATGCGAGTTTTTTTCCAGCTGCAGCCTCAGTTATACGTAGCATTTCAGGCAGTGTGACAGCGTGCACGTATAAAAATGCCAAAAATCGTCCAAATCGCAACTTTTATAGCCACAGTCATTTTTAACGATGGTTTCAACGGTGTCTTGGAAATCATGGAGGTTTTGGAATTGAAAATTGGCCCGTCGTGCAAAGCGGCTGCCGAACAACGCGACAATGATCGGCTACTACGTCAAGCGCGCGCCTCATCCGCACAGACTAAAGAAGCCCGAACCCTTGCGAGAATGGAGAAAATGAAAGAAAATCAACTTTACGAAGAGTCAGAGGGTATGCTTTATGAACCAGGAATAGCAGAATAGTGCTTTCATATGGGTAAGTTGACAAAAACATACTTCTTTTGGAACTAAAAACTTTAGGCGCGTTTTTCTCGAAACCATGCTTTTCAAACTGGCGTGCACGATAACTAAAAAACGGCTTGACCAATTTTAAAAGTTTACATATCAGATTAAAGCGTATTAAATTTCAAATGGAACATCGTCGAGAAATTTGTATAAAAAAAATTTTTAATACACTTTTAATACAAACAAATTTGTTGAAAAAAAATGAAAATTTTGCAAATTTTGTTGTAGTTTTTGTAAAAATCATTTTTTTTTTAAACAAAGACGTCGTTCCATAGAGGACTCAAAAACAAACAAAAAACACATGCCATTGTTTGTTCCAGAATCAACTCCTGAGGCTCTACAGTGCACGCCATTTACCTCTGCGAAAATAACATGTCCCACTTTGAGCAACCATATCTCAGGAACGACTCAATATTTTTACATAAAACTAACAATGTAGCAGTTTCTAATAAAGAATAATAATTTCATAAAAAATTCAAGATTAGGCAACCCATAGTTTTTTTTAAATCCACGCTCGAAATTAAGGAGCGAAAAACCCCGTTTACAGGAGAAGCTCCCCTTAAGAAAAACAAACAAACTAAAAAAACTCTCAAAACAAAACAAAAACACAAACATACTAGCGAAACATCTACCGGCAAAATTCATGTAGTCATCAAGTCTAGTTTTACCCAAAACCTTTTAATATGTAGTTGGAAGCCATTAACATAGTAAGATATTCTTAGTGTTGCTTTTAATATGTTGCTATGAAAAATACATTTACTTACAACAAAAATATGCGAACTTTTACGGCGAAATAATCCATTTTTTCCCAAATTCAGTGTTGCAAATTTATGGGAATATTAACTAAGAAAATGTTTCTCATTGTTTACATACTGATTCCGAACTCTCGTTTTTTACGGAAGAATTTCCCTCCGTTGTAACTGAAGCTATTCATATTATCAGCTGCATGAGTAGTGCGAATCTAGACACCCTTTATATTAATCTATAAAATACGCAAAATTTTGGAGTTGATCGGAGCGTTAACATTATTGCCCAATTAAATTCTGTATGGCATTTGTGATAATTTTTGCAAACATATCAGTAATTTTATAAAATTTCTGAGCTTTTTCAGCATAGGTCTAGCAGCACAAACAAGCAAAATCTGAACCCATGTACAAACGAATAAAAGCTTGTCAAAATGAAGCAAAATGAAAGAAAAAGTTTTAAAAATTGATGTTACACGAATCTAGGTTCCCGGTGCTTTCCTCTTTATCCCCGGCTTCTATAAACTAGTATTGAATGAATTATTTGTAAAAGGGCGTTTTCTTTTATTCGTCCAATCACAATAACCTAAACATCTCTAAAACTTGAAAACAAACCTAAATACCAAGTGAGCCAAGAAATAATAAAGTATTTCAAAAACTTTAGGACTTTACGGTCATTTGCATCGTTTAAGCAGTCTACTGAAATTAAAATATTAAATTTTACTTCCACATTTCGCTTACTTACGTACCTACATTTTGTTCTTTACAAAATTGCCCGATACTCAAATCGTTTTTGATATTTATGACATTTTCTATTTCCACTCAAGGTGATTTCGTATCAAAATCTACTGGTCAATGAAATGTAAATATGTTTCGAAAATATTCAACACAATAACTACTTTACAAAAACAACGACTAACAGCAAACCGAGCTGAGTTTCACAAGTGACCAATTCTTCTCAAATTGTCCCATCAGAATAGATAGGGGCTATTTTACTTCCACGTACGAGTGCTAGCAAATCGACGTAGGCTCCTGCGGAAATTCCTAAAGTGACAAGAACAATGCAACAGTGAAGACAACGATTATGGTGGCGGAACTGGTGGTGGTGGGTACCAATTGCAATATTAATGCACCATTCAATTTGAATGGCACCTGTTCGGACGAAAGGTAAGTGGAGAAAGGAAGGCGAGCAATGATCACAAAATTCACTTAAGACGTTTCGTAATGTCGGATTGTTCGAAGGCAGTGATGAGAAACATTTAATATTTGACGTCAAACGATCAAATGAGCTGAGTATTTCTTAAGTAGTTTTGATATATGAATATTGGTGTCCCTACTTGTTGTAGTAATTGCATTGTTTAAACACTTAATCGCATTCCACCTTGACCATTCTTGCGAACAATTTCGGTTGATTGCAAAGGGACGGAATCGTATATATGTACATATATAAAACAATTATACACGCATTTAAGCGAACCAACAGTTTTACAATAGTACAACAGTATTCCCACAGTATTACAAGTATATTGCAAGTTCGCTAAAATTGTGCTTAGTTAATGTAAATAGTAAATGTATGTTTCATGAGATAGGTGAGTGATGAGGTGAACTGCTCGTTATGCTCCGATATTAATTTGTTTACTGGGGAAATTAGAGTCAATTTTCCCATTCCGAAAGAATAAACATAATATCAAGTCCTGTGTCTTTCAGTTAAGTGGAAAAATTCAAGCAAATAATGGGATCCGAGAAATATGTACATATATCCGCTTTTTGAAAATTTAAAGTGAAAGCCATATCTGCTACCATCCTTTTAAATCGTATAAGAAACGCTTTCTTCCATTCATGCATACGTACGCACATACTCTTTTTTGCTAATGTTCGCAGCACATTAGTATTAAAATCGATTTGGCCAAAAATTCATATTTTCATATATATCATCAAAAAAAATCAGTGACTATTTCTCGGGAACGTGCCATCCGATTAAACTGAAATTTTCACGATACATTGGTGTATATGTAGAATAGTGCCAGGTTTCACAAAACGTTAATAATCTTTTCAGCCATTTTAGTGATATTTTAAATATACCTATTATTCTGTCAACAAATAGCTTGTGCAAAAACAAAGCAGATGATATGAATTTTAAACGTGTTTTCAATGTGAATATGATAATAGTTTTGAAATTTTTAACCCTATGTGTGTAAAATGAGATTGGGAAAATTTGAAAATTTTTCATTGCGATAACTTTTGACCAGATTATCAAATCATTATGACACTTAGAGCATATATTGAAATTACTAAGTTGCAGACTCGTGTATTTTTTCATGAACGTGCTGGCAGCTCTGCAGCTAAGGCATGCATTGAAAGTGAAAACCTTCAAACCATCGACTCTAATGAAAATATTTTGTCTTTTACAGTGAAAACCAACTAACATAAAAATCTCATGCTTTGTTTACACAGCCACAGTAAAACTTTTTAAATTTCACATTGGACAAGAACGATAACCCTCCTCCAATTCACCTATATTTTAAGCATTAAAAACTTATGTTCACGAGAACTCACGATCCAATTGTCAGATACAGTTGAAATTCAGTTGAAATTCATGTATTGGTGCTAAGTAGGACCAGTATTAAATAGGTCCGATTGAAGCAATTTTGGAATGCGGGCAACTCTGTGCCAGTGGTACGATCTTGAAAAATTAGAAACGAAAAAACTGCTTTTTGCCCTATGAATTCTGATTCAGTTACCAGATTTGCATGAAATTGGCACAGTAGCTGAACCTTACTTTAAACCGTGTTTGGTTGAACAATTCGGTTAGTGCTGCCAGCTATGGTAATTTTGGTGTTTTGGATTTTGAAAATTCGCTCAGGAAAATAAAGCTTTTTGCCCTATAACTTCCAATACAGTCATGAAATCAAAACGAGTTTCATATGATAAAGGGAACTTATTATAGGCAATATTCAGAAGAAATTTGGTTAAAAATCCATGAGAGGCTTGCCAGCTATTGTTGATTTTGTATTTACTTGAATTATCTTTATTAAGCGATTTTATCGTAAAATTTTTAAACGACAATAAACCACAAATATTGAGTTTTCGAAAATATGAAAACTTTTGCGACTGGTAACGCTTAATTTCTTTGCAACCTATAAATTCCAATGCAGGCATCGGATCAAAGCGAAGTTCACAGGGTAGGCTGATTTCAACATGAGGCAGGTGTGATTTTTTTAGCGAAGGGCTGCCAGTTCGAGGCATTTTTCACTATTTTCTTATCAATTAATGCTTATATTAAGTATTCATATCCCGAACACTTACAATGAAAATAAGTTACCAATGTTTAAATCTTCAAAGTTCTAGAAATTTTTCGGACCCAAACATCTTTCGTTTTTTGATCCCAAACATATTTCTACCCTTGTAACTTTCGACGAAATCATCGGATAAAATCGAGATCGATAGAGTTATTTGATTTTGACGCGATGCAATTGTGGGAGACTTTTAGTTGCAGTCTTGGTAAAGCATTTTCTTTGTTTATGTTATGTTATGCTGCTTTCAAAGTTTTGCAGTGTTTGGCTTTCCTAAAACTTGAAATTCATACAAGTGGTAGTCCTGAAGTCCTATCTGCCCTATGAGTTGAAATGCATTGTTAAGATTAAAGTAGTTTTGCACTCGAAACAGAGTGGAGCACGTGTGGTAGAATATGCACTCAAAATCTGTACGATTTTTCTATTGTTCATCGAACATTAGTATTTCTAGCGGTTCAGGTGCGCTAGAGTTTTTGTTATATAAATTCAATTCATTTCATACCTTAATACAAAATTATGAAAAATACTGGTAGTATCTAATACTAAGCGAGATCTTGGAAAGATGTAACTCCGTATTTCTAGGGTCCGTCGAACTTTACAAGGTAGAAATCTGTCCTATTGGATCAGAAGGTCGAAACTAAATCGTTCTAGTCGATTCATGTACCAGCACTAGCATGTTACAGTATAATCGGACCTACTGGTTAGGGACCATCTATTCAAGTTTACTTAAAGATTTGTTTCAAATAATACATTAAAGGGGGTTAAATTTCGACCCAAAAACAAAGTCTACCAGTTCGGTTTGAGTCACTCTCCATGCTTGGGATTTAATTTTCTTGCACTCATTGCGAAAACTCTCACACGTAAATAGTACGTTATACCATGATATATATTTTTTTAATTTTCTTTATTTACATGATAAAGCATGTCGTAGACGACTCTTTTCATTTTTCAGTTGTTTATTGTTGAATACATGAGAAAACACGACGTTAACTAGATGTTTCGTGTCAGTGCATCCAAAGCCACGGTAAATTATCTACCTATTTTTGGTAAATCCGTCTGATGACATGGAAAAAGTGCATACACGATTAAGTTACGCAAAGACCACCGATGCGCAGAAAATACAAAACTGTGTTTTGTGTTGTGTCGCATAGGTCATTCAGTCACGGTGTTGTTTTGTAGTCGGAATTTCATCTCATAAATTTCATTGTTTTTCATACTGATATTGAAGAAAGTACGATTTAGCACTTTGGAAGAATTTTCATTATGATTCTAAGTTTGTCTTGAAGTTACTCGCGAAAATTTATAATTCGAATATTCCAAAGCAGAATTATCTCCTATTTGAAGACAAAACATCTTACTCTGTATGCAGATTTATTTTCTACGAAATATTTCGTTTAAACACTATCCTCTGCAAATTATATTACCGTTTCCGCAGATTAACATAAGCCTAGTCTTATTTTCACTATCTACTTGACAATCTACACACGAGATACCGAAACCAACTGTTTTGCTTCAAGCCTCAATGATATTTATAGCAACATGATAAATGATCTGACACGATTAATTGCAGAGAAATTAGTGTTTAATTTAACATGGACCTGCGCGGCCGCCCAGTTCGCAAATATTTTGGAAGGCACTTATTTCATATGAAATGGACTGAATCCCAAATGCATTGCCACCTATTTTAAATTGTCGTTCAGACGCATTTAATGGATTAAATAAATTGTAAGACAACATTAGTATGAGAGAAGCCAAGAAATTTGCATAAAGTGCATATTTGATTTTGATGGCTTTTCTAATGTTAAGTTTCAATGCGTTGATGGTTTGGACAAGTAGTATATATCTCAAGTTTTGAAGCTTTCAAGCAACCTTAGAAGCTAAGTGTATTTCAATATTCAGACAAAAGTCGTTTTTGCAAGGATAATTTGCTTACTTCTTCAGTAGCGATAAACCGATGTTTCATGAGTCCATTGAATTGTTGTTTGGTTTCTCTGTGAAACTGTATCGGGAACATGATGATCACGTTCTGTTTGAAGCATTTTTAAACAGCTTGCATGAAAAGAGTCGAACCATTTTTTTTAGTGACAAAAGACAAAATTTCTAAAGGGCAAATGTTTTCAAAAGCTAGATGGTACTGATATTTTGATGACATAGCCCCTTTACTAATAAAGAAAACAGTCAGCTTTAAGAAAACAGTTATTATAACCATTCAGTCTAAATCTGTGTTGAGAAAATACTGCGCACAAAGCAAGAGTAGGTATGCCTTACCGACCCACAAGCTGTGGTAATATATATATATATATATATATATATATATATATATATATATATATATATATATATATATATATATATATATATATATATATATATATATATATATATATAATCAAAAAATTTCAGTGAAAAAATCTCAGGAACGCGCAATTTGATTAAACCGAAATTTTCAGGATACATTGGTGATATACAGAATAATACAAGGTCTCACAAAATGTTAATAATCTTTAACCCTTTGACGCCGGCAGCCATTTTAGTGATATTTTAAATATGCCTATTATTCTGTCAACAAATAGCTTTTACAAAAACAAACCTTATGGAATGAATTTGAAACGTGTCCTTAATATGAATACGATAATATTTGTGAAATTTTTAACCCTATGTGTGTGTGCTAGGCGTCTAAAATGAGATTGGGAAAATTTGAAAATTTATAATTGCGATTACTTTTGACCAGATTACACTTAAAAGCATATTGATATTAATAAAATATAAACTTGTGTAGTTTTTTATGAATGTGCTGGCAATCCTGCAGCTACTGTAGGCATTGAAAGTGAAAACCTCCAAACCATCGACTCTCCTGAAAAATGTTCGTTTTTTACAGGGAAAACCAGCTCATATAGAAAGCTTATGCTTTGTCTATACAAAGCAAAACTTTTGAAATTTCACATCGGACAAGAACGGTAAACCTCCATCAAAAACTTATGTTCACGAGAACTCACGACCCAATTATCAGATACAGTTGAAATTCACAGAATGCATTTGTATTAAGTAGGACTAGGTCTTAAAGAAGCGATTTGAAACAGTGGTACCATCTTGAAAAATTGGAAGAAAAAAACTGCTTTTTGCCCAATGAATTCTGATTTGGTGACCAGATTTGATTTGCATGAAATTGACAGAGTAGCTGAACCTTACTCTAAGTCGTGTTTGGCAGAAATTTGGTTAAAAAATTCGGTTGGTGCTGCCAGCTATGGTAATTTTGGTGTCTTGGGTGTTGAAAATTCACTCAGGAAAATAAAGCTTTTTGCCCTATAACTTCCAGTGCAGTCATGAAATCAAAACAAATTTCATATGATAAATGGGACTTATTATAGGCATGATAGGGTTGCCATCTATTGTTCGTTTTGTATTTATTTGCAATACCTTTATTAAGTGATTTTATCGCAAAATTTTTAAACGGTAATGATCTTGTAGTGTCAATAAACAACAAATATTAAGTTTTCGAAAATTTGAAAACTTTTGCAACTGGTAGCCCTAAATTTCTTTGTAACCCTATAACTTCCAATGCAGCCATCGGATCAAAATGGAGTTCGCAGGGTAGGTCGATTTTAAAGTGAGGCAGGTCGAGGCATTTTTCGCTATTTTCGTATCAATAAATGCTTGCATTATGTATTCATATCGCGAACATTTATTTTTTCGGTCCCAAACATATTTCGTTTTTTGTACCCTGTAACTTTCGACGAAATCATCGGATAAAATTGAGATCGATAGAGTTATTTGATTTCGACGTGAGGCAATTGTGGGAAACTTTTAGTTGCAGTGCTGGTAGTATTGCAAGCCCTGAGCATTTTCTTTGTTTATGTTATGTTATGCTGTTTTCAAAGTTTTGCAGTGTTTGGCTTTCCTAAATCTTGAAATTCGTGCTAGTGGTAGCCCTGAAATCATTTCCACCCTATAAGTTTAAATGCATTGTTAAGATCAAAGTGGTTTTGCACTCGAAACAGGTTGGAGCACGTGTGGTAGAATAAGCACTCAAAATCTGCACGATTCTTCTATTGTTCATCGAACATTAGTTTTTTTTAGAACTTTTTATGGCCATTTACAATGAAAAAAAAACCAGTCAGAAATATCCACCATTTGATGTTTTCTACGACAATGAATCCATTGACATATGTGGTAATGCATTGACATATGTTACCATATGTAGTAAGAACTTACTTCATAATAGTCATACATATTTCCAATGATACTTCAATACTTCAGAACGCAGCCGATTATTGGGAGAATATGGGTGATCGCTTCACCTGAATGAGTGAAATCTAGCTACTTAGCTAATAATAAGATAATTTGTAATTTGTACTAGTAATATTTGTTAGAAAATAGCTGCTTTTTCTATGATGATACCAAAGCTCAGGGCCTTTTTAACGCCTTTTGTAGCGAATGCTTAGCTAAGGTGATAGCGAGATACATATGAGAGAAGCCGATTTTAACTAATTCTACTATTTTTCAAGTGCCACATTTTATTCCTGTGAAGTGTTTCGTTATGCCCAATCACCGCTAAAGCTATAACATGCTGGTATTATGGAACAAGTACAAACATGAGCATACTGCGGGATTCGAACCCGCGCCCAGTAGATCGCTGCTTTGGACTGGCGCCTTAGCGAGCAAAGCTACCGATCCCTCAAATTAAGTAAGCTACCTTCTTATTTTCCTTGAAACTCTATACGTCACTTTATAGTTAGTTTTTGAGAAGATCGGATGTAAAGTTATACTGGAAAAAATGGAAAATACAAACGAGTACAAAAGGCTTATTTTATACTTTTTTTTTTCAAAAGTGATAAAAATGCTTCAGCAGCTGCAACAGAGATAAATGCGGTTGATGTAATAACTGCACAGAAGTGGTTTAAAAAATTTCGAGATGGATGGAAAATGCACCTCGGTCAGGACGATTCATTAAATTTGACGGCATGGCGTTAAAAAACTTGGTGGAAGCAGAACCAACTTTAACCGCGCATATGACTGCAAAAAGTTTAAAGTCTTCGCATGGAACCATTCATCGGCATTTGGTACATATACAAAAAAATATCCAAGCTTGGAAAATAGATCCCACATCAGCAATGAACATCAAATCTCCAGTAAAGATTGAACATTTGTTCCCATCTGTTACGTCACAATGAAACGAAACCTGGTCTCAATCGTATTGTCACAGGGGACAAAAAGTGAATAGTCTATAACAATGTCGTATGAAAAAGACAACGGATGAATGTAAATCAGGCATCAGAACCAACTACCAAACCAGGACCGTACCCACAAAAGATTCTTCAATCTGTTTAGTGGGACATGTCGGAAATTTTCTATTTTTTATAGTATAAATAAGTACAAAAAACACAAGTTTTTTATGTTTTTAGCTTGATTTTGATTTTTTGATAAGTAGGCAAAGAAAATTAGTAAAATTTGGAATCGTTTTAATTTTAAAAAAGAAATCAGATCATTATGAAATCTACGCTATAAATTGATAGCCATAAAAATCACACATACAGGACGCATTGATGGGCGTCTTTCTGAAAAATTTTTTGCTTTTACGATTGATAATTTTTTTCTTTGTCCACATTGTGAAATTTTCAAAATTCCGCCTTGCACAAGAATGACAACCACTCAAAGAATTACCTCTATTTTGAGCGCTTGGAAACTTCTTTTCACGATCTGAGGCATAAGAAAAAAACTGTTTTTTTGCCCTATAAATTCCGATTCAGTCACCAGATTTTAACGAAATTCGCACAGTAGCTGGACTTTACTCTATGCCAATTTTGATAGCAAAATTAAGATAGAGCTGCTTTAAACATTTTAAACGCATGTTTGTAGTGTGCAACTTTCTGTCATGTATGCTTGTGCAAAAAGCAAATACCGATGCTATAGAATTTATCATTTGAAAAATAGTCACATTAATAAATTTACTGAAGAGATCTGAATTAATATTCTCTGAACTCTTAAAGGGCGTTTTCATGTGAACAATGTCAAAATTGTAGCGTATCCTCAGAGCAGAGAAATGTAAGGAAATGAAAACAGCAGTCAGATGTGAACCGATTTGCTTGATTTCGAGTGTTAGTAGTAGTGAGTGAATGGTATTATGGGCAAATTTGACAGTCTTGTCCCCCACGAACAAAAAATATCCGCCATATGCACTGAGATAGTAGCCCATATGTACACGATATTGACAAGCTATGGCTAATTAGGAATTTTCTATACCGAAAGCTCGCAGTGCTTAGGTAGTGGAGAAACCAAAGGGAAAATTGGAATTAGCTATGCTCTCGTTTTTTTCTATTTATACTTTGATAATCGATTTATAACAGGACTTCAGGAAAAGATGTGCCGTAGATGAATAAAACCCTTCTAAAGTTGTTGGGAACAACACACAGTCCAGATAGGTTAATTTGCGCTCGGTTTTAATTAGAAAGCGTACTGCGGTCATATGTATATCTTGGCGAATTCATTTCAAATGATTTCTTTCTTAACGTAGTTTTTGTCACCAATTTCAGTACGCTCTTATTCACTTTTGACTGCCAAAACAAAACGGTTAGTTGATGTTAGATTAACGTAACATTTGCAGGAAGAAGCCTCAGTTAGGAAAAGGAACACAACGTTGTTACGATCAGCAGGAGCGAAACACATCCTGGAGGTGGAGCACAACATTCAAAACTAGATGCTTATCAGAACTAGAGCCTGAGCATATGGAAGACCCGATGAACAGACAATTAAACATAGACCAATGAAACTGTGCACCACCATTGTTCAGGTTGATTTGAACTAACATGTTATGGTTAGGAACGAAATGTAAAGAAAAATGTAATTAATATACATATATAGTTAAAATGTACTTAGGTAAGTAATTAGAAGATATTTAGTAGGTAACTATCTAAAATCAATGCTATAAGTAAGATACTATAAGTAAGATACCTTTGCTGTATTAAGGCTAGACTGGCAGACACTGAAGAAGAGGGTAAATTTCCCTCGAAATATGTATATACATATGTCAAGAAATTAAAATATATCTAGTTTCTAAAGGAAAAATTGGCTTTATCGAAAAAAATATTTTGCAAGCTAAAAAAATTGTTTCAAGTTAAAACAATATTGGTAGGTTTAGATAGGAGCATAAATTTGTCCTCGTAATAAAATCAAAAAAAAATTTAAAAAAAGATTAATTCGTTGATTCAGTAGAAAACTACAAATGAATGCTATCAAGTCAAAATCAAGTGGAGACTATTAAAGAAGAAAAATTTAAAATTTAGTTCATACGACAAATTGTTGCCTGACATAGGAAAATGAAAAAAACCATGACGAAAGGAGGTTAATGAATATTTACATTAATTACATTTTTCTTATGTTAGAAATCGTGCCAGATGAGGGTACACACACTTTATGGAGCATGTGTATATTCTACATAGTATATTCTCTTTTTACTATTATATTATTCTGCGCCAAAGTTCTCAAAATAGTCGATTATATTTTTAAAAATTCGTCCGATGATTTCGTGGAAATAAAATGATTCATGATAATGAATAGTGAAATTGCAGAAAGTCTTCAAATATTCACGACATACACAAGACACCATGCTGCCATATAACACGATTTCTAAGAATTTTCTTCTGGAATCAGTACGAATATGTGCTCTTTGCTTCAGTCTGTACTTGCGAAATTTCATTGGTTCTTTACGTCAGAGCAACTAATGAGAAGCTAAAACATGCATCGCTGCTAGAAATTCGAACACATGTTAAATATGTCGCAAATGCTCATGCACATATGACCCAACGGTTTAACGAGATGTCGAACATGGGTGGCTTTTTGGCCATTTAGCCGACACCTGCGAAGCCCGTTTGCATTGAAATCATGAAATCATTTGGCGAACGGTCAGAGGAAATTATTAATTATCGCGACATGTGTTTTAGAGAAGTGTGACGAGCCAATTTATGAGTAATTACTCATGAATATGCCAATAAATATATGTATAGGATATATGGATATTTTCACTCACTTTGAAAAATGAAATTAAGTTAACTACCATCATTGTTGAGAATTGTGGGCTTGTGCTGAGATAACTGCAAAAAATTTTCAATGAACAATTTTAAATATTTTGAATGGCTACAAATTTTAAACGTTATGGTTTTGAATTACCAGGGGGATAAAAAAGGTGTCATTCAGAACAATCGACTTCAATAATCGAGCATATCGACTGTCGATCGATTATTGATTGGATTGTTTCGTGCCACTGAGTGAGATTGTCTCGATTGCTAAAACAACTCGTAATCACCCCTCACTAGAGTAAATACGAGGGTTGATCCAAAAGTAATGATAATCAATATAAGCCAAGGTGATTTAACTTTAAAAAAATATTTATTTTTCAACATAGTCTCCTAATAAGTTAATATATTTAGTTCATCATTTTCCAAACCCAAGATACCCTTAGAGAAAAATTATTTGTCTCTACTCTCCCAAAACGCCTCAACAGTGGCCATCACTTCACTATTATCTTCAAACTTCTTGCCACGAAGGTGTCCCTTGAGCCGAGGAAAGAGGCACAAGTCACTTGGAGCTAGATCCGGCGAATATTCCACCAGAATAATTCCTTCAGTCTCCCAAAAACTGATGCCATGCCTTCCCCACCGAGCTTGACACTTTGAATTTGTTCGGCGTCGGTGAAGAGGATTGCTTCCAGGTTATTGTAGTTTAGTTTCTGAATCAAAATGGTGGATAAAAATCTCGTTCATGGACACGAAACGTGACAAAATATTCTCCTGGTCTGCCTGAAACTTTTCGAGATTCACCTTCGAAATGTCGACTCGTTTCTTCTTTTGCTCCTCGGTTAACATTTGCGGCACCCAACGCGCGGAGACCTTTCTTCATATGTAATTTTTTGGTAACGATTCTTTGAAGACTACTCTCCCTTCGACTGTTCTCTCTCTCACTTCTCTATTCTACTGTTCGTATTCAAATGAATGTACCTCCCTGGAATCGTGGCATATTTATATGTTTTTTTTATGCTGACTTAGTGGGTATAGCCGATTATCAGTACTTTTCGATCAACCCCTGGAGAGCGCTCTCTTCATTTCGTACAAGCCCTTTAGAAGTTGAGTACTTCATGTGTTGTCTCGATTCTAGTTCTGGTTCCGATGTTATTCCTAATATACTAGGTAAGTCACTATCTTCTTCGTCCCTTTGTGTACCCCTGTCGATTATCTTTAACCTCAGCATCGCAGTTGGCGATGTTCCTTCCTTATGGAAATCTGCAAATATTTCCTTATACTTAAGGCAGGTGACTCTGCTTGCATCTCCAATTACCGGCCAATCTCGCTTCTACCTTGATTCAGCAAGCTGATTGAGAGAATTGTTCGTAACAGAATTTATCCTTCATTCGAGCTACTTCTCGTCAATTGGATTTGTCAAAGACTCTAGTGGTACTAGCTTGCTATCATTAACCAACACTGTTGCTTTTACCATTGATTAGCAAAGACAGGTGGATTCTCTTTACATTAATTTCTCTTAGGCGTTCGACTCTGTCAGCCATGAGCTTCTTCTTTTGAAATTAGACAATTGTGGTTCGCTCCTCTCCTGGCATATTAAACTCCTTTTATCTTCCATATGCAGACGATCTTAAAATATTCCGAGCTACCGATACAATTGAAGACTGCTTACAGCTACAGAATGACCTGCACAGTCTTGGCTCTTGTGTAATGCGAACTATCTTACTTTGAGTGTCAAAATGTCGGCAAATCTCATTCACGCGTAAAACTTACCCAATAGTATTTTCTTATTGCGTTTCTGGAAGCTCTCTCGATGTTGTATTCGATTTTAAAGACCTCGGAGTCATTTCCGACACAAAACTTTTATTCGACCAACACATCTTGAATATAACCGCCAAAGCGTCCAGGGTCTCGAGTTTTATATTTGGATCTTCTAAGTATTTTTCATATATCCACCTTTGTACACTTGTTTTTCTCTTTTGTCCGCAATATCTTCGAATTCTGTTATCAAATATGGTGCCCACATTTTAAATACTTAATTGATACGGAAGGTTAACCCGCTCTCTTCTTTTCAAATTCAATTAGGCTTACTGTGGGTATAGGGCGAGAGTTGCCTTGCTGCCAATTCCATCCCTGAGATCTCGTAAAATGTTAATGAACTACTACTTAAAGACAAAATATATTCTGAAATTCTGTAGAATTAACTTTTTTATCAACTCTTTCCATAGAACCTAAACTTCGGAACTGCTACTCAAGGCTTCTAGATTCAGCTCATTATCGAAAAAAATAATATGTAAAACATAGCACTTCGGACGACAATTTGCCTTTGTGCTGATTGGTTTCGGGCACAGTTGACAAAGTTTTTGCCACGTCCTGAACACTTTCCATAAAAGTCCAACATTGGTAAACCCTTTAAGTGCAGAAAACTTACTTTCTCTTACTGACATCTATGACATCCGCTTTAATCAACTTCTAATCGAGTTACTTAATACCGTTCGATTGTCTCATCATACGAAAAAGCTGTCCATGTTACATTAAACCTATGCCGTTTCGTTTGTGTTTTAATCAACAGGCAACAATTCATCAAAATGCATGAAACGAACAAAGGCTAGCCGACATCAGGATCACGGACTTAGCTTCCACCAAGCCTGCAAGTCCTTGTACTAACAGCAACTTCCTATCAAATAGGGTTCCTTGTCGCTGCAAAATGTGTAGCTCATCCGCTCAACACCACCCATCTCCTGGGGTAGAGACACCCAGATGACATACCTGCCAGCAAACACGAGTTATGCCATGCTCCACTCGATTCAATAGGCACATTGTGGATCTATCTACATTTTGAATTTCTCAAAGTAGATGATGATACCTGCACCCTGTGTGTATTTGTGGAAGGTTACATTGGCACTATGGATCCGAAACACACTCAACTCCAAGAACGTACAGCAGCCCTCCGAGAATATCATTCGCAAGCACAGCACAATGGGCGGCATGATTGCCATGGAACATGGACCCAGTGGTTTGGGGCATAGTGCGCACAGTCGCGCCGAATATTCGCACAACGTACTCGTCGAATGCATGCTCAGCATCTGCTTCGATATGTCTGCATAGATACTAAATCGGTATGCCACACGCGAATGTGGAGGTGTAGGAGTATGTATGTAGATATGCCCATATAGTTGGTCGGGTGGTCGTTTCTTGGACGGACCATCAAGTCTGAAGTACAGGTTAGCTGTAAACAGACCATCTGATAGTAGAGATTTTTGCAAACACACAACCAGCGTGACTACTGCGGAGAAACTGTTAGGACACATCGCAGGACTGCAAACAGTCAGAATAGACATCCACAATTTCGTTCTCGGATATACTGGTGTACCGTCTTCCGAAACGACCGGAAATAATACAAACTGACAAAATTTTCAAATTTGAAAGTGGTTCTTAGAGGCTCAACTATAAAACCTGTGGTAAGTTCGTGACGCATTGTGCATTGTGATTTTTGTAAACGCTATGTAGTAGTGCATGGTGTTGTCTGCAGTAGCAGCATTGCAAAGAAACCCGTTAAAAGATACTGCAGTTCGGCATTCTAAGGTGAAAACTATCAAAACTAAAACGCGAAACAAATAAGCACGTCAATGTGCGATGGCGGCATCCGGTGTGAAGTGCGGTTGCAGATACTAAGAAAATGTGAAACTTAGTGAAGTAGGTAACGAGTGCATCGTTGTAAGCAGTAATGGTTGAACTTGCGGGGGCCCGAACGGAATCTTCTCTTGGATAACAGTCCACTTCGCATTTATTTCCATGCATGCACATTCTCGCCGAATATTGACCACAGCTCTTGAGCTCCTTTTAAATTTTGTGCCCTCATATTCCACGGTGTCATACGTCGACATACGGTAGATACATGCCGCGACTGCGATACATAGAAAATAAATGGAAAGTGGCCGCCAAATGAGGTGGAACGTTATTATCAGTAGAAGCGCGAGCTTTTCATTTTGATAGTAGTATTCGATGGCGCCTTGTCACGTTTCTATCAAACACAGAAAGCTTTCTGCTTGTGTTCGTACACGTCGAAGTGGGCTTCAACTCAGGTGTTGAGCCCCCTAAAATAATCAGTTTCGAGAGAGTACGCAGAACGGAAAGGGTGCAGAAATAAGTAAGTCATTCAAAGTGACCCTTGTATCCTCTGCAAAAGTTTAATTCCGGTATTTTTGGAGAGCCTGAACCGGGACATTTCCTTGTAAAGTTTTGTTCTAACGGAAAAAGCAGCGTTCGGCGCGTTAGATGTAACGGACGCGCGATATCGTGACAAAGAACGCGTGAGCATTGTAAACATTTAATGTGACTGATGCGCGAATTTGCGAGTTTTTCCTTAATATTCATCCAGTAAATGCTTAAGTGATAATCGGAACAATTAGTTCTACTTCTAGTGCGGTTTCGGAGTTTAATAACTATTCATAGCAAAATAAAACTTCCAACTGTAGAATCAAAGTGTGGTTACAGTTGACGAAAGACAGTGAAAACAGTGTGATATCTGACGATGGACTTGCCTAATTCACATGAAGACTGGGAGCATCACGTGTCTGCATTTCTGCCTGAAATGAATAGCTGCGAAGAAGAATTTTTCAGCTCACAAGAGGTAAGTTGATTTGTTATTTAGGTATGTTTAGGCAGTTACTGAATGTGTGCAAAAGCTAGTTTAACTCAGTTTCACATTGTTCATAACAAAATTGTTCTTCTCGTTGCACAAGTAGAGTAAACTATCTACATCACGTAGTTACCGCCAGCGTGATAAAATTATGCCTACTGAAAGGGCGGACATTTTCGTGATTCATTTCGAAATGCACGTTAAAACAAGTGTGTACGAAACCAAATCGACAAGTATAAATCTAAAACATATTCGTAAATATGGTATTGTATTGTCTTAATTTAATTCTTTCGGAAAATATATTTGTGGATTTTCTTAAAACATAAGCTAAGGTTAATGAAGTGAATTCGAACTTTTAATTTACTGTGGCTCCGTAGCAAGATAAGATAACTCCTATCAATTTCTTATTCTTGTATAACCTATTCGTACATAGCATTCGTAAAAATAGTTTTTATAGTTATTCGAAGGTATGTTCTATCCTATCAACCTGTTATTCTCAACTGGGATCCTACAAGAGTATGCGTTTATTTAAATAAACTACCATAATAATATTGGCATGATCAAATAGGTACTTACTATTGTATTATCAGTGACTTTTAAAAAAATTAAATTCATATATTTTGTCCACATTTAGGCTGAGTATCGTCTATTATGACAGTTTTATGAAGAGAAACAATCACAGAAACAGTTCAATGAAAACGGCAATAAAAAAATAAACAAATAGAGGAGCCATTCAAGTTCAGAAGGCTAGATGCAATCTCTATCCCCATTATCAACAACACCTCAAGGCCTTTCCAAGGTGAAATTCATATCTAACTGTGCTCGTAAGACTGGTGTCTTTATTTCACATTTAAAACAATCGACGGGATATACGCTTTCTTTTAAGGTAATATTCTGAAACTATAGTCAGTAGAAAGCAGTTCAAACAAGGAATATTACATTCAATTTTGACTCACTCGCATCTTTTTGGTGTGCTATAATATTAAATTGTCTGTACGTCACATTGGTACGATGTCACATTTTCAAATATCACGAATCCTTCATTTTTCGTAGTAGTACGTTAAGATAAAACTTCGAATTCTTCGTGTATTTCCACAAATCCATATTTTCGTCCAATCAGAAATCGCATTAACTGTTTCTTAGTGGGTTTATTGTTTTGAAAGGTATTTTCTAACTTCAACTTTAAACATGGTAGAGTCGCTAGGGAACAAGAAATATCACGCATACGAAATTTCCAGTGATCATATCGCTCATTATCTACATACATATTTAAGTTATTAATGTAAATGAGGCATATTTGGAACAATTAATAGATTTTGGAATATCTGCGTTTAACAATTAACTGTCGATGTCACCACATTAAAACCATAACGCTGCCTAAAGTAATTTAGGTACTAACTGATTGTGGTAAGATGTTTCTTCGAAATTGTTGGAGCTCACAGAGCAAGCTATGAGTGTTGGAAGAATTTTGTATTGAGTGTGTGTGATTCTCTTGCAACCGGGTAAATAACAATAAAATCGCTTTTTTAATAGTTTATACTTTTTTCTGGTAGAGCACGTTTTAGCTGCAATGTGGGTCTGAAGATCAATCTAATAATAAAGTCGTGATTGACAAATTTCGGTAGCTATGCCGTGTTGCTTATTTGGAATACAATGGATGAAGATAATTTCGAATGGTATTTACTAGTATGATAGAAATTTGCACACACCAAAAAAGTTGGCCAATAGTTTAATGGCAGACAAGGCTAGCCAATTGATCGCACCATATTGGTGGTGCTATCTTAAATCTGTGGTATCTTCAAAATTATTTATTCAATTTATTCTACTCTAGTTTTTATATTCTCATTTTTGTTCAAATATGTTTAATATTAATGCACTGAAAGAAAAATCTTGGTAAAACCAACAATTTTCCTTAGTTGTTTTTGCGTCAACTACGGGCTATAGTTAAAACAACCATAAAAAAATAGTTGATTACTTTTATGCACCATGACGCGTGGTTGATAAACAACGTCCGTGGTGCAAAAAAAGTAAGCAACCACAAACAATGGTATTCCAACCATTGTTTGTGGTTGCTTACTTTTTTTCCATACATATTACGAAATATAGGCAGGGGAGGCGTGAATGCCGCAGTTGAATTTGGTGAATCACAATGCACCGACAATGCCGCTGTCAATGCAACCAAGGCACCAACCAAATTCATTTTTTTTTCTTTTGTATTGCTAAATGCTGTTGTGCGAGGATTAGGTTGGCTTATCACAATACACATCAGCCATCGCTTGTCTATTCCACCAGACCATTCAACCTAATTCAAACAGATTTAATTCAACCTAAAGGTGATGCCAACCTATGGTAGGTATCACCGCTAGCGGTGCGGCAAAATTAGATATTTGGCAAATTCTGCCGCTGCCGCAAATTCGGCCGCAGCTATTGTGCGCGTTACCATACAAAACAGTGCATCCTAATTTTTTGACTGCGCTTTGCCGCAGCCCAATGCTATGCCACAGCGGAAAACGCTGTATTGTGAACAAAATAGCGTCGTACAAGGTAATATAAAGGCTTCACTGCATAACATGCATATGAATTATATCGAACAGCAAACCGAACACAATTTTGCCATGTATCATATGAAACTTCTATGATAGAATAGGAGCATGAGTATGAGGAGTATGAAAAATCAATAGTTTGCCTTAGTTGTTTTTGCATCAACTAGGGCTATAGTTAAAACAACCATAAGAAAATCGTTGATTACTTTTATGCACCATGACGCGTGGTTGATAAACAATTTCATTCGGAGCATGAAAAACGTCCAAATGTTGAAACCATTCTACTTTGCGTAGAATAATTCCAAATTACGTTTGCTGAAATCAACTATTGCGATTTAGTTTAAGTACCATACAAACTGTTGATAATTCGAAACGTTGAAGTTTTGAGTGAATTGATGAATATTTTTCTATTTATCAACTGTTCTTCGTGGTTATGAAACAATTAAAACAGTTGATTTCATGAACGTTGTGATATTTTTTGTATAACCAGAACCAACTACTTTTATATCGTTAAATTAACTATATTAACATAGTAAAAATAACTATTTTCCGTAGTTCGTTTAACGATTTTGAATGAATCGTTGCAATACTATTAAAAATAGTTGAACCAACCAAGAGTTTTTCTTTCAGTGTGATGCAGTACACGCTAGATTTTGGCGCTTAAAATTGAAACTCTTTCACTTAAAGATAATTTTTGGCGTCTCTGTGGGCTCAATTGCAATTTTCTCTTTTTTTGTAGATTTGTGATTCCCTGTCGTAAGTGATTAGCGGAGAATTTTTAGTTTCTGTGAGTTTTTAAATTGTTTGAGAGAAAAAAGTGTCTGAGGTGAAACACAGCAGATAACATTTCTGTGAATTAAAATTATTGCTGATACAATCGATATTTCAGAAAAATGCTTGTTCGACAGATACACTGAAAATTATTGTTCTATTATAGTTACGTTCGAAAATAAAGTTCTTTGAATGAAAAAAAGTATCTATTTCAAGCGCTAAGACTTAGTGAATACTATATCATTGACACTTGATAAAGTCAAACAAAAATGATGTCATTTTTTGACAATCAACATAGAGTTGAATGAAAAAGTTTGATTGAAAATCTCTAGTACTTTTGAAGATATCACAGTTTTAAGACAACATCTTGAATATAGTGCGGATAATGTTATAAACGGCTCATCTGCCCTTAAGCTCTAAATAATTTGAAGGACCAGTCTCATTATTCCGAATCTTTAAAAAACCTTGTAAGTTAATAGCTTGTGCATCTTTTGCAATTTCCTATCACATAGAAATCAGTACTTTCAGTGCCTTCTTTGTCAGTGCATTCATTACCTTCTTTGCAAATAAATAATATTATATTAGGTCATAGTATTTCATTTGTTATTATTTCAGTGGTTTTTTTTTAAATTGTAAACTAGTATTCCAATTGTGCTTTATTTAATTATCTTTCTAAAGTAATGTAAACTATCATACTAGAGCAAGGCTTTGTATTAGCTACCTTTGCTAAAAATCTTGGTAGATGGATATAAATAGAGACAGATGCTTACGATGTGTATTAGTTTAGATTAGATTGTTATTTATTCCAGAATTCATACATAGGTTGCTTTACAAGTAAAACATTTAGAGATTAGGCAATATCTTTGCTCTAAGGTGTAAAATTTAGCTTATGCAGTTTACTGTTTACAGGGTCTGGTTACTTAAAGCTACAAGGAAAATCTTATGTGTTAGCTTAATCATCATTGAAATAATGATGATATCTCCTTAAAACTTCTATGAAACTTCTACTTCTAGCCTAAGAAAGTCTTTGGGTTTGATATAAGAATTTATGATATTTCTATTTTCTTTAGGTTTCACGTGTATTTACACTCAGCAACCAAGTTTATTTGATTTTTTTTGGCTCTGGACCTCTCTCTATAAATATATTCTTGATGTACCCACATACTAACAATATTGCCTAAATAAAATGGTGGGCTCTTGCACAATAAGCGTTGAATTAATGACAATTGCGAAAAACTTTTCATTTTAAAAATCTTATCTGCTATTAGTCGAACTTGTGCTCTCATGTTCAGATCAGTGGTGGAGGGATAAAAGGGCATTTTAAGAACTATGCTTTACTTAACTTGAATTTTTTTTTGATATGAGATATTGCATGTCGACCCCAAACTATGCTCTATAAAGAAGTGTTGGTTAGAAAATCGCTCGAAAGAGAAAAATTTTGTTAGAAAGAGATAATTTGGATCTCCTATTCATCTGGGGGTAGAGAGTCTGGTTCAATTTACGGGATATATATATATATATATATATATATATATATCAGTAGCGGCTCGTGTCTTTAAGACTTGGGGAAGCAGATATATTTTTGCATAGTTTTCCACAATAAACAAGTAGGAATTTCAGCGCAGCAAATACATCAAAAGTTGCATTCAAATTCCAATTGTTTGACTCAGTGACTTTTCTACTCATTATGATCACCATTAATCTCAGTAATATTTAAATGATGCAAGATTACAAATTAAAATGCAAGATATTGCAAACTAGAACTATTTTTTTTAAATAAAAAGTGAAAATTAGTGGTCCTGGTCACCACGAATCTATAAAGTACTTTTATCTATTCAAATAGTCTAAGAGAAAAATATACCGCAGTAGATGTTCGTGAAATCGAATTTTCAAGACAAAATGAATTAAACCTTCGGCAAACAGCGTGAAAAGAATTCCTCACCCATACAAGGTGGGGTTAGATTTACCTCATAAAGCATTTTATCTATTCTGTGTATACATATACTAAACAGAACGTCTTCAAATATTTCGTTTATTTTTTGTATCAACAAGCAATAATAAAACACAAAGCATTTATTTAAAAAAATACTTTCATACCTCTTCCATAAAATCAGCTTCATGTCTTTAAGATTTGGGGTTGAAATAGCCTCACGTTGTATGCCGAACGTTAATACTCTTGTACTATTTAAGTGAAAAGCCACTATCTTTCTTTAATCATTCCAATACTAACTTACGCACTTTCAGCACAAACAAACAAACAGACAAATCAGAAGAATTTCGATCTACAGCAAACATTAGACTCTTGAACTCAGTAATAAATCCATTAAAGAAACGAAACATACAAATAACATGTTATGTTAAACAAAGAATTCATTACAGTATTCATACATACAAATAACATCCTAAACTCAGTCACCCAAAGCATACCAGCTCCAAGTTCTGTAGCGAAATAGAAACCAAACAGAGTACGCTACAAACCGTGCTGCGTCCATTCACAAATATTTCTGGGCCATTTGGTGGCTAGATAAGCGAGGGGTTTTTGATTTTCTCTACCCAGGAAGACGCGGTGAGCTGAGCAGCGTCCGTGCTGCTATTCGGGAACATTCATTGCAAAGTGTTTACGGCCATCGATTGCGTGATGCTTGCAATGGGGTGTATGCACACATCATGGTACGTGCATTGAGGCAAGATCACTTTAGTGTTCTGTGTAGCATATTTCAATACGCTGCAATGAACTGAGCGTTCTGGCTTACAATGGTAAGAGATGCTTGAGGTTTTCACTCAAACGCAAGATATCCGATCGCGTTGCTGTAAAACTGCTTGTAAGGCACTTTGGCTGCGAGAACTATCTCGTGTGTGAGATGAATAGTGTTTTGAGTTTCGTAAATTTTCTTATTGATGTTGGATGCTAATTCATATAAAATCAATTGATTTGCTTTGAATGTCAATATGCATTGTTAAGCTATTTTTCTTGTATAGGGAATATTTAGCAAGGGAAGCACTGCTTCCTCTGCGTACAACGGCGAGCCGCCCCTGATATATATATATATATATGTATATATATATATATATATATATATATATATATATATATATATATATATATATATATAAAGTAAGGGGCATATTAGGTAAAAGGCAAGATTTTTTGATTCTTTAAGAAAAATAGGGCTTCATTTTTATGAGGATTAATTTTCAATTTGGATTTAACAAAGTAGTTTGATAATCCGGTGTAACCGTTTTCTAGCGTGGTTTTAATAACAGCTGGATATGCTAATGAACATAGCAATGCGGTGTCGTCAGCGAAGAGGTTGATTGAACAACCGAAGGTTTTTGAATATCGCTTGCAAAAAAATTAAAAAGAATCGGGCTGAGCGCCGATCTTTGAAGAGCCCCAGCTAAAATGCTATACTCGGTGGAAGCAGTTCCATTTATTTTAACATAAAATGAACAGTAGGAAGTTCATGACAAGTTTGGTAAGATATATTGGAAATCCAAATGAGTGCATTTTATAAACAAGTCCCCCGTGTCAGACAAAGTCCTTTTCTAGATCTAATGTGAGACAACCAGTAGATTTCCTAGCGGCAAAGTTGTTGATGACGAAATTGAAATGTTGAGCAGTACAATGCTTATTCCTGAATCCGAATTGTTCAAAAAGAAATTCTTTGAATATTCATTCAAAATCTTTTCTAATGAGCTAAGTAAACTTATGGGCCTATAGCTGCTGATGTTAGACCTAGGCTTGTTTGGCTTAGGAATCAATAGGACTGAAGCGATCTCGTTTTTTTTACCAAATATGATTTATACAGTCAAGCATTTAATATTTTGCTAAAAAAAACAATTATTTATCTGTGTATATGTTTCAAAAAGATCGTTTCAATCGAATCCGGGCCGGGAGCTTTGAAAGTCAGTTGAAAGGTCACTAGCAGTAGCTGCAGCGCTGCGAATACTATAAAGGTTCTTACCAAACGCCTGACTTTTTTCCACATCCGTTACAAGCAAGCGATCGCTTTGTTGAATTGGGTAAAAGCTGTCATTTTTCTTCTTTAGAGTTCTTGCAATGTTCCGGAAACATATGTTACCTTTTCCTATTACATTTATTACCTTATATAGAAGATAGTTATTTATCTCAAACCTGTAATAATAATTGCATGATCCCCTCGTAGTCCCTGGAAGCCATTCATTACCTAAAAATGCATTTATAAACTGCCATTCATTTGATTCTTTTGCCTTTATCAGTTTAATAGAGTCAATCGTCCAGTGAATGATAGTATAGCATTCGTTCATACATAAATTATGAGCAGATAATCTAGTTATTTTGTATCTAGTGTGCTTAATTCTTTGAAAGTTTTTTTTGTGAAAAAAAATATACTGAAGGCCGTATTGTGAACATTAAAACGTATTGTGAGCATTAAAACAACGTATTATTTTGCTTAATGATTTTTTGCTCAAGATGTATCGACCCATTGTGTGAAGAACACAAGGAACCCTAAAAATAAACAGCAATTGCCTAACGAAATGAGCAATTTAGGGAGGCAAGCATACTTAAAATACTTTTTATGATTTGAAATGAAAAAGAACTAAAAAAAAAATTTAATTGAAAATTAAACATAAATAAACATATCCCATTACTTTAAAAGCAAGGACCCAGGTGATCATAGAAAAATTGCACTCGATTTCAGATAAATTTTCAACATGTCCGTTAAAACCATTATAAATCATAAAAAATTTTAAACATGAAATATTAAAAGTTTTAAGCAACAAATATTCACCACTCGACGATCTCGTCGCTCCGACTTAGCCGTTGCTTAACAGATTCTTTTTCTGATCTTTGGTTGATTTCATACAAAGTTCGATAGTACTTTCGTTCCAGATGGCTGTGTGCTTTTAAGATAACAGTAGGAAGTAGTTCCATCAGAATTTTCAAAAATTACGTTCGGAAATTAGTCGCACAGAAGAGCATTTTCAAAAACATAGTCATAGTTATTATGTTTCAGAAAAAATTTTAGCTCCTTAAACCAGTTCATAACTTTTTCTTTGCTAATAAAGGCTCCAGCCTTTTAAATCATCTTAGAATTTTTTTCACAATGTTTGTGAAATTTTTATAAAATGTGTAATTTTTGTAAAACTGAAATTTTTTAAATAATTTTTTTTTCACAATAAATAAATACAAACATTTATAACATGTAATTGTTTTTGCGGGATGATTAAAATTGAACAACTTTTTATTAACATTAAAAATTTTAATCTACTTTGAAAATTCTATTTTGACAAAGTGGTTTCGAAAGTATGCACTGTTTCTCATCAGACACCAGCACACAGTGCATACTTGACTGGCGTGACCACTTGCAGGTGGAAATCATTACATTTTTATTTATGCTAGTTGTGACAAATTTTAACATCTCCGACTTATATCCATGGATATAATTTTACCTAGTAAAGGTAATTGAATTTGATCACGGTTCCCTTCTTGTCTATAAATCAGCATAGACAACGTATATCATTTCTACAGCTGATCGAAGCCGAGCATATTGAAACGGGAAACTCGATCGTTTTGCGGAATCAGCCTCCGAAAGCAGAATCAATTTGGAATTGTTTTTGCGGGATGATTAAAATTGAACAACTTTTTATTAACATTAAAAATTTTAATCTACATTGAAAATTCTATTTTGACAAAGTGGTTTCGAAAGTATGCACTGTTTCTCATCAGACACCAGCACACAGTGCATACTTGACTGGCGTGACCACTTGCAGGTGGAAATCATTACATTTTTATTTATGCTAGTTGTGACAAATTTTAACATCTCCGACTTATATCCATGGATATAATTTTACTTAGTAAAGGTAATTGAATTTGATCACGGTTCCCTTCTTCTGATGAGAAACAGTGCATGCTTTCGAAACCACTTTGTCAAAATAGAATTTTCAATGTAGATTAAAATTTTTAATGTTAATAAAAAGTTGTTCAATTTTAATAATCCCGCAAAAACAATTCCAAATTGATTCTGCTTTCGGAGGCTGATTCCGCAAAACGATCGAGTTTCCCGTTTCAATATGCTCGGCTTCGATCAGCTGTAGAAATGGTATACGTTGTCTATGCTGATTTATAGACAAGAAGGGAACCGTGATCAAATTCAATTACCTTTACTATTTATAACATGGTCAAATAGATTCAAAATGATTTTGGCGAGGAATTTCTTCTAAGACTTCTTGAATCGAGTTCCTAATAACTTTGGTACGCAAAAGGAACCTCAACTCGGCAGTGTTTACATCCAATATGGTATAGTTTCTTGAAACTATACCATATTGGGTTTACATCCAATATGGTATAGTTTCTTGTTTATACTTTGATAACACTGTCGTTGGTTCCAATTTTTTGTGCAGGTCACCTTTAATTATGTTTTGCGAATGTATTATTTTCGGTGTTTAGTTTGACCTATTTGAACTTCCTGAATGGATTTGGGCAAACCACAAAAAATCACATCGTACAAGAATATGCACTGTAGTCAAGATACAACCCAACCCCATATATGCTATTTTTGTAAGGTTTTACAGGAGCTAGGGATCAATCTTGCGGTTTTAAAAATCAAAGTTTTGACTGACGTAATGCAGAAAAACAAATTTGTTTGGTTGTTTGATGGTTGTTTGCTTAAATTCCTATCAAATATTGCTTCAAATGAAATGGCTCACGATATTAAAAAAAATTGGAAGAAAGGCATTTCATTCATTCACTGGTAGCAGCTTATTCTAGATTTATCTTTTGAATGAACTCTTTGCGTTATCAGGTTGTACCCCTTTTCACATACAAGCCAAATTCGTTTCAGAGTCTATAACGGCTATAACGTTTTCCTTAAAATTTTCTTGATAAACAAATTATGAATTTTCCAGTCGATGAAAACGCGCTTCTTCATTCATTAGTAATATTTGATAGCATCGACCCAATCATGGTCAATTTATGTCATTGCTATTTTTAAATGATTTTCAAATTTTTACTATTCTCTCCTATCCTTTCATAACATTTCATAACATAAAATACCTTTGAATTTCATTATATTAAGCATAACTGTGCTAGGTTCGGTTAATCGGAGAGTCTTGCCAAAAGACACGCCCGTTTTAAAATCACGGATATACTCTCCATTAGCCACTGTACTCTGGTGGACAAGACAACAACCCTTAGTTCGACAAGCGATAGATAAGTCAAAGCTGGGAGGAATTGCACCACAAGAGAGACCATTCTCTTTCTAACGAGAGCCGGACAATGGAGAACGGACTCCTTTTCATCCGGTGAACCACAACCTCGTCAGAACTCGTTAAACAATTTGCGTGCCGCCCTATAAACTCAACAGTGACTTGGTACGACGCGTATCCAAGAAGGTCCAGTTTTGTGTTGCAATCGCACGGAATGATTCTTCAGCTCAGGATTTCTAACCGTGCCGAAGGTATTATTACGTGCTTACACAAAGGTTCTTATTAGCAGTTGGTACTTTTTCAACACTGTGGAGTCGTTGAATCAGCACAAGCGGAGTAACTTCAGGTTATCGCATGCAATCTCATAGAGTTTCTATGACGTATAACGAATTCGGAAACTTGAATAAAGCAATAGTTTACTTAAAGTTGGTTCAAGAATAGAGTAATGTTCATTCAGTGAATGGTATTCATTTATTAGCAGTGGTGGGCACAGGCGGTGGCCAGGGAAATTTCTCCTCTATTGGGTAACCGCTCTTGAAAATTTGTTGCTGCACTCTACCTCATATTACTTTTTTGCTGTGCCTTCACAGTAATTCAGTGAAAATTAAGAAAGATGTGTGCTGAATCCAGGTATTTCAACCTACCTTATATAACTTATACCTAATTGCAAATAACTTAGCCTAATAAGACCTTAACTTATTCTAGGTTTTACTTTATCCCCTCCGATTTACTGGGAAGCCAATACTACTGAACAGAATGTCCTTGTGCCGCCGTGGTCCTGCTATCTGCACCCAACGCATAAATGGCTCAATAAAGCCACTCGTGCTTCCGATATCCCGAGTCAATCCATTTTCACGTTAGTTCCGCAAACCGATCCCTCAGTTACTCAAGATTTGTCTTCCGACATATGAGGAAGCTGCCTGAATAGCTTTTAGTAAAAAAAACGATACGATATGGACTATTTGGCCCGAAGTAGCTATGAAAATTAAACCAATTTTATTCTTGAACCGCCACACTAATGATTTAAGAAACAAATTAAACAAACCTCGGACTCACTATTATAGATGTTTAGAGCTAGTGTCAATATATATCATACAAAGTTTTTGCTCGGTTCTTCGAGGACCTTCTCAATTAGCTGTACTATTTCAAAGCGAGCCAAAATGCAAAGGTTTAACCAGCCAAAATGCAAAGCGAGCCAAAATGCAAAGGCGTTAACGACGAAGATATTGTGTAATAGGTCTGTTTTTACTGCTATAAAATTTTCACCGTCATCAAATGTAGCACTCTTAATTTTGAAACATGTTTTGATGCTGAAATAAATAAATTTCATCATTCATTATAAAAGTCGTAACTAAAAACAAATGACTTATATATCATCAATTTAAACTTACTCTCTCATAGATGGCTTCGAAACGCGAAAGTTTTTGCTATAGCAAATAAACACTCACATTTTTCGTCACAATAAATGCCTACGGCAACTCTTTTCAAATCATCATAATCACTTGACATGAATATTCAATTCTCTGCCTACATTTTTTTCGTTTTATATTTTTAATAACTTCCTGCAATGCACACACATTTTCACACTCAGCACTGCTTTATTGCTCTATTTCGAAACTTTAGAGCTAATAATTAAATATTCATAGTGAAAAAACCCTCGACATACAAGCGTACAAGAAATACGTACAAATTACAATTACATACCTACACGCGTTTCTATTAGGAGTAAAATTAAGATTACACACCTTAAAACATTTTCAATAAATCAATTAAGAGCAGACATGTTTACGTAAAATCCATGAAATTAGGAGATGTTTGTGGGCAGCTTTCATGGTCTTAATTTAATTTGCATTTCCATTGCCCTACACTTATTCGCGATTTCGCAAGACAGGGTGATATTTGAAACAGCAATAAAATGACTCAAATATAATGCAAACTTTTATATGCACCCAGACTTGGATCCCCAGCAATCGTGCCATTTCGTTTCGGTATTAGACATGAAAGACTTATTTCAGCCAAACGATTTTTTATTTGTTTATGTGATGTTGATGATAACTTCCGATATCTAAATAAGATTATGTTGACTTTTGCCCAGAACACTTGTCCGTTACCACAAGTCTACGCGACGTTTATTAGCTATAAAACACGGGTAAAAGTGCAAAGATGAAGAGCTCTGAAGACATTCATGCTATTAATTAAAATATTTAGAACTCGATTTCGAACAGAATCGTCATGAAGTGTCATCGTACGAAATAAAAACACCGCTTTATTACATACTCATTACAAGTATGGAACAATCACGTCTTCTCTTCAATGCGCTTTTTACGGCAATAAATTTTTTGTTGCCTCGAAACTGAAACGGTCTTGAACTCTTTGTGAGGTGTTTCAAGCACACAATAATACTTGATCTGTTCTTTTTGTCAGATTCACGTTTGGTTGTGTGTAGTACTCTTATCTTGAATAAAAAGTTACAGGCGAAATGACCTTTACGACGCGGCGCCAGAGATGAACAGATAGGAGAAAAAAGATTGATCACATATCGTCGAAAATGTCTTTGTATTTCGTCTGTTCTTTTTATCGCTATTGTCATAGTCTAGCATCTGCTTGGCTGTAAAATTTAGCTCTGATAAACAGTGCGAATGTGAAGTCGTCAGTTTTTGTATCTTCTGGGTATCTACTGGAGCCTTGTCTTTTGCACGAAAGAAATGGTCGAGTTGAGTTTTAGTGATTCTTGCAGGGATTTTGCTGATTTCACATTCCTGGAACTTAAAACTATTGAACTTATACTGTGAACTCGTAAAGAAATATTTAGGCGATAGTAAAAAGTGTTGTAACCCGTTTTAGGATAATCAGCAAGTTGGTACCTTATAAAAACTACCCAGAAATTATTTCCTTAAATTTATAATTTAATACGAATAATCTTTGTACAAAGAAAAAAACCGATATAAAGAAATTTTTGTGTGATTTTGCATCATATGCTGCTGAATGCAATATATTTTTGATAGCTAGCTACAAAGTAAAGAGTTTCGCAATAGGGGCGCACAAACTTTGACAGTTTATCACGACCATATTTGACATCCCATCACTTTAAAAACTCTATGTTAGACTTAAGTGCCTAAAAGACAAAGAAAAGCCAGAAATTTTGAAAATTTTGCTGCTGTTTTGCTCTGTTCTTGACAGTTTTAGCGAAAATTCAAATGTTTCTATTGTTCGTCGATTGCAAGTGTTAGGACTCTCAAAAGACAGCTTGGCGAATTTCGAGGTTGGATTTGGGTTACATTCATACGACATGGTACTGTCACAGGACTGCAGCCCACTGACCATCGTATTCGTCGTTCGTTTTTCGATTGGGCTCTCGAAATGATCGAATCCGACCACAAATTTAATCGCAAATTTTTTGGATCAATGGCATTGTTAATAAGCTTAATTATCACTATTGGTGGAAGTCTGGTCCACACGTGAAATATGAGAGGCCTTTGCATTCATAAAAAATCACAGTTTGGTGTAAATTTCGGCATGAAGGAGTCATTGGTCCTCATATTTTTAAAAAATAGATATCGAATTATTTAGATATCGAATTATTTAGATGTCGAATGCTGCAAAACAATGCTGGAGGAAATTTTTCTTCCAAAATTTGATACAAAAGAAGCGAATGGTTTTTACTTCCAGCAGAATAGCGCGCCACCACATATTGCTCGCGGAAACATGGACATATTACGAAACAAGCTAGGATACTTATTTATTTTGCGAAATGGCCCAAACCGCTTGACCACCAAGATAATGTGCTTCCCAACTATTTTCTCTGGGGATACTATAAATCAGAGATTTATGCCAATAAACCCGCGACTCCTGATATCTTGGAGACCAATATTCAGCATGCCATAGTTGCCATACCGACCCAAATGTGCGGCAGAGCTATCGAAAATTGGTGCCACCCTATAAATGTCTGCAAAAAAGCCGTGGTGGTTATTTGGTCGAAATCTAATTTAAATCATAATTTGCAAACCCAAACCTATTACACAAAGCCATCAACAGTGATTTCGAGCAAAAAAAATTGTATTTTATTGAATTTAAAGCTTGGACGTTCTTGTTGGGAAACCTTTTACCTATTACTCAACATTATTAAGTATCAGCAGTCAGCCTATGCTGTTGAGCAACTGGTAAGGCATTCTTCGAATATTTCAGGACTCTCAAAAATTCAGGCCAAAACAAATATTTTAGCCCCATTTGAAAGTTTGGTTGGTGTACTCAATTCTTTCCGTCAACACTACAAACCTTCAACAAGGTTTTCCACCGGTCGTTGTGGAAATAAGGTGTCCTTCGCTCTTGCCCGCCATAACATCTGCTTTGCCAAGCAGTCAACTGACTTTAATGTGACAGCTTCTAAGAATATAGCGTACAACTCATGATTGTAGCATCTCGGGAACCGTTCTTCTTCACATTAGGAGCCAAATTTTCCCCGCAAGGCTTTTCTCTCAAATGCTGCTAAAATGTCAGAGTTCCTTTTATTGAGTACCCATGCCTCGCAGCCATATACTGATAAGGCCAAGATTTTGTACAGTTCGTTCAAATTGTTAAACATTTGTATCTGTTTCGAGGGCTCCACTATATAGTCCACCATTAGGACGGCAACCATGATAGCTGCACGGCCGATATCGTATCAACTTCTATCAATACTACCATTTGTAGTTTGACCCATGAAATCAAATTCATTCATGGTAAAATGCGGTGCCTATCTACACCTCTCCTATGCTATGCAGGCATAACACGCGGTCATACACCTAGGTTCAGGTTGGAAATGTGCCTTTCCCACATTTTCCTAAGCAGCGCCTGGTCCAGAAACGGTGAAAATAATGAAATGAAATGGTGATTGCCACGACGATGCTCCCACTAAGGGGGCCTACCTCAAATGACAGGTGCATTTTCCACTAGAAAATGCGAGCTAGACCAGCCACTGCGGTACCGATATTTTCACCTTTCGGATGAAGCGGATCATCCATAATAAGTGCGACAAACAGCACTCATATGGACGTGCTCAGTGGCTCGTTTTCATGGTAATGACTAAGGACTGGACCCTTGCCAGGGAAGAACCGGCACTGCTGCTACCTAATGCGCCGTAGAAACTCTACATTGCATTATTATGAATGCAACAATCACTTCATGCATTTTAATTTGCCAGTGAGGCCATCTCAGAAGAACATTTAAAGTTCAACCAGTGTTAGTTGTTCCTCCTATGGGGAGATGATTTTGTACAGTAATTACTTCGACGTCCGGTTTCCAATTCGGGATTTGAAGAGCCTTGGCAAACTGTAATAGGGTACGCGTATTTCTTCCGAAATTTTATTACTAGCTGCCACTATTGACCCAAGGTAGTTAAACAATTGCACTACGTCAAATTCATCCTCTCCTACCTTGGTGGTTTGACCAACTCTCGATGTTCTTCCTGCAGACGATGGCATCCTGTAATTTGTTTTTTTTTTTTCATATATGTACAGTTCCAAGTTTCGCGCCGCCCGCTCGATCGGGGTAAATAATTCTTGTACATGTAGCTCAGATTTTCCAAAGATGTCAATACCACCTGCATAAGTTTAAATAGGTGGTATGATGGAATATTGAATTCCAGACATTTTTTCATCGCCTACCTGAGAGTGAAAATTTGATCAATTACTGATTTGGATGGGATGAAGCCACCTTGATATCTGGAAATACTCTTCCCACGGAAAACACACATTTTTTTTTACTGGAACTAGAATCTATAAGGATCTTTTATAAAAATGAACCCAGTGGCAAAAACATAAAGATGTGCATAAAAGTAGGAAAAATATTGTTTTAATGGCAACGTCTGCACCGAATTCAGTAGAGAAAAATAAAGTGAGGTTAAAAATCTCTCCAGCTAATAAAGCACGGCTAGTATCGGCCAACAAGACATTTTTCGCTCAGTCATAAATCTTCCGTTCGAGTTTTGGCAAGAGCATCAAGCTCTTGTTCTATAAACACACATTTCCACAAGGTCCGGTAAGATAATTATTACCGGACCTTCTGGAAATGTGAGAAACTTTTAGCATTTATTCTCGTTCAAAAGGAAGATTTGTCGATGAATATTAGTCCCTGTGTGAATATCTCGAACATGAGTGAAGAAGCATATTTTTTACTCATTCAGCAAAAAAGTATAGCCCTATAGAAAGTCTACGGCGGTAGTATTATTATTGGAACGAGATACCGTGACAAACTCTGCCTTTTACAGAGCAATGGCGAAGCAGTGATATCGAAGTGGACGATGAGTATCGGAAAATTGTGGCATCTGAAACTTTTTGCGGCGTATTGTGGACCAGCAGCTACTGCAGCATTGATAATGATGATCATGTTTATTGCTCTTCTTCAACGTTATTGTAATTGACTGTCTAAATTTAAGCTTTGTAGCGCTGCTTGCTAGAGCTCCAGTGTGAGGCAATAATCTACTGCTCAAGGGGTTGGATTTCGACGTATACTCATATTTTTATTTGTTCAACTTGTATTGATTTAATCATCATGACTTTACCGGTGGCTAGGTTTAAGACCAGTGCTCCAGAAATTAACAAAATTGTGGAACTTAGTTGCTTTGAATGGAATGGTTGAAATCGGCTTATTCTTCAGGTGTCTTCTTACTGCCAGAGCTAAGCACTGCTTTCAAAGGGTTATTACCTAAACTTTGGTATTATCATAAAAAAATGTTAGCATCAATCTTTGCGAGCGGAACTGATGATGTTATAGTAGAAGGCATTTCTCAACATTTTGTAATTAGTAGTCCAAGAAACTCCCATAGATTCATTGAACCACTTCGGCACCGAACTGAAAAAAACCTTTAGGATTTATTTCCAAATCTCCTGCAATAAAACTTATGGCTTCTCACGGTCGGGATGGTTAAGATGATGGTTAAGTCAATAAAAAGAGTCACTCCCCAGCAATCATCTCATTACTTATGGCAGTATTCTGGTCTAGAGGCTTGATTTTGAGGTGATTTTACGGACGCCATGAAAAAAAACCACTAACATTTTTGGGATATATTTGTTTACCAGTCTTTTATTAACATTTTGAAAGTACAAAAATGTATTCAAAAAATAAAAAAAATTTAAATTGATGTAGAGACAGGCCGGCGAAGTGAAGGCTCAAAAAAAAACTTGTCTCATGGTTGACATGATTCCAACCTGCCTGGTGGTCCGAAACTTACATTTTAGGTGAATTCTGTAATAAAAAGAATGTGAAATTCGTCTGACGTAGGCGATTTGAAAAAACTTTTTTTTTTACAAAATGGCGTCCATGTGAAAAAAAAAGTCGCTTTTTTGCCCCATTTTTTCAACTTTGGGGATTTTTAATAAATAGTAGAAAAAAAATTTGAAAAACCCCTACATCAGACGATAACCAATAGTGATAAGAGGGTTTGTGCAAAATTTCACGTAAATCAGTTTATTGCAACTAGAGATATCATGTCAACCGTATCGGGAAAAGTAGTTCCGAGAAAAACGCGTTTAAAACTTGGAGTCTCGTTTCGGGCAGTTAGTTGGCGTGTCACAAAAATAGCTGTAACTCCAAAAATAATTCGAATTTCAGAAAATTCTTTTAAGAGCTTATTCTTAAATTTCTAAACTTTGTAAATATGCAAACAAAAAAAAATCGATTTGATCAAATTTCTAGACCAGAATACCCCCTTATGGCTGAAATACCTGATGTTATTTACCATTATTCTTGTGCTATTGTAAACGTAAAAAACAACACAATGCTAATGAATAGCATATGTGGTATCAAGCAAAAAACAGATCAGGCAAAAATTAACACAATCAGTTTTTCACATACAATACAGTAATGCAGACATCGGATTTTATGGTGGCATGATAAAAAAGGGCCGAATTTTTGATTTTTTTTTTGTTTCTTTTGCAAAAAAAACTGACTGACATTAATTTACTTACACTATATCTTACTTCAAGCATGCAAGACAAAGAGGGAACGAGATTCATCCTAGCAATCCGATTTATTGCGGCTACTGAAAAGTTGTTGATTTTGACTTATATAGGTATAATAAAATCATTATACGCAAATAGTGTAGGTAATAAAAATACGCAGTTTTGCTTATTGCCTTGACTTGCCACATACTCAGAAAACTTGCTCTTTTTCCTTCATCAATCCTGCATCTATTAAATTTCACTAATAAGCTAACTTCGAATAATACATTCTAATTAAAAAATCATATAAATCTTTCCAAGTCTAATCCCATCGGCTACAATTTATCTTATTTTATTTACATCGTCTTCATCACCATTTCAGAACACCACATCTCATCTGTGACGTATCACACTTTGAAATAAATTGAGCACAATATGAAAAATTTTCCAAACGATTACGAGCCATCATTTTCCACGTATTCATTCCGATCGTCATCGTCTTACATTCGAAGTGTGACCGGGTACGATGAGAATATCTTGGCCATAATCCAAGATTAATTAAGGAGTTGATTTAAAGTGGCTTCATTATGGTACGCGATTAAGAGAGGCACCGATATCAAATCGTCCAGTGGCAGTAGCAGTCAAACACTTTTGCATCTCGTACGGTCACAGCATGGGCACATGTTCTAACATGGAGCATATTCTGCTTCTAGGCTTTTGGCTCTAGAAAACGATTGCCGGCGACAGTCCCGTTGCGCTTGTTTTTATGAATTTCTCAGGTTCAAACTAGAAAAGTAAAATTTCCTTCTTTTGCTTGATATTCGTGTGACATTTTTCCAGAGAAAAATGCCTGCGGTGTTTCGATGGGGGTCAGAGAAACCTGGCAAGCACACTTGATTTCAGCTTCGAGCGAGACAACAAGCAGCATAAACTTTTAATTGTGTGATTATCAATTCATTGGTAGAAATCAGATCAGAGTCTAACTTACGCACGAGCGAAGATAAGGTGCTCATCAGGCTAGCCTTCGACAACGAAAAACTTGCGATAGCAACATATAATATACTTTCAAGTGCATTTCAAATCGCATTAAAAAAAAACAAAAGCACAAATGTCAGCTATTATTCATCGTAAAAAGAAAAAATCTGAATATATAAAACGAACCGTCTTAGCGAACCTTGTCTCGCAGGCAATTAAATGAATCCGAATATGATTACCTTGATTTGACCTCGACCTCCCCTAAATGGCAACGGCATGCTGCAAAAGGACTTTTACGACTAATTCCCGCAATGCAATTAGAATTTCTGAGGATGACAACGATTAATTGAGTGATTTATAAGTGCATTCGCAGCGACAGCGATTTGCGCGTAATTAAATTACCCATTCGAATTCGTTGCCGGTAATAATTTCCAGGAATTTTGTCGAAAACACTATTCGACACATTAAATGCGAATTCCTTTCTACCACATCTCATTTGTTTCATTCGCATCTTATTGTTGTTACTGTTTTTTGCTTCCCTAAGCTTATTTTAAAATTTCTTCTTCTCATGTCACATTAATGTCCCGCGTCATGGAGATAATAATTAAAGATCATCCGCTTCTGGTAGTTAATTTAAATTAATAGAATGCAAAAATGAAAGCACCGCATGTGCGTGTTTGGTAGTGTGGCATGTATTGGGATTTCCGGACGCTCCTTTTCTATTTTATTTGCTAATGGTACATACATATATACGAACTTCTAGCAGTACACATGTAACGTGGCTCTTCTTTCGCCTTTACCATTCAAAATGAACCCTTATGAAAGGGAAAACAGCTAAACAGGATAGAGGATTGTTTTGCTCCCAACGCTCTACTTCTATTCCCTTTTTGTAAAATTAACTTGCACATATTAAAATGCTTTGAAACTTTTCGGGTACAGTAAATGGACGCGACTGGAGTAAATCGAACAGAAGAAATTTAAGAGTGATGGTAATGAATTTGACTTTAAAATTTTCTGCATCGATAATATTTGTGCCTAAAGTAGAGCAAAAGCCCATTCCCTTTGATCAGATATTATATTCGAAGAATATTGGACAATTGACTTAATCACTAAAATTTAAGTTAATTAGGAAATAGTTATCCTACATTATGAATATGTTACTTCATAATGTATTATTCATATTTAGGATCTTTAATGATTGAAGTTGTTTCTACAATACAACAGAAGATATAGAAGGCTTTTCTTTATTGAACCAATAACGAAATTAGATTCATTGAGATGCCATGCGTTTGGGTTGAAAATAGTTCGCGCTTCATGCATAGAAGTTTATATACAGCAAATACATAGGTTTTGATGGTCATTGTTTTTTTTTTTTTTTTTGTAATAATATTATAAAACTGCTACCTACGTATCATGATACAAGAAACACTAGAGATAGCGACACTAGAGTGACCATTTTATTCTCTCTCTGCGCATGACGTCACCGGGAGAGTTCGTCGCGCGACATGTTCACATGAATTGGTGTAAAATGTATGGGCGCTGGCGTAATTCATTTAAACAATCCGTAATTAAAACATGTTTGCATGCATTCTTGTACATACAATCGTCACTTAAGGAATCATAATATGTACAGTTAAATTATGTGCTTAGTAGTACATGTAAAATGTATGCACAATTTATGCAAAATATGATTAAAGTATATTTCAAAAGATGTAGATTTGGAACAAAACGCATTGTTTGTACATTTGAGAAAGTCCAAGTTCACTCTTCGAGATGAGGCTAAGCAGCAATATTATTGTAAATAACACAATTTAATGATGCTTTTGATGATTTCAACTTCAAAAAATAGGTTTTACTCATTTTAATTAATTTTATTTTCAATACAAAAATTCCATTGCTAGTTTAAGACTCCTCTAGGGTGAAATTAGGGCAATACCTTACTAAGTATATATGAAATATTTGAGCTGAGAAATGAAGGAAGTCCAATATGACGGATTGAATAACCCAAACTATGATTGGAGTACTTTACGTGGCTCACATAGCTCTAAAAATGTTGGTCGGTCTATGAATAGCAATTAATTTTTATACCTCTGGGGTTTTTTGAAGTGCGTAAATTTTAAGTTTAAAAACTGGAATACTTCTAACTTCTTGTGGATTGTGGGATTTTCATCTCCTGAATCAATAACAATTGTATGGATTGAAAATCCACATGAATTTACAACACTTATTAAATTAGCAGTCCCTTATTTTGTGGTTCTACATAGAAAGGCATAATATTTTGGTCGCTGGCAGGTTTGGAGCAAGCCTTTAATCACATAATTTTCTGATGGAGTCAATTTTCATCTCATTGAATGAGAATACAGATACCATCAGAACGCAGCTAAGTTTAGACCTCCACATAATTTTTATCGCCGTAATAAGAAACCCTGATTGTATTTGGGCTTTCTGGCACCATCTTGAAGAGCTGTTATTGAAGAATTTGGAAAAGCTATAAGCACATAATTTTTCAACTCATAGGCTTAATGTGCGCTAGCTAATTTGTTTCCATTTTACAATAGAATTATCTTTTCTAATTTTAAATGAAAGATGAGAATTGCATTTTCCTTCTTTGAATTTTTAGACTGCGATTTACAATCAGGATCAGTGCTGTCGTTTTACTGCAATCTGCTGTAATTTGATGCAGTTCACTGCAACATTGCATTTGCGTTTGATCTATTACATTTTACGAAATTTCCTACTTGTTTAATCTAGCTAGCATATTTAGTAAGTTAGTTTCGCTCTGTTTAGTTATATATGCAACCGCTAGCCATTTTGAACTAAGAATGAATAGAAATTTCCCCCAATTCTTAATCCTGGAGATATAACTGTATATTGTAATTTATTTTCTTTAATTTGGAAAAACTGATATTAACAATAATATGTATTTTTCACCAAACGACTAAACTCGAATCTGATATCTTTAAAAAAAATTATACATCTTTTATTGAATATAGTTTGTTATTGCTATTTAAAATAGCAAAAGTTGTATTTTGAAGACTTATATGTGTACACATATGTATATACCAATAGAAGAATCAATATACTGCAATTTAGAGCAATCTGCTGCAACTTCGGAGTTTTAAGTACTGCACAAAGAAACACTAAAACGACAGCTCTGCTCAGGATCATCATTGACTAACCTTTCCTTCAAATATATCCAGAGAAGACTATCAAGCATTTCGTGTCTCAAATCCTGAATTTAATATTCTTTCGGGAAATATTTCAAAAGCAATCATGCAATAGACAAGTTCCGATACCTTTTCGCTCCTTTTACACATAATGTTGGATACATATAAAATAGTTTTTTCTTCTGCCACAATATTCTTCTTTTGACTTTCAGTACAGCAATAACACACAAATTACAATGGATTTTTTCATTTTTCACATATATACTCCTGTAAATAAAGTCTACTATGATCTAAATAAGCTCATTGATAGTTTGTAATATTATAACAATGCTGCAAAAGAAAACCATAAACCATTTTTCATGCATTTATTTGTATTCCAATACAATTTAATGCATTCATTCATGAACCGAACTCTCCCGGTGACGTCACGCACAAGCAGCGAGCCGAGAGAGACATGCGCGTGTCGTAATCTTATAGTTCTTTGATTCATGCCTACGTATAAGAAGCTTCAGTTTGTTTTCAAATCTTACATGCCAAGACAAGTGATGTGTACATTTTGGACGCAAGTTACATTATTGACTCAGAGAGCAAAGAGCAAAGTTAGTGCTCTAGAATTACAATTTACATAATGCAAAGAGTTCTAAAGCAAAAAAAAAACTCTAGCGCACCTGAACCGCTAGAAACACTAATGTTCGAAGAACAGTAGAAGAATCGTGCAGGTTTTGAGTGCATATTCCACCACATGTGCTGCTTATTACGACCAAACTGTTTCAAATGCCACGTTTTACTTCGGTCTCAAGAATGCATTATAACTCATATGGTGGAAGGTTTCAGATATTACCACTGGCATGAATTTCAACGTTTATCAGAGCCAAACACGGGTTAATTATATTCGTTATCAGTTGCTTATTTCACATAATGTTGAAAGCAGCATCTCATATAACATCAATGAAGAAAATGCTCAGTGCCTGCAGCACTGTAACTGAAGTTGGTGTTTGGGGCTGCGATCCGAAAAATTTGCAAAACTTTGCGAATTGCAACATTGATTATTTATTTTAATTGTAAATGTTTCCGGTATGAATACTAACTGTAAGCGTTTATTGATACAAAAGTAGCACAACCGACTCGTGCTGGCAACCTTCTGCCAGTATCAAAGCCAAGAATATATCACATCTGCTTCACGTTGTTATATAACATTCGAAGTTAAAGGAGTATAAAGAAATTTAGAGTTACCTGCAGCGAGTTTTTTTCAAATAATCGAAAGCTTAATATTTGCTGTTTATTGTCACTACAATATCATTACCATTTGAAAATTCTACGATAAAACCGCTTAGTAAAGATATTGCAATTAAACACAAAACCAACAATAGCTGGCAACCCTATCGTGGCTTTTCAACCAAATTTGGCCTGAATAATGCTTATAATAGATTCCATTAATTGTATGAAATTCGTATTGATTTCATGACTGCACTGGAAGTTATAGGGCAAAAAGTTTTATTTTCCTGGGAGAATTTTCAAAACCAAAGACACAAAAATTACCATAGCTGGCAGCACCAATCAAATTTTGCTACCAAATTTCCACCAAACAGAGATTAGAGTTAGGTTTAGCTACTGTGCCAATTTCATGAAAATCTGGTAATTTATTCACATTTCATAGGGCAAAAAGCAGTTTTTTTTCTTTGTAATTTTTCAAGATGGCACCACTGGCACAGACTTGCCCACAATTCAAAATCGCTTCTATCAAATCTGGTCTTACTTAAGTCCAATGCATTCTGTAAATTTTAGCTGTATGTGATTATTGGTTCGTGAGTTTCCGTGAACAGAAGTTTTTGATGCTAAAAATATAGGCTAACTGGGAGAGGGTTACCGTTCTTGTTCGACATCAAATTTCGTAAGTTTTATTTTGAACGTGTAGATAAAACATAAGATTTGTATACAGATTGGTTTTATTGTAAGAAACGGACATTTTTTTGAATATTCGATGGTTTGAATGTTTTCACTTCCAAATTTTTTTTTTCAAAATGAAGACACCAAAATTATCATAGCTGGCAACTCCAACTGAATTTTTCGACCAAATTTCTACCAAACGTGGCTTAAAGTAAGGTCCAGCAGTTGTGTGAGTTTCGTCAAAATCGAACGATTCAATCAGAATTTATAGGGCTAAAAACAGTTATCTTTTTTAGTGGTTTTTCAAGATGGCACCACTGGCACAGAATCGCCCGCATTTCAAAATCACTTCTATCAGACCTGGTCCTATTTAAGGCCAATACATTCTGCAAATTTTAATTAATTCTGCTCATCGGATCGTGAGTTTCCGTGAACAGAAGTTTTTGATGCTTAAAATATAGGTAAATTGGGCAAGGGTTACCAGGCGTGCCCGTTATACCATATCGTTTTTTTTTTGGTTATGTAAACAAAGCACAAGATTTACATATGAGTGGCTTTTTTTTGAAGAAACGGCATTTTTTCAAGAGAGACGATGATTTGGAGGTTTTCACTTTCAGTGCCTGCCCTAGCTACAGGGTTGCCAGCACGCTCATTAAAAGCTACACAAATCTACAACTAAATAATATCAATATGTCCTGAAAATTTCGTAATGATTGAATAGCCCTGTCAAAAGTTATCGCAATATAAAAATTTTCAAATTTTCCCGTCCTCTTTTTAGGCACCCAGCGCACACATAGGGTTAAAAAATTCCAAAGTATTATCCGATTCATATTTAAAACACGTTCGAAATTTATTTCGTTAACTTTATTTTTGCGAAAATTATTTGTGCACGAAATAATAGGTATAGTAAAAATATCACTTAAATGGCCGCCGGCGCCAAAAGGTTAACAATAACTGACATTTAAAGAGACCTGGACCTATTCTGCATATACACCAATGTATCCTGAAAGTTTCAGCTTAATCGGATGGCGCGTTCTCGAGATTATCTCACTGAAATTTTTTGATGATATATATATATA